>CM060952.1:34450535-34875535 GCA_030765055.1 Mantis religiosa | reverse complement strand
GGGTTTTGGGTGTTGCACATGTTTGATACAGGAAATGAAGTAGTGATCAGATGATGGCTGTGGGATGGATAGTACTTTTGGGTGATCATGGTTGTTTTAAAGGAGATCTATGTCCAACCAGTCTGGTGGACAATGGTCACCGTAGATGATGGTGGGTGATGGTGGGTGATGCTGGGTAAAGTACAACAAGATTTCTCTGTTCTAGATAACATTCTGGCAGCAAGCCCCTGTGTTTGAATGGTGGAATTCTGCAGGGAACTCTTTTCATTGAAGTCTCCCATTGCTATGGCTGGTAAACCATCACAAAAAATTACATCTATGTCCTGCACTTTGATTGGTATGCCTGGGGGGATGTAAATAGAGAAGATTTACATAGAGAAGAGAAATAAAGAAACAGGAAAAATGTTCTCAAGTTACCAAGGTGGAAATAGGGGTTCTGCAGGGCTCGGTGATAGGACCTCTATTGTTCTTAATAATGGTAAATGATATAGAGAAGTATGTTCCATGCCACACTGTGGTGTATGCAGATGATACAACATTCTTGAATGTAGACAGTGAGTTCAAATTGATATCAGAGTCAGTAAATAAAACCTTAAAACAAGCCCAACTTTGGTTCGAAAGCAATGGCTTCTTTATGAATGAAACTAATTCACAAAATATCCTTTTAACTATAAAAAATACAAATTGTTTAAATGACAAAACAAGCAAAACTGTAAAGCTCCTTGGCATGACTCTCAATCACAATTTATCATGGAACCCTCACACTCAATATGTCTGTAATAAGTTATCACATGTGGTATTCTTATTAGCACATTTAAAAAGAGCTGTATTAAAAGAATATGTACGCATGGCATATTTTTCATTCTTCCAAAGTATTTTTAGATATGGTTTAACACTATGGGGTAGTAGTCCAAAAATAGTGGAGGTACTAAAACTCCAAAAGAAGGCTACTCGAATATTAACAGATTCAAAGAAATTAGAGCATCGTAAGCCATTGTTTATAGCAGCTAAAATTCCTACAGTATATTTTTATGATGTGCTGGTATATATTAAAGAAAATATGCAAAATAACATAAGAAATGAAATACATATATACAATACGCGCAACATGAAAAAATTGGATATGCCCTTCCATAGGCTTCAGAAGCCCTCTCAGTATTATAAAATAAGTGGCATAAAACTCTTCAATGTACTTCCTATAAGAATACACAAATTACCAACTCAAATGTTTAAGGAGAGACTGTACAAATGGTTAACTGAGAACCCCTTTTATAACTGACAAGGGTTTATAGACAAATGTAAGGAAGACATATAAAACATGTTTTTTTAATGTTTTTGAAATATAGTTATATATAGTGTTTGTACTAGATTTAAGGTAGCTATTACATGTAACGAAGCCTATTGTACTTATTGTAATTACTGAATGGGGAATAAATTATTATTATTATTATTATTATTATTATTATTATTATTATTATTATTATTATTATTATTATTATTATTATTATTATTATTATTATTATTATTATTATTATTATTATTATTATTATTATTATTATTATTATTATTAAAATATTTAAGGGTCCTCTATTGTTGCTACCTGCACTCCAGTTGCTTCCAGCCCAGTTTTGGCGCCCAAGTGTAGTCTGTGATGTTGAATGGTTCTATTTATATAAATAGCTGTGCCTCCATAACCATCGGTATGGTCAGTCAACGTTCAAGAGATCCCGAGTTCAAATCTTGGTGAGTTACCTGGATATGGTTTTTCTTCAGAGTTTTCCCTTATCCTGAAAGATGAATGTTGGGTAACTCTAAGCTCTATGGGCCCTCAATTCATTTGAGCATCGCTTCACCCAATCCATTCATCGTCCGATAAGACTTAGATTAAAAAAGAATGGTCAGTTCTATGATACACTATTCCTGGGATGGAAGCTTTGGGGTTGTTGGAGAGATGTTTCTCTTGTACCAGAAAAACTTGTATTTTATTGACAGCAATGAAATTAACAGCTTCTTTAAGCTTGTTCCTGATACTCTTTGAATTCCAGGAACATATTTTTTGACCCTGGATCAGCTATCACATTATTCCTGTTGGCCGCATTCTGTCATGAAAATGAAAACAGTGCGTATTAGTATTGTTGGAAGAGGAATGTTAGCAGGTTTTTGAGCTAGAGCTTTGGCTAGAATAACACCAAAGTCAGCTTGAAGATGAAGTGGGATTTTACCCATACGGCTTAGGAATTTGGTGTCTGGGATTGGAGGTCTGAGTAGTGATTGTGTAAGAGCAGAGTGCTTGTATGGAAAGTGTACCTGAAGGCACTGCTGAGCTTGTTTTGTCAAATCTCAGCTTCTAGATGGTATCTTTGATGTTTCTGGGAGGCTCTTAAGTAGATTATTAACGATGGTGTTTACAGATGCTGCCAATGAATTTTGTAATTGATTGGGCCGTGATAGCTGTTCAATATTGCTTGCTTCTCTAAACACAGTTGGCTAAATCTTTGAGATAGATGATTCTGTTACTGTATCTCACGGTTGTCTTGCCTTTCAACACAGTAAGCGCCACTGCATAACTCTTATTTGTCAGGCTTTAACTGGAGGTAGTCTAGGATACTGGGTACCTTGAAGGCTTCTTTTGAAAGGCTCATGAGATTGGGTATATTGGGTGCTGCATCATACCTTATGCACTGTCCATTTTTGTTCAACATTTCTACTCTAGCTTTTAGCCATACAGGGCATTTTGTGTATCACCATGAATGGTATCCCCCACAATTGAAGCAAGTTGCTTTAGATTCAGGAACAACTAACACTCGGCAATGCTGCTGTTTATGGCCAGCATCTCCACAATAAGAGCACAATAGCTCAAGTCTACATCTTGTGGCATTATACGTGAATTGTTGGGTTTGGCAGGAGGTCGTTAGGATTCAACTCGTATGACTGCAGTGAACATCCTAGTTTCTTTGTTAATGTTTGTGGAGTGTGGTTCCTTACAGAGAGCCACATGGAAATGAGGCAACATGGAGCGCAGCTGCCCAACTTGCTCAACAGGATTAAGATAATTTGCAGTTTAGCAGTAACATCAGCCTCTGTAACATACATTGGTAGATCTTTCAAAGTTACAGAAGTTTTTCTTCTGGCAAGAGTGGTTCAATATTGCACCTCCCTATTGGTCAGTATTATTCTGATACTGCAATGGTCATCAGGAGAGGATGGAAGGAAGACAATAGTGCCACTCACATTCTTGATTGTGTATTTAATTTTTGTAAGTGAGGAACTTAAGATATTTGTAAGTTCACAGGCCTTGATTGGATTCCATACAAAAATAGGAGTGATTTTGTTACAACAGCTAGGAGGGATAACCTGCTGTGGAGGAAGTACAGTTACAGATGCAGAGCCTGGCATGTCATCCATTTGTTCTGACTGCTGTGGTGGAGGTGGTATGGAGCATCTCTTTTTCTGACTAACGTCAAGCTGTGGTATGAAGTGTTCAGCATAAATTTTAATGATTAGAAGTTTTGCAGATGCACTGTATGCTTTGGTTATTTTGGTCATACGTTTTAGTGATGGAGATTGCCAATTATTAATTGATAAGTACATATCAACTAATTACATAAAAAATGAAACTAGTAACAGTGAAGTAATAAATACTACACAAATATAATTATTTGTAACAGATACTTCACTTATCTTTAAAGAAAATGATGTAATTTTTCTTAATAATTGAGATTGCGATTTCGTGAATATTCATTCACATCTTCGGTAAAAAAAAAATCTTGTTAATTGATGGAAATTAATCATGATTAACTAAAATAATAAGAGTTAAATGATGAAGCCTGGGAATCAAGTACTTACGATAGTAAGTTGCCACAAATGGTTTATCTCGAATGTGAGAGCCCCTAGTGGTTTACCGGGGAAATATACAATGAGTCTAATGGAGAATTTAATGTCATGACGGCAAGTTGGACATGGTAGCTCAATGGGTTAGAGTGACTGGAGGGAAACCAGGAGATCCGTGGTTCAAATCCCAGCTGTGGCACTGAATTTTTCATGTTGACTTTATCTAACAATCTTGTTGTCAACATAACAATCACTAGAGGTCACTACATTTCTGCCAGTACTACCAAAATCTGAAAACGAAATAAACCTAAAATCAGAATTGATTGTCGGTATAACATATCATTTTGAGAGAGATATTTACTGATGGTTTCAACTCGAGTTCTATGTGCTGACTAGACCTTAAACTCATATATGGCAGAGTTATTTCCATCATTTGAAAGAATAGTCAAAATCCTACCTTGAGCCTGATTTAAGTAGATTAGACGTGCTTTCTTTTCCATGTTTAGCTGCCTGATAGCAGCACGAGAGGGAGGGTAGGTGGGATTAATTATGAAATCCTCACTCCTGAGGATCACTTCCATTTATGTAATACATTTTAGATGCAGATTCTACCACGTAGAGTTATTACTATTGGCACCAGAAGTCAATGCATCATTGTAGTCTTTTGTAACTGAAATTGTTGTGTTTGAGTCAGGAATACCAGATAAGTTGTTATTGGTATTCATGCTTGTATTAGTGTTTAGGATGTTGTTTAGTTTTCATTGACTGTATGATGGTTCTGTTTTATGATGGAAGAAACCTGCTCCATCAACTGTCCAATAAGAGCTGCCAAGCAAACACCAATGAAATAGCACCAAGCATCAATCAAAAAGCAGCTTGCAGATGCATATGAAAATTTGCTTATTGTATTTCTTGTTGTAAAGCATACCTTTTATTAAAAATTGAAGGGCTAAGGAGTAAATAATAAGGGATATTTACGCTAAAATTGAGTTCATTTATTAGTATGTTTGCCCTATAAACATAAGTTTATGGGAAAACATATTTGTTTTCTATGTATGCTTAACAAAATAATTGTATGATTTTTCTAAACTGTCAACTCTTTGTTTCTCTAAATATGCTGTGTTTATACCATTGTTTACTGCCGAGCCCTTCACTACACTTCACTAATGTTGTATTCATTATATTAATAATATAAATATAGCTGATCTTGGTAACACATATCTTTGCTTGCCATATTTTCACTTAGAAATTCAACTTCTATAAATGTAGCAGACATATGAACTTGTTAATGTAACTATGCACTTAACAGACTGAAATTATTAACACTTAAATGTGTAACATTGAAGAAAATACTAAACTACTATGATCAACATTTGTCGTCAAATGCTTACCCTTGAAAACAGGTAATTCAATCTAAAAAGGAACATGTACACTATCAGTAGTATCAGTACCGGGCTATATTTGACAAGGCCTCGTGCGAAACGACATTCCAGCAAGTACCTAGCTAGAATCCTCTTTGTCGGAGATATGAGCAAAATGCCAGTAGAATTTTCATCCTCTGGACCACGGCCCACAAGCCCAGGAAATACATTCTATTGGATTAACGCCGGCCGTGAAAGCCTAAGCATGTACTATCAGTACAGGTTGTTGACAGGGAATGTTCTAGACAACGTTGACAATTTGCATGTATGGCCACTGCAGTGGTGGCACCATTTCCTCCAATCACAGGTGCCGGCAGTTTTTGTCCTTTTTTTTACATCAAAGTATACTCTTAGAATGTTGCTGCTATGGATCAAACCCTGTTCCAGAGCCAGCAAAGCATCCTTCAAATATCTGTCTCATGGTCAAGTAGTTATCTCCCACCAGCAGATCGATGGCATAAAATCTTTGTATACATTTTGTTTGTTAACAATGCTATCACCTTTCAGGATCATATCAGCTTGAGTTAAGTGCAGAGGTTGTATATGTTAAACAAAGCTTTGACTAAGTCTGCATTTTCTAATTGTGACATCTACCCACATTTTCATTCTAAACACCTTGATGCTAATTTCAAAAATTCATTTTTGTACAATGATATGACTACCTAACATTTTTATATGGTTACACAGTGCATCATGTTTCTGTTCCGAAAAAGTGATTTTAAAATACCCAGGACAGGCTTCAGTTTTGTTTCATTTTCTGCAGAAATAAATTTTAATCATTACCTAAAGTGATTTTAGGAAATTGCTCACTTGCTTCCCAATATTTAGTTTACCTCTCTTTCTTCATCAACCACTAATTTCATATTTTCTTCTCCCCGTTTTCTCTTTTAAACTCCATATTGGTTTGAAACAAACAAAAGAGTTGATAAGAAGCTTACGAATATGTTTATCTGATGTCATGCTCCGAATTTTTGTCTGATATTGGGTGCTTTATACATAAAACGTGAACGACTCACCACATGTAACACATTTCAACAAAAGCAATATCATCTATACTTTTATATTAACATATGGTAAATAAATTTCTATACTTAAAAGTATATATGACTTACCAGAATTGTAGGAACAGGTTCACAAATTATCTTCGTACAGCAGGAAGCAGCTCAAACATAAGAAACCTTTCTTCTACATTCGTTTGTTTGTTCAGTCATACATTGGTCCTTTGTGGTCTGCCTTAGAAATGGCTAGTACTATCTGAGCTAAAATTTCTGCATTTTATTGAAAACCAGAAACTGATACTATCTGACAGTGGCGGCTTCTGAGGTAGTGCCACTGTGCCATGGCACCATCTGTATGAAAATGAAAGAAAGTTTATAGGAATTGCACAAAAAAAGATTGTTTCTGAGTATCTGCATCCCTCGTGTGAATAGGTGCGTGAAATGTAAGCGCTCTGTCCTGTTTGTTTTCCGTGGCTTGGTGCCGATTCCAGAACGGCACTGTCTAGGCTCATAAGCGCCTGTGTTAAGGGCTTGATGTCTGCTTATACACGGCTTCTTATGGGAGAAGGTAGTACCGAGATATCTCTGGCGCATAACTTACACTTTATCTGCTAGAGTGCAGTAAAGCACGGAGCACGGGACTTAAGATAACTTTCTCTGTGTCGCGAAATCGTACACGAACACTTCGTATCACATTTTCCATGAACTGTATTATCAAACTTTTACTGTATTCGTTACACCTGTGCATAACGAGTACAGATGTAATAAATATATATTTCCATTTCCCTGTACGTTCTGTTTGGTACAGTATATTATGAAATAGGATGGATTATTGATAAGATTACTTAAATCGTTCAAAATTGGTACATATATTTATATTTTAACAACCCTTATTTATTTTGTATTTATTTATTCATTTATTATTTATTTACTTACATATTTATTTATTTAATCATTTGTTCCTTCGTTCGTTTATTTATTATGGCACCACCAATACAATGCCTCACCGGCCGCCCCTGCTATCTGATATAGAGTTCTGTCCGATACCATACCCCTAAGATATTATTGTATTGAGTAGTTTGCAATACTCTTTATGCATGATGTGGCGAGGGAACATGCCTCAATTTATATAACCTTATTGATACTTTTTAGGTACTTGACTTCCTTGATTTTCAACAGGCAATCACAGTTGACATCAACATTGTCTAATGATTAATGGTTACGTCCTCATTTTCAGTGAGCATATTGATGGGTCAAGTTCCTTGTTTTGCACATGATAAATGTTTGACTTCAGACAAGTATATTAATCAGATGAAAATTCACTCTTAAAATTCATCAGAAGGATG
This sequence comes from Mantis religiosa, assembly GCA_030765055.1. NCBI lineage: Eukaryota > Metazoa > Arthropoda > Insecta > Mantodea > Mantidae > Mantis > Mantis religiosa. The sequence goes on along the minus strand of CM060952.1, from coordinate 34,867,939 downwards.
ACTGTACATGACATAGGATGCTTCACCACATGACTATAGATGTGTTGCATAGTCTAACGAAGTACAAAGGCCACATCTGCAAAACAAGTATAAATACCCTGCAAGAGGAAGACTCCTCAGAGTCTAATCTGGGTATCACTAGAAGATCCACAATGCTCTGCAGCCCGAAGGGTGTGGTCGCAAATGCTCCTTATTCTCCCAAGTGAGTAGAAAGTATTTTGTCTGAATCTTTGGAACTGCTATGTGTATTGGAAATATATTTGAACTCAGTGAGCAGTACTCACCAGACTAAGCTATTCTCATTTAGGGTACATAAATTTTGCTATATGTTTGTATGTATCTAGGATACTTAGATTAGCAAGGGGTAGGGAACTAATAATACTAACTCAACAATATTTAAGTACGCTAGAAGAGTTTATTTTAGTTAATTGATGGAAAGTAACCATTTCTTCACACTAGCCGCATATAGGCTAAGGTTTTTGATAGAGTCAACATGAAAAATTCAATGCCATGGCCGGGATTTGAGTCACAGATCTCCTGGTTTCCATCCAGTCGCTCTAACCCATTGAGCTACCATGGCCAACATGCTGTCCTGACATTAAATTCTCCATTTGACTAATCGTATATTTCCGCGGTAAACCACTGGGGGCTCTCACATCCGAGATACACCATTTGTGGCGATTTACTATTGTAAGTACTTGAGTCCCAGGCTTCATCATTTAACTCTTATTATTTTAGTTAATTGATGGAAATTAAACATTTCTTCACACTAGCCGTTTTTGATAGTCAACATGAAAAATTCAATGCCATGGCTGGGATTTGAACCAAGGATCTGCTGGTTTCCGTCCAGTTGCTCTAACCCATTGAGCTACCATTGCCAATGTGCTGTTCTAATCCCAGCCATGGCATTGAATTTTTCATGTTGACTCTATCTTACACCTTAGCCTATATACAGCTAGTGGTTTACTGGAGAAATATACGAGTCAAATGGAGAATTTAATGTCAGGACGGCATGTTGGCCATGGCAGCTCAATGGGTTAGAGTGACTGGACGGAAACCAGGAGATTCGTGGTTCAAATCCCAGCCATGGCATTGAATTTTTCATTTTGACTCTATCTATAGAAGAGTTTGTGTTCATTCCTAGCCAGCCTGACTTAAATACCTCCATAGAGCACCTATCACTGTAACATATATCAATAGACATTCAATAGAGCTCAAAGGCAATTGAACAGCAGTTGTGGCCATGTACTCTGTCTCTGAAGACAAAGAAAGAGAAAGACTGTAGACCTTTATTCACCAGAAATGACAAGAGTTGATACTAGCCCTGTTTGCTGCTCCATTGTACAGAGAATGTTCTTTATATAAAGAATATATTTTTATATTTATGTTCTTTATGTGCAGTGTGCAGTACATATCTAATAAAATTGATATGCTGAATGTGCTGCTTGATGAAATAAACTCTGGTGTTACTGTAATTACTGAACATAATCTCTTATGTAATGAAATAGAGTACCCCATTTACCTGAATAACATAGTGGTTTAACTATCTAGCCTGGGACTTAAGTACTTCCAGCATAGTAAGTCGCCACAAAAAGTGCGTGACTCATAGCATATGAGAACCCCTAGTGGTCTACCAGGAAACATGTGAGTCAGTTGGAGAATTTAATGTCATATCAACATGTTGGCTATAGTAGCTCAGTGGGTTAGAGCAACCGCATGGAGAGTGGGAGATCCGTGGTTCAAATCTGGGCTATGGCATTGAATTTTTCAGCCTGGCTCTACTCATTCAAACCTTAGCCTACACACGGCTAGTGTGGAAGAAATGATTATTTCCATCAATAAAAGTAATTCTAAAATACTTGAATGACAATAATTTAGATGTTAATATAGCTAAAACAAAACTCCTTCATCTTCAGTATTCTTAAAGTACAAATAGCGCTGTTTTTGTAACTGTTAAAAACACAATTATTGAACATGTACAGCACATTAAATTTCTAGGACATCTATCATTTGACTGTCGTATTGACTTTATCTGTAATAGAGTAAGCGAGTGAGTGAGTGAGTGTGTGTTGTTTAAGGGCCCGTCGACAACTAGGTCATTTGGGCCCTAAGTCAACTTTAAAACCTAAAAGCTACCCAAATTTCGCTAAAAGGTTAAAATAAAATAAAAACACTCAACGTTTAAAAGCACATAAAAACTCATCCCAGACCCAATAATTAAAACCACTAAAATTAATAAATATAAAATTCAAGTCAGACTTGTTTATTAAAACCAATTTCCTCCACAAACCGCAGTGCCTTATCTACGGCCACTGGGTCGTCCCCTAAAACATTGAGCAAGTTAGCCCTTAGGCCCAAAGACTGGCGAACGCGGGTGTACTGCGGGCAATCCAGCAGTACATGCCGCGTAATAGAGTAAGCTCTGGATTATTTTTATTAAGGAGACTTTCTAAATAGGTAGATACTACTACTTTAAGAACTGTATATTTTGGTGTAATATATTACTTACAATATGGAATAGAGGTGTGGGGGAGCACAAGCATGCAAAAGTTGAATTGGCTATTAACTTTGCAGAACTGTATTAGAACTATATAAAAACTTGGCAACAGGAGTTCATGCCATAATGTCTTTAAAGAAAATAATTTGTTTGCAGTAATCTCTTTGTATGTATATAAAGTAATAAAAAATATTTCAAATAAATGTAAATATTACAAATTCTAACATTATTATAGTCATTACACATGTGGAGTTAATAATATATATAGAATTAGTGTAAATAAAAAAACAAGTGAACACGATCCATACATAAGTGGAGTGAAACTATACAACAAACTGCCAGACACTTTAAAAGCTACACAAGGATCAAACTTCAAAATCGAATTAAGGAAATATCTAATAGGGAAATGCTTATACAGAATAGATGGAATGAGTTTTATACAATTTCAATTTATTGCAACCAATAGATTATTTACATAATTTCTGGCATTGTCATTTAACACTAAACAATTACAACTAAAATATAACAATAATTGGAAATAACAATTACGTATAAATATTCATCTATGTCATAAAATGCACAATTTATAAGGTAATTCTTTAACTCTTTAGTGAATTTGGAACCTGTTATTTCTATAATCGAGGATGGCAGTTTATTGTGTAGTACTTTACAAATCAAATATGGATTTTTTTCAAAAAACTTCTTACTTTTCCCTTCCCTACACATACAATTTTTTTGCTCTTGTGTCGTAGGTGTGCACACTGCTATTGATCTTTATATTTGACTTATGTCTGACTAAAAGAATAACTCTAAAAATATATAATTAGACCAGTTAAAATTCTTTCTTTTTTAAATACTTCCCTACAAGAATCCCTGGGTTTTAGTGAGCAAACAATTCTTAGATACCTCTTCTGTAGTACTAATAACCGCTTCAAATTACCTTTATTCGTTGTGCCCCACAACTGACTTTTAGCTTTACTATGTTTATTAGCTTTATCATAAGTAAGACAATTAGTGAACCTGATTTAATAATGCATATATTTAAGTGTTAATGTAAATATATGTCATCTTTATATCCAGATTTAACTGTAATGTAATACGTAAGTGAAGCAGATGTGTAATAAATACGACTCATCTATAAATTAATAATGTCTGCTTTGTTTCATTGTAATTTTGACAATGTACAATTTCTCTATGGGCTAATAAACATTTATTATTATGTGTGTTTGGAGGAATTTAGTAACAGTGACGTCAAAATTAATATAAAATTATTTGTGGTTGGTTTATTGACACTCGTCACTTACTTTTTCATATATTTATGAGAGACTAGTTTCAAAGGCCCTGGCCTCCATTTTCAATCTCTTCCCAACTGGCAACTGTTATCTGCTCTCTCTGGTGGTGGAACTATGAACTTTTTTGTCAAATTATCTGCTGGCGGGATTTCAAAGTTCATTACGCGATCCTTATTTTTCCAGATGAATATGTTCTCCCATGTTGTCAATCTATTTTGGTTTATCACTCCTTTTAATAATTTTGGATTTGGATCAATGTCATGGTTTTCATTCCAAAAATGAAATGCTACTGCTGACTTGTCTTCTTGTTTCAATCTGATGTTTCTAAAGTGTTCTTTGACTCTGGTTTTTAAATTTCTTTTTGTTTGACCTATGTAGCATTTTTCACAATTCTTGCAATTTATTTGGTATATTCCAGATTTGTTACCTGAAGGAATTTCATCTTTTGTTTTTGAATTTAGTAATTTTAAAATTGAGTATCTATTAGTAGGTGCCAAGATGATATTTTGTTCCTTGAATATCTTTTTAAATTTATTAAATGTTTTTGGATGATATGTGAATGAACTGAATATGCTGTTGCTTTCTTTTTCTTTAATAAATGTGGTTGTTTCCTTAATGGTTTTCTTTAGTTTAGATTTTCTAATTTTCTTCAACACCAAACTTTTGTTGTATCCGTTTTCTTCTGCTATGTGTATTATTGCTTTTTGTTCCTTGAAATATTCTTCTTTTTCCATGGGTATGTTGACTAGTCTGTGTGTAAGGCTGTTTATTATTGCATGTTTATGTGTAATTGGGTTGTGGCTATTATTTTTTATATAATTTTCTGAATGTGTTGGCTTCCTGTAAATTCCAAATTTTATTTTTGTATCATTCCTGATATTTAGATCCAAGAAAGGTAGTTGTCCATTGATTTCCTTTTCTATTGTGAATTTGATATTCCTTTCTTGCAGATTGAGTAATTTTAATGCATCATCTAAATGTTTACTTGGTACAATTGCAAAGATGTCGTCAACATATCTATACCAAATCTTGAAGATCAATGGGAAGGACTTTTTAATTTGTGTTTCAAATGCACTCATAAATAAGTTAGCCAAAAAAGGTGAAAGTGGATTGCCCATTGATAGTCCTGATTTCTGCTTGTAGTGTTTTCCATTAAAGCTAAAGAAGTTTTGTTCAATGCATATTTTTGTTAGAGAAATATATTCTTCTGCTTCTATTGCTTCCATATCAATTGTAGCTAGCCATTTTTTTAACACCGTCTGCAATTTTTCTGTTGGTATGCTTGGAAATAAAGATGTGACATCAAATGAAACCAGTCTGTCATTTTTGTCCAAATTTATATCTTTGATTTTTTCTACTAAATCTAAAGAGTTTCTTAAATTTGCACTTTCAAATTTTGGAAAACTATTAAATTTACTTAGTAACCATTTGGCCAAATTATATGTGGGGGCATTTATGCTACTAGTAATAGGTCTCATGCCTTTCCCTGTTTTATGAATTTTTGGCAGCCCATATACTCTTGGTAATGTTGGATTATCTACTTTAATTTTGTGCAATTCTTTTTTGTTGATTATTTTGCTCTCTTTTAGCGTTTTATTTGTGGTTTCAATGCAGTACTTTAATGGATTAGTTTCTACTTTTTGGTAATTACTGTCTTCTAACAAATCTTCCATCCTCTTTGTGTATTCTTCTTTTTCCAGAATTACTAGTTTATTTCCCTTGTCTGCTTTAGTATAAATAACCGGTTTCTTTTTAAGAGCTTTTATGATTTGGTTACTAAAATTCTTTTTCTTTTCATTTTTAATCTCTTCTACTATTTTGGAGCATTTGTTTTTTACTGTGTTTTTACTTTCTTCATTAAGTGTTTGTGTAGCAATTTGGATGTCAGCAATGTAATCTTCAATTTGGTTGGAATAATCTACACATGTCTTTAAACCTAGATTCAGCATATTCAGTTCTGTTTTTGTAAAATTTTGGTTTGATAGGTTTACCACATTGTTTAGATGATCTTTTAGGTTATGTTTGTCTTTTTGATTTATCTTTTTAAAAGTGCCTGCTTTCTGGCATAAATTTTTTAATTTATTCTTTAACTTTGCTGTTTTTGTCTTCATTTTTCTATTAAGATATGCTAATAAATTGTTTTCAAAATTTTCCCAAAATATACTTCCTAATTGTTTCGTAAGTTTTTGATGCAAATTGTACAATTTTATTTCTAGCGTGTTTTTATTTCTATAGTGTTTATTCTTTTCTACAATTAATACTTTTCTCTCTGCTGCTTTTTGTTGTCTACTATTTTTATCAAATTTTACTATTTTTCTTACGAAATTCGGTACTACTTTTTTCTTGATACACAAATTTATAAATCTTATGTCCGCTGCAATAATAAACAGCCTTACACACAGACTAGTCAACATACCCATGGAAAAAGAAGAATATTTCAAGGAACAAAAAGCAATAATACACATAGCAGAAGAAAACGGATACAACAAAAGTTTGGTGTTGAAGAAAATTAGAAAATCTAAACTAAAGAAAACCATTAAGGAAACAACCACATTTATTAAAGAAAAAGAAAGCAACAGCATATTCAGTTCATTCACATATCATCCAAAAACATTTAATAAATTTAAAAAGATATTCAAGGAACAAAATATCATCTTGGCACCTACTAATAGATACTCAATTTTAAAATTACTAAATTCAAAAACAAAAGATGAAATTCCTTCAGGTAACAAATCTGGAATATACCAAATAAATTGCAAGAATTGTGAAAAATGCTACATAGGTCAAACAAAAAGAAATTTAAAAACCAGAGTCAAAGAACACTTTAGAAACATCAGATTGAAACAAGAAGACAAGTCAGCAGTAGCATTTCATTTTTGGAATGAAAACCATGACATTGATCCAAATCCAAAATTATTAAAAGGAGTGATAAACCAAAATAGATTGACAACATGGGAGAACATATTCATCTGGAAAAATAAGGATCGCGTAATGAACTTTGAAATCCCGCCAGCAGATAATTTGACAAAAAAGTTCATAGTTCCACCACCAGAGAGAGCAGATAACAGTTGCCAGTTGGGAAGAGATTGAAAATGGAGGCCAGGGCCTTTGAAACTAGTCTCTCATAAATATATGAAAAAGTAAGTGACGAGTGTCAATAAACCAACCACAAATAATTTTATATTTATTATTATTATTATTATTTATATAAAGCTGTATTTTTAATTAAGTGTTACAAAGTAACCCTTGGCATAACAGGCTGCAAAAGGGGCCAGAACCTGCCAACCCAACTGCCAGCCTCACGCCCAGATATGCAAGGCAGAGGTAGGCAATCATCCAACCGATATGGGGATGAGATGTAGTCAGCATCGCGGCACTCCCAGTCAGAAAGTTGGTTTTCTAGACCAGGGTTTGCAACATAACATAGCTCCTCAAATTCCTCACAATGCTTAGTGGGCACCAGTCCTATGCCTGGGGCTTATAATCTGCACCCCCAAGGGGTAGAATTGATCCCAGGTACATGTCATGGCAGAGAATCAAAGCACAATGCTCTAGCCTACTGTGCCGAGGCACAGGACCATGTTAACTGAAAGGATTGAAAATAGCATAACATTAAAAAAATATATTATTCTTACAATACTAGGGATAACATAATAATCAAAGGATATTTGCAACAATACAAGACAAACATTCATAAACCAGAGGAACTTTATTATTCAATAAATTATTCAATAAAATATCACAAGGTAATGTTTTTAAAATATGCTAATAAAGAACTTTCTACTTAATAAATGTTGAAAATACATTCTGCATTCAGAGAGTTATGGAATATAGATATAATGTAAATACTCCAAATATGTAGGTCGTGGTCTAGTCAGTGAATTATTTATCTCGACATTTTGCCTATAACTCCACTGGGTATCTCCAGAAGAAGTGAATAACGTAATTCTGGGCGAAATCTCACTTAATAGCTCATTAACTGGATCATGCCCTACAAGTCTGGAAACTACATTCTGTTGCATCAACGCTGGCCATGAAAGCCTAAACATGTATAATGTAAATACAGTTACATGATATATCTTAGGTATAGACTCTTAAAATAGTAATATATTCTGAAAATAATATCACAGGAAATTCCCTAGATATAAAAAAATGGAGAAAAGAAGAAATCAGGTAGTTTCAAAGATGGGCTAACTATGCATTTTTAACAACGTAATTACATGCTTCATTATATTGCAATCCCTCCTCTGTAATTTTATCTATACTCAATGAAATCTGTATGATATACAAAACTTTTAATGTTATAACATTTAAATGAAAATATGCCATTTTATTTTACTATAGCAAACTTGGGTTAATCTGGCATTTTGCCTGGAGGTCAAGTAAATAGTGTAACTGTATAAAATGGCTGTAATGCTACATTATTCTTGTGTATACTATTATGTGTTTCAAATGGGATAATGTTTGTCCTTGAGCACTACTAGACGAGCAACCAATCGGAGTCCTGCGGTGTTGTCGTATGGCATTCCCCCCTAAGTGGTGTTTGACGAGCGCCAATCTAATCAATCTCTAATAAATACTAACTTGTTAAGATAATTTGATTTTGCAAAAACTAATCCATGAGGAAGGTAGAGAGTAATGTATCTAACATAACTGCAAACACCCCATATTTTTGGCTCAAAGTCTTCCTAATACAAATAAATAAAGCACTATCATATTATAACAATGCATTGCGATGTAAACATTGTAATGGATACCATTATTGGTTGGCATATATGCATGTACATATATTTGTAATTACTCAGAACTGAAACATAAGCATTTGACATGATGTGATAAAATAATTACTTGAATAAGCCAAGGTGTTGCTAAATTCGAGCGAGAACAAACAATACACTTCCTGCTGGCTTTAGAATGGTGCATTGGCAAAATTGACTTGTCACACTATATGTTTATGAATTGTGCGTAATCTCTATTTACTCTAGAAAGTACAAAGCAGTATTACTCAGTTGTTCTTCCTTTTAAAAACCACGGAAAGCGTATCAGGTAGATTAGATTGAAATTGAAATGAGACACGAGGTATTATAAACCACCTCCCCCCTTACCACTGCCAGAACAATCCAACTGAGTTAATGTGAGCTCAAATTATGTTGCAAACGGAAATAATACTTTTAAACTGACGCTGAATGACTTATTCACCAAGAAATTTACAAGGTTGTACAAGTCTGGGAAAACTGCATGAGACATGCAGATAAACTGCAAGAACACTGCCTTTGGAAAGAAATAGCATGTGACGAGATTTTGGAGCCTATGGCCTATTATCATAAACTTGCAACACTCAGACGATGAAGACATGACAATGATGAATTGTCTCTTAATGGAAGTGACATTCATAGCTATATGGATACACCGCTGGCAGTTTCGTTGGATTAGTAAAATAGGTAATTCATAAACTAGAATCATTTTTTAAACTATATATTTAAAACATGTGTGTAATATATGAATATCCATGTTGCTATTGTGATTTAAACAACTGCATTATTATAAAGCTTTGGAACATTCAGTTTGCATTCCCTTATGTCTAGCGCCAAGAAGACTCGCAAGTGTGCAAGAGAGAGGGAAATAAACAAAGAGTGCGGGCAATGAGGTGGCAATGCTGAAGGCTCTAACGAATCTAATTCACTTCAAGCCAGAACTCCTCCCATTTGAAACACATAGTAGAATCACAGACAATTTGTTTTATAGGCATTTGTAAAAGTTGATGTTTCTTTGGTCTGATAAAATGATGGTTAAATTGTTTTTGTAAACACCCATTTTATTCAAACATATTGCAATGAACTGGACTGGGCTAAGCTACGAAGGGGATTCGGCAAAGAGGTCAAAACTTGGTCTATTGTACTTAAGCCCCCAAGTGGAGCACTCCCAGGAGGAAGGATGAGGCGAGAGGAGACAGAGGGCAGTCATCTCAAGGAGCCACAACAGCACGAGGGCAGTGTCCCTACATTTCACTGTTGGGAACTGCCCGGCAGGTCATAACTGGCATCCCACCTGACTGTGGTCCGGAAATGGTTCCACCAGATTGGGTTTGGACACCAGAGACTGTTCTGCCGAAGGAGGAAGTTTTACCAATAGCATATCATCCTGCCATGCAACGCTGAGACACCCGCTAACACTTCTACCCTGTAAGAGACCACCAGATGCAAGATGATGTGAAATGATAATGGAGGGACAGGAAATTTGAGGGATGTAATTAACCTACCCATCATTTGCCTGGGAACCTGGGAAAACCCCTGAAATATCCATGGGTCAGGTAGATCGGCCAAGGGAATCAAACTCGATTCTTCCGAATGTAGACCAAAGACGAAACCACCTGAGTCAGTTTATATTGCAATAAACAGTTTTTATCGTTTATTATGTATGAGAATAAACTGTCACCAGAGCCATGGCTAATTATTGATTGTAGGGGATTAGTGCATACCAATTCATGTGCTAATGAATGCTCTTCTTGGTAAACAATGGCTTATGGAGCAAGCTCTTTGCAAGCCATTTCCCTGCAATTTGGTTAACTACTGCTCCAAAAAGGTTTCCTTCAGCAGCTTCTGGAAGCTTCTCTGCTGGGGACATCCCACTTCGCTTGACAGCGTTTGCTAAGTCTTTCAGTAGATAGTTAACGTAAAAGGTCAGCAAGTACAGTGTCTCAAGTGCAATGCTTGTGCTATACTAAGTGCTTAGTACACAAAGTCGGTTTAGCCATAATTGGTGTTTTCAGCTGGGGTTACAAAATATAATTTAAAAGTTATAATTTTTTACAGTAATTGTAACCAATATTTATAATTTTTCTTTCATTGTCAAAAATGCAATTTTGAAGTAAAACTCCTTTTGTAACCATAAACTTATAGGGCCGTATTCACACTTATCACTTTGGTCTAGACTATCTTCCGACTAACTTGGTCTGGACCAAAGGCATTCTAACCTTTTGGTATTCATAGACGATAAAAAGCCTCGGACCAAGTGAAGCTATGGACCAGCATGGAGCAAATGTTACACGACATAGAAAGGTTCTTCTGCACATGCGTGAGTACCATAGAGTGCTAAACAAACCACAGTGTACCTACAAGTTTATAAATCTTTGTGGTAATTTCACAGCCATTTCTTACTCATTCTTACAGTTGCTGCTGCTGTTTGAGATTAGGTAACAAAGTTTGGTGTGTTGGGTCAAGAAGCGTGGTATCAATTGGTCAGAGGAAGACCAATGTTTTCTCTAGTCCAAAAGAGAATGAACATGTTGTTTTCAAATGCTAGGCTTTGGCAATGAAGCCATTAGCTCTCTTGCTCACCAATATTTCTGTGTAGTAGATCCGGCAGGTAGGACTTCACAGGTTAAAAGATGCTTTTCAGCCATTTCCTCTTCTTTGTTGCACAGAGGACAATTTGGACTTGTATAAATTCCTATTCTGTGTAAGCGTTTGGCCAAATAATCATGCTCCATAAGTAATCTAAAATCTGCTACTGCAGCTGTACGTGGGATTTCAGGAATAATTTCCGGATTTTTAATTAAAATGTTCCATTTTTTATCTTTGGCTTTGTTAGATATTGATTGGTTTTGTTTGTTTTTATATTTGCTTTTGATTAATCTTTTTATGGATGTAAAGGGTAAGTTTTTACTTTTGTTCTGAATTAAATTTGCACCTTTTTTGGCAAGAAAATCAGCTGATTCATTTTCAGCAATTCCACAATGTGCAGGTATCCACTGTAATATAATTCTTTTCTGTAGTTTTTGAAGTTGTTGGATCATTTAGTGACATTCTTTAATTTGGGTTGACCTCATTTTATATGAACTTATTGCACATAATGCTAGAGAATGAACATTATAGAAAATAAATCCGTGTCGGCGAATACAAATATGAGAAAGGAGGAACCATGGAGGGAAATTTATGAGTTTGCTGATAATGCGGCTTCTTGATGCCTGACTAACATACTGCAGGTCAGCAGTGTTGTCTTGATAACCTCTTCTTGCGTAGTACCGCAGTGCTGTTCGGATTTGAGTGTCTATTGAGATACTCAGGCCTCGGTTATCATCCCTGGCGTACAGGTTAGGACGAATCATTTCTATCAGCTTTCTGGTGTTCGCTTTACTAAACCTATCTGCTTTTGAAGTTTAGGTCATCGTACTTTGCAATAATTTCTATTCTTGGTAGATAAGCTTTCCTCCATTGTCTTATTTCATGAATTCTACGACCCACACCTACATTCATCACTTCATTATCGTCCATGTTGCAAAGATAGTCTGCCTTTAATCTATCCCTTGGAAGGGGACCAAAATTTGAGCCGGACTATCGCTAATCCCGGTTTATGAATAAGAAAATCGATGGCCCACCGTTAGTCTACCGGAAGCAGCAAGTTGTTCCGCCACGTCTGACGTAACTTAAACTGAGATGAAGCTTAAAATAATATGTACATCAAGTCTATGGGTTAATAAAGCATCAACATTATGATCATCATTTTGTGTTTAAAATATTTTATTTAAGATGAAGAGAATGATGATTGTTCTAATTTATTGATCTTAATCCAAACACCACCAACTGGTGTAGGGATAAATTGTTTAGGATCTAATTGTAGAGGTATCCTCGTTTTCTCACAGATGCTGAATTGGAAATTTGAAAGGAGAACTGCCAGTCCTACTTTTACTTGTAGCAATCCAAACCTCAAACCTGAAAAAATGCAAATATACTTCAGTAGTAATCTTTAGGTATCAGATCCAGTATCAGAGAAAAAAACACTTTCTTTTAGCAATGTTTAAAAATACGTTTAAAGGTAAATTAATTTGATAGCAACAACAATGAAAAAAGAAATGTTCTTACCAATGCAATTTCTTGGTCCCTCGCCAAATGGTAGATAGGCATAATGTGGTCGTTTTGCCTTAGCTTCATCACTGAAGTTTTCGGGGTTGAATTGTTCAGGATTAGGGAAATACTCTGGATCATGGTGCAAGCCATATACTGGTACAATAACATTTCGGCCTTTCTCCAAGTGGATTGAAGTGTCTGGTAGAGTGTATGGCTTTGTCACAATACGTATCAAATTGGCTCCTGGTGGATACTTTCGAAGTGTTTCTAAAAAAGCAATTATAATATTAGCAAAGATATTAAGAAGTAATAATGCATGACAATTTTTATGTGATAAGAATTCCATAACTCCCAAATATATATTTAAATAAACAAATCAGATTTATTACATTATAGCTTTCTAGTCCTTACATAATTAATTTTTAAGATTCCTACAAAAATCTTAAAATGTTATATATTTCACATTGCTGAAGGTAAGTCTTTGTAGAAATAGATTGGACATTTCATTGCAGGTGCAAGGGGGATTTAAGAAAAACAAATTGGAATTAGCACTGTCAAGTCATGCAACTTCTTAATAATGCCTTCAAGTGGAGGCGAAACACGTTGAAAGAAATAAGCAAGGTGAAAAGACGATTATAATATAAATATTTGTTACTAAATCTCCACTTAACTTAAGAAATTGATGTTAATATTTCTTTCTTCTTTCTAATGAAGATTGATTTCGAAGGCAAATCGCATTCGTCTTCAGTTCAAAAGAATCTCCGTTGTCAAGGAAATCTCGGTTACCATGTTTTTTCTTTTGTTATGTTATGTTTTCAGCATTACCAACATCTGAAGACGAAACAAACCTGAAACAGAATCAACTGCCGGTATGTCAAAATTCATTACGCAATGTTTATTTTTAAAATAAATATCCTTTCCCAAACTATTAACTCTATGGGACCATTTAATTGTTTTAATAATTTAACTTCGGGATTTATTTCATGGTTAAATGACCAAAAATGATCTGCTACTGCCGATTTATCAGTTTGTTTATATTTAATGTTACGAAAATGTTCTTTCGTTCTTGTTTCCAAACTACGTTTCGTCTTTCCAATATACACCTGATCACAATCTAAACAATTTAATTGATAAATACCAAAAAATTTTATTATTAGGAATTTTATCTTTTTTAGAAAATATTAGTAAATTTTTAATACTATATTTTGAGGAACTAAAGTTATACCAACTTTTTTAAAAATGTTTTGAAAATGTCTATTAACCCAAGGATGGTAAGTAAATTTTTTTAAATTATAATTGTATTTTTTAATTATTATTTTAAAAAATTTACTTACCATCCTTGGGTTAAAAACATTTTCAATTTTTTTTTTAAAGAAGTTGGTATAACTTTAGTTCCTCAAGATAAATATAGTATTAAACATTTACTACTATTTTCTAAAAAAGATAAAATTCCTAATAATAAAAATTTTTGGTATTTATCAATTAAATTGTTTAGATTGTGATCAGGTGTATATTGGAAAGACGAAACGTAGTTTGGAAACAAGAACGAAAGAACATTTTCGTAACATTAAATATAAACAAACTGATAAATCGGCAGTAGCAGATCATTTTTGGTCATTTAACCATGAAATAAATCCCGAAGTTAAATTATTAAAACAATTAAATGGTCCCATAGAGTTAATAGTTTGGGAAAGGATATTTATTTTAAAAAATAAACATCACGTAATGAATTTTGACATACTGGCAGTTGATTCTGTTTTAGGTTTGTTACATCTTCAGATGTTGGTAATGCTGAAAACATAACATAACAAAAGAAAAAAACATGGTAACCGACATTTCCTTGACAACGGAGATTGTTTTGAACTGAAGACAAATGCGATTTGCCTTCGAAATCGATCTTCATTAGAAAGAAGAAAGAAATATTAACATCAACTTCTTAAGTTAAGTGGAGATTTACTAACAAATATTTATATTTGTGTAATATTTATTGCTTCACTTTAACTAGCTTCATTTTCTATGTAATCATACGATTAGAAAACGATGTTTTGGGAGCGTACATCACTACCATCATCAGGATATTTCATGAAATGTTATAACCACTAAATGTAAAACTGGATATAACACAAATAACAAAGACAAAACACTACCTCTACTCGCATCACTGAACAAAAGACTGTTTTCAGTAAATTAAATGCCAGGTCAGGAGATGGCATGAGTGTAGTAAATTAATTAGCTCAAAGAAACGTAACTACTTTATGATCAAGCTGTATTGTGCTTAAGCCGATGTATTTCCATTTTTAAGACCAGTTTCCAAGAGGAGCTTAACTGAAATCTTTTCACCTGGCTTATTTCCCGAGAAGTTTTTGAATGTTGAAAGAAAATTGAGGTAAGTGAAGTAGAGTGTCTCAGTCAACTTATTGTATAGTTTTCAGTGCGTAAAATCTAGCCACTGTTTGATGGTCTAGAACTCAGTTTTCTTCCCATGTCATGGAAAAACTATTGAGTAGCACTTAAAAAATTACAAAAGTATTAAAAAATTTAAGAAAATAACAATAAGGATCTCAGAAGTGGCTAATGCTGAAGAAGAAATGCACACACACCATGCAGAAAGTATTTTGACATTTAATTCTCTTTGCTGTAAGCACTGACGGATTTTTGTATATTCTTGCACTTAATAAAATATCGATCACATTTATGTATGCAAGATGTTCCCCAACTGAGTCAAGACCTTACACAACGACAGGTGATATGTTAAGCCTCAACAGGTCTATTGTTCTTGTGAGTGAAAGTAGCCTGATTTCATTCATGGCCCTCATTGCAGCCACTTTTCTTGCCCTAATGTAAACAAGAGCCATGAGTTGCTTTTTCTTTAGCCTTTTGTAGTTTTCTAAAGCCATCTTCCTTTGTTCGTAACACTCTTTGTGGAACCAAGCTGTCGCTTGATAAGGCTAATAAGAGCCTTTTGTGGGGCAGCCCTACTTTATATGTATGACCTCAACCATGCTGACGCTTCATCTACTTTCTCTTTGTATTTTCCTTTCTGTCTGTAACCTATCAGCCATTTTAGACTTTGTTATGTCCACAACAACAATGGATGCATCTTCAAAGCAATGTCAATTCTTATTTGAAATCATTGGCAGCAACATTTTTTGCAGAAGGTATTGAAAAAATTGTTCACGGGTATAAATAAATGTCTCAATCTTTTCTGTAATTATGTTGAAAAGTAACCATAAGTGTACAAAACTTTTGGCAATAAAGTTATTGTTTTCTATGAACTTGTCTTTTATTTATAGCCTACCGAAGATTGAAAAAAAAAAAAAAAAAACCTTGTATCTATAACAGCTTGTGTCATTTAGCTAGCTATTTCTGCAAAGATTTATCTGATCAAACTGAAATAAATAAAAGAACAAATTTTCCTGATAATTATTTATACATCCACTAAAAACACTAAATGGTAGAGAAAGCCATGTGAACATAACATGCCAGAATTTTTATGCCATGTTTTGTTCTTTAAAAGCAATGCTATTTTTTTTTTTTTTTTTTTTTTCAGTTTACATCCCCCACCATTAAGTCATATTGAATGATGAAGAAATGGGTGAAATGATGATGAAATGAGCCCAGGATCCAGAGAGCTTAGAATTATCAGACACTTATCTTTCAAGATAAGGGAAAACCCTGGAAAGAAACCTTATCCAGATAACTCACTCAAACTGTGATTCAAACTTGGGACCTCTTGAATGTGAGGCCAACATGCTGCCACCTACACTGTCAAGGTGGGCACAATGCTGTTGTTGCAATAATATATATTCTCTTGATCAAAGACCATCTCAATAATTACATTTTTATATGTGCATATGTAAAGTCAAGTTTTCTCAAAATGTAGTTCAAAGAAGTAATAGTCTATTTGTCTTAAAATTATTTCAAATGTACTTTCTCACCATAATCATACAGCTTCTATACTGAAAAACAGATTATGTACCTCTGAAAGTCACCAAATTTGGTCACAGCTTTTTGAAGTGTAATTTTTTTTTGGAAAGGAAGAGCAAGTCTCTGAGATCTCTGAATTTTCAATTACCTTTTTTCTCTGGATTCCTGACATACACATTGCAATGTTCATACTGACGCTTGACATGCTTCTGAATTTATTTTATGTGTATTTTTAAAAATGCACAAATATTTTTTTTACACAGCTTTTCATTTTTAAAAAAGTTATACACTTTACCTACACTGTCTTTCAAACTTCATCTATAACCACCTAAGTTTGATGTCATTGTGCTTAAATAAAAAATATATAAATTCACACACAATTACAGAAAATTTTAATTGCACCAATTATAGAAAGGACTATTGCCCTGGAAAATGGGAAAAGGCATTGTGGAGGGAGTGATCCAGTGAGGTGCAGGACAATTGTTCTAGACTCATCTACTTAGAGCTAAAAGACTATAATCCTTTAAGTTAATCAATGGAAATTAATCATTTCTTCACACTAGCCGTGTATAGGCTAAGGTTTTGGATAGGTAGAGTCAAACTGAAAAATTCAATGCCATGGCTGGATTTGAACCATGAATCTCCTGGTTTTCGTCCAGTCGCTCTTACCCATTGAGCTACTATGGCCAACGTGCCTTCCTGACATTAAATTCTCCAATTGACTCATATATATTTTCCTAGTAAACCACTAGGGGCTCTTGTATTTGAGATACACTGTTTGTGGCGACTTACTATTGTCAGTACTTGCGTCCTAGGCTGCATCTCGAATACAAGAGCCCCTAGTGGTTTACCAGGAAAATATATATGAGTCAATTGGAGAATTTAATGTCAGAACAGCATGTTGGCCATGGTAGCTCAATTTGTAAGAGCGACTGGATGTAAACCAGGAGATCCATGGTTCAAATCCCAGTCATAGTATTGAATTTTTCAGTTTGACTCTATCTAGACTATAATGCTTATTTCGAAACAGTAGATACAAGCATATTTAAGACTTTAAGATGTATTTATACTCCTTAAAGCCAGAATCAAACTTACCATCTACCACCTTACTGAGATATGTCATCCCTTGGATACAGTCATAAGATAGACCTCCAGCTTCCTGCAAGGTTGTGTTTATTTCCTTGCGTAACCTTGTTTGTATATCTGGATTTAGAGCTAACTCATACAGGCAGAAACTGAGAGTAGTGGAGGAGGTCTCAAAACCAGCCAGAAAGAATATAAATGCCTGGGCAGACAGCAAGTTGTCTGTAAACTCTGAAAAATAAAACAAACACTTGAAGGTGATATTATAGATATGAATATGTACTGTCCAGCAATGCAAAGAAGGTCCCTGAAAGGAATGTGTCAACCTTCCACAGTGGGACAAGGACAGTGAATGTGTGTGGCAGAGAATGTATGCTTACACAAGAAGCAGAACCGTTTAAAAAAAAAAAAAAGAAAAGAAACACATGCACCCCATTCACTCTGTACACTAAAACCGAGAAGATTCATTCACAAAAGTAGAAGCCATCACAATGTTTTTGAATGATCTGTAACTGAACTGGCATGGGGTGCCATAAACCTGTCCAGGGAGGGTGTGGGCACCTTCTGCAATCCCCCTGCATCTCAGGACCCGGAGACTTTCTCTCCTGTGGAGGACAGTACCTATAACACAACATTGCAGGTTTTTACAGTTACAGATCAAAGCTGATTATTGCACACCTAAAAAGTAGACAATGTAAGAAATTTGTAAGTAAATTCTATGATGCTGTCTTACGGGAAAAACAACTACATCGCATCTCATGTTTAGAAGACAGTACAGGTCTTATGGGGAGCCCTGTGGCCACATGTAATATATGTACAATCAAAACTTCAGCCTTGGCAGCGACCGTTCCGCCGGTTTGATATTGTATTGTAAATGATACATCATTAATACGGAACTATCTACATTGCTATTAAATTCTATTTTAAGAGATTCAATTTCTGAGTGCATGCATTTTAGTGTTTACTCTTCCTTTCACTTGTTACTTTAGTAGTTCAAAACACGATTTTGCAGACAAAAATATATATTACAGCAAACCAAATGTTGGCATACAATGATAAAATCTTTAAATATTCTTTAAATATGTTGCTTACTTTTATGCTTTTTCCATGTCATCATATAAGGGTACAATTCCTTCCATTTCGCCATCTATCACCCTGACCATAAATCTAATAATATCTTCTCTTTCTATTAGTACACACCTGTTACCCCTTTTATCATATTCGAATCCCAAATCGTGTAGGAACCGATTCACAGTGGCCCTTGAGAAATTAGGTAGGATGTCGTCATCTCTGTTTACCCTTGTCAAAACTAGATTCAGCATGGGTGGAATGTTTTCAAGCAGCAAAGAATGAACAATATGCTGCACTCTGCTTTGTACTATTCCATCATATTGCGTTAACCTAGCACTCTTTTGTTTCCCCGTCCTTTTTTATGGAGTTCATAGGGACCTTTCATTCGTTCCTTTTTTATTCTATATACTAATGTTTCTGAACACCCGGTAGCCTTAGCTGTTCCTTTCATTGCCTTACTGATACTAATTTTACTTGAAAAATAACATAAGACATTCAATACTAATATACAGTTGTTACTTCTTAGCTTACCAATATTTCGTTTCTTTTTAGCTTCCCTTTCCAATAACAATAAGTATTTACAAAACTGTTAAATAGCTTCATGTAACACTTCACAGTCTTTCACAACTATAAATACGAGGGCTATCCAGAAAGTAGATTACGTTTTCGTCTGTTTCCGCTAGGGGCGGGGCTAGCACGGCCATCTTGGGGTCAGAGCGTTGCGCAGCTCAGTCGGCATCTAGCCGTGCTAGTGAGAGGTTCGTGCTGTGCTCCGTTCAGATACTGTGACGGTTTGAAATGTCTGCGTTAATTGAAAATCCCGAGAGCTGCGAGGTGCGTGCAGTAATAAGGTTTCTGACTGCAAAAAACTGTAAACCGATAGAAATCTATCGGCAGCTTTGTGAAGTGTATGGGGACAACATTATCACTGAAGGTGGAGTGCGTCAGTGGGTCATCAGATTTAAAAATGGCCGAACCAATGTTCACGACGAAGATCGAAGTGGGAGACCCAGCATAGTGACTGCCGAACTTGTCGAAAAAGTCGATGCTAAAGTCCGTGAAAATCGAAGGTTCACAATAACGGAACTTTCTTTGAGTTTTCCACAAATTTCGCGAAGTTTGTTGCACGAAATCATCAGCAAAAAGCTTGGTTACCACAAGTTTTGTGCAAGATGGATTCCAAAAATCTTGACAGAGGACCACAAAAATCAGCGAATGGCTGCAGCATTGAACTTTTTGGACGTTTACCATAAGGATGGTGACTCTTTACTCGATCGCATCGTTACTGGTGACGAAACATGGGTGAAACACGTGAACTGTGAAACGAAATTGCAATCAATGCAGTGGGGGCACACAAGTTCTCCCCAAAAACCCAAGAAATGCATGCAAACAATGTCGGCAAGGAAGATGATGGCGACTGTTTTTTGGGACAGAAAAGGTGTGATTTTGGTGGACTTCCTGGAAAGAGGCACTACAATAAACTCTCAAAGGTATTGCCAAACTCTCCAAAAACTCAGAAGAGCCATTCAAAACAAGCGCAGAGGAATGTTGAGCTCTAAGATCTTGTTGATTCACGACAACGCCCGGCCCCACATGGCAAATGTCACTCGTGAAGTTCTTGAATCTTTTAAGTGGGAGTTGTTTCCTCATCCGCCGTACAGTCCCGACCTGGCACCGAGCGACTTCCACCTATTCCCGGCAATGAAGAAGTGGCTGGCTATGCAGCGTTTTGATGACGACGCACAGCTGCAAGAAGAGGTAACGAAGTGGTTGAAGGCGCAGGCGGCCGAATTTTTCGACGAAGGAATTTCCAAGCTCGTACATTGCTACGATAAATGCCTTAATTTGAATGGTGACTATGTCGAAAAGTAGTATTTGAGTGTGGCTTTCATCTGTATATAATAAAATTTGTTTCCTATACTTTGTTTACTTTTTATTCCAAAACGTAATCTACTTTCTGGATAGCCCTCGTATAGTCATAGGAGCTCTTCTTGCAAACATGTTCACTTTTACTGCAACACATTGCCTGCTCACTGCTAGGATGGTGCCTGTCTTGCATGTCGCCAATTTTTTGCATACGTGAATGTCTTCTGTTTATTTGACACATACGAGGAATGCAAAAAGTTAGAAAATTGCGCTTTCTTTTAAAAATTGCCTTCAACCCTCCTTTACATTTCCCTTGCTTTGTCCCCTGATGTAAACCCATTTAACAAAAAAGTTTCTCGCTGCCTAAATTTTCTAGTGTGTATATATAAAATTTTCCAAAATTACTTAATATAATAAATTATAACACTCATCTGATTTAAGATGGAACTTTAAAACTTGGCAGATAGAAGCACAGTAGTGTTCTATACCTAAGAAAAAATTTTTTTGTAGTATTACAGTGGTAAGCTTTATAGTTACCGCATGATGAACATACAAATAGCAAATATCGGACTATTACCAAATAACAAGCATTTTCGAAAAACTTGAGCCCATAGAAACATAAAATGACTGTAATAGTGACGTAAACTGACAGAGAAAATATTCTGCATAAGACAGTGTGTTCAAAGTTGCAAATTATTACAATTAATTAATTTATACCATGGCATTAGCAAGTGGCAACAATGCGAGGGTAAAAAAGGATGCAGCTAATGAGAATTCCTGTATGTTAGACAGAGAGAGATATATCCCATTTACTTCCATACTGCCTTTTAAGGGTGAGACAAGCTATAGTAAAAATTACAATATAAATATATATATTTTTGGCATCATCAGAGGCAGTGTCTCGCCAAGTGGTTAGATCTCTTGCCTCTCAAAAAGGTGGCTGGGTTTGATCCCAGGGGAACCATATATGAGGTTTGTGGTGGACATAGTGATCAAGCTGTTTAGATCTGTGCTTCTTAAGCTGATTGATTTCCATTTTTAAGGCCGATTTCCAAGAGGAGCTGAACTGAAAACCAGCATATTGATTAAGTGTGCCCCTCTTGGAGGAAATGGCCAAAGCCTCCTTAATTCTCTGCTTCCAGTAACTGCTGCATTTTGCCAAGATGGTTGTCTCCCGAAAGTTGGCTCTATCGTCCTTATCAAAGCAAAGCTCTGCCAGTCCAGACTTCTCAGGTTGCATTAAACGAATGCTCCGTTTAATTTCTAATCATCTTTTCACCTGGCTTTTTTTTTTTCTCCAAGAATATCTTGAATATAGCCAATATAATAGTTCATTATGAAAATACAAAATATAAACATAGTTAAAACCAGAATGCTCCTCATTTTATGCCAAATTACACCAATGCAGCTTTAGTAACACAATTATGGCTCAAGAATTGTTTTTTAAGATACTGAGTTCAATTTCAAAGATACAAAACACAGAGAATGCTTTTTTCTGAACAGCATAATAGCTGCAATAGTAAGTGATCTTTATTTCCATTTCAATTACAAATTATTATACATTTACATACTTATTACTACAATGAGTTGCTGGTTACCATTGGACCCAATAGACTCATACTCTGAGGTTGTCGAGCTAATGGATCCCTATTGGCAAGTTATCTAAGATACTTCATCATCATATTCATCATATTTACTTACCTTCCTCATCAACCATTTGGCTCTTACTTTGCCCAAAAAGTTCCCAATTTCAATTAAATGTTTCCTAGTTTTTTCACTCATTAACTTCATTGCTTGAGTTTCTTTTGGTAGCCTTGCCCATTCTTTTTTACCCATCTTCTCCCTAAGCAACCTAGCTTCTTCACATTCTAAAAGCAAATGCCATTCTTTATCCCTTTTGGTGACACAATGGGCATTTCTCCAGATCTCTCCCTCTTCCCAAACCCTTCAATTTTACCACACCTGTTCTGGCCCATCCAAAGCCTTCTCTTGCTGCTTTATCACAAATAGCAATGTATTTTTCCTGTTCCACATTACTTTCATCTCTCTATAAATTTCCAGTGAGCTTTTCAAGTTGAAGCTTCCTAACATTTGTTGCCATTCAATATCTTCTGTTCTTAACCTAAGTTCTTTCCAAAATCCACTTTGCAATAATTCCCTGTTTTCCCACATGACACCAAACCCTACTTTTAACATCATTTCCTTTATCTTATTTAGCCATGAATCTTTCTGATTTAGTCTTTCCTGTACTATCAAGCGCTGATACAGAATATTCTGCTCATCTAAACTCCTAATTCTCGCCCAGTATTTTAACACCCTTTCCACCATTATCCCTCTAGTTAGCTGCAATAGAAAACAATGAATCCTTACCTCATTCATTTGTTTGGTACAATTGAAAACATTCAACACAGCACATATCATTGCTGTTCAATATTTTCAATTCTGAAATCCAAAAGAACTATACAATATGAAAGTACATAGAAATGTTGATACTGTGGAGCATGATGTCACGTAATATTCTATGTTGTATAATTTGAAACACACATTGCCTTGTATTTCAAGTCACATAACGCTTGCAATAGTTCATCATCTCAGTTTCATATGTTCGAGAATAATCTGACTTTTCTCATGCAGACTTTCAAGTATGGAGAAGAAGAAATTTGTATCAGGTGTTCAACTGAGAATACCATGTCAAAAAATTACAAGGATTCTGACAAGAAGAATCAATTTTCCATTTCCCATGCTTTCCACAAATCTTGTGAACTTGTGTAGTGTTTGTGTTTATTTATTTTCATCCAGTTTATCATACATATGATTTTGGACATGTCAGAAATACAATTACATATTTACACCAGGGGCGGCTTCTGAAGGGGGTAGCATGTTTGCGCTACAACCAAAATGCTGGTTCTCCCTTTAATGTAATGACATGTTCTATTTGGAGTTCATTTCGACCTTGTCTAGTGCAGGGGAACCTGAGCGCGCTGTATTGTTTGCAGGTGCCAAGTAGTTCACTCCCAAATGCAAACCACTGGCATACAACCGGGAGGTATAGGGCAGGACGAACCTAGGATTTGCCGAGGCAAGTAGAGGGGCGATGCGGGGCGTATGGCTGCATGTGGTTGGTTAACCTAGCTGCCAGAGAATAGTGGATGCCTAACCTGCTCGTTCTTTCATCACAGCAGCGGCATCTATTGCGCCTATGTTAAATGTAACCTACGAGTACATAGCCACATGGTTTGTGCCGTGTTTTGTTAGCTCTGCCTGTTTTGAGTAGTGCATCAGAAATATTTATATAAATACAGTTATCTTGTGTTATAAGAAGAAACAATGAATTCCATAAAGTGTCTTTTAGCACATCCTTTTCAAACATGACCTTAGAAGAAAAAATTGAACTTAAGCGACTTGGAAGACCCACGCCGAAACTAAACATCACACAGATAGTCAAAACAAAAACAAGATGTTTTAACAGGAACTTTAACAACAATGTATACGATAAATATTCTAGAGTGTTTATGAAATGTGAATGTTGTGTTATATGCTGTGAATTACCGTTAGCTTGTATGTAGAGCAGTCTGTAGTGACAGGCTTAAAGGAATTTTGTTACTTTAAAAAATTAAGTTGCATGGATAACTTTGTGAACCACCAATTTTCAGAGCCACCAGCCGCCCCTGATTTACACATTAGTTTCTCAGATTTCCTTTCCTTTCATATAAACATTTATTAATCAGATACATCCTCAACTTCCTTTCAAATTGCTGTTTAGAAACATCAGCTGCAGATTTAATTTCTTGTGGTAGTTTGTTATAGAGCGTGATTCCGGAAATATATACATCTTTTAGAGATACACTTTTATTCACTCCGTGCCTAAAATAGTCCATGTTTCCTCTTGTAGAGTGTTTGTGAATTTGGTTGTTTTTGATTGGTTTGAACTTATCTCCTACATACGTTATTGCTCTGAATGCATAGAGAGAGTAGATGGTAAGTAGTTTATTATTAATGAAGGTTTCCTTACATGATTCACTTGCTTTCAGATTAAACATGATTCTGATACATTTCTTTTGATATATAAGCAATTTTTCCATATGCGTTTTTGCATCAGCACCCCTGATTTCAATCCCATAAAGTATTTCCATATATATTAGTTTCAGTATATTACTGTAACTGTACTTGCTGAAGTATCTAAGTAGATATACTGTTTTACTAATTTTCCCACATATATGTTCAATATATTCAGCCCATGTTAGCCTATTATCAACAATAAGACCTACAAATTTATGTGTTTTTGCTTCAAGAATATTGTTACTATCTACTTTTAGTGTCATATTACTACCATTTTTATTGAATTGCATAATTTTAGTTTTTTGCATGTTGCAGTGTAGATTTATTGATTTGAAGTAATTTAACAGAAAAGAAGGTACTATTTAATGTAGTATTTAATCCTACCATTTTACTCCAGCATATAGCTGTGGTATCATCTGCATACGTTACCACTAAGTATTCAAGGGATTTTCAATATCATTAATATAAATAATGAACAGTGAAGGACACAACACTGTCCCTTGCGGTACACCATACTTCAGTTTCCAAATCTGATTTTACTTTTTGTATATATCTCCCTTTTTTGTACAATATTTCCGTAAACTGCTTTCTTCCAATCAGATAACTACGAATTAAATCCAAGGGTAATCCTCTTATGCCATACTTTTCCAATTTACTAATTAAAATATTATGGTCGATGCAATCAAAGGCCTTAGATAGATAAAAAAATAATGTACTGACCTTCTCGTTATTTTCAAGATTCTCATTTCATGTATAGACTGATTAATAGCTGAAATAGTGGATCTCCCTTTTCTAAATCCATGTTGAAGTTTACATCCAATAATTTTCATCTTTGTTGTTATTGTTTTCTTTTTTTAATTCCTAAGAGTTTTCAGAAATGTAGAACACACAGCAGTCCATACTAGCTGTTGAATTAAATTATGAAAGAGACTGGCCGAACTGATTCCCAGTATATAGAATGTGGCATGTTGTATGCTAAACAGACTACTAAAAATCATGCTAATTAACATTCATTTTTGTCACCCAACATGAAATCCCTTGCAAAAAGGAGGCAAACTAACATGTCATGTCATTAATTATTAGCAGGGTTAGGATTTTTAGCCTTCAAGCAGCTTTTTCCCTTTTTCAGTACCTTTATCCATTTTCCCCCCAATCATGCCCCTAATCCTCTTTCCCCCCTTCTTTCTTTTAAGTTTCGTTCCATTTTTGTGATTCTAATCAATATAAAATATTTAACTTTAAATTAACATCTTCTCAGCTTGCTATGAACATATGAAGAGTAAGCCTAACTCTTTCAGTAAACAGTATGCAGGAATGGAAAGCACACCTATAATTATGGAAAATAATTGTGTACGACTTGCTTTACCTTTATAAAGCAGCCCACAATAATACAACTCACAATGATTCATTGTCATTATACATCATTCTATCCTTTTAATTTCACCAGAATCAATAGCTTACTCTTCGTGACTGTGAGTTTTACTGTGACAGACGTCATATGTTCGCGCGGATTCCAAAGTCACGCACAGACAGCAGTAACCATACACGCGTAGTTCCGAGAACTGACTCTGAGTTCTGCTTGAAGCTACTAGAAATCACTGAGACTGCAGTACCAGTATGAATGAGGATATTCTGGTAATTGTCGCAGTGTTACATAAGAGTGTGGACAAGTGATTGTGTTGAGTAACAGTCACGTTGAGTTAGCAAGTAAAATGGTGTTGGTCCTTTGTTAGATTACTAAACGAATATATTACTAGATTTTACGCCAAAGGTGTCCAGTGTCAGGTTTATTCTTCTGGCTCAGAAGTTCAAACAAGATTTTATAGACATAGATGGAGCTGTTATTCAATATTTGCAATTCAGGAATTTCATTAAATGAAAACACCAGCAACATCGCACTGATCAGCACATTTCCAACTCTAAGCATCAAATGAACAAGATTCTTCTCTATTAAGAAATGCATTTCAACGAGTTCTTCAAAAAGCCAACATTTTAAGGAAATCAACATTGAATTGTGTGCAGCTCTTACACAAGACGGAATTCCTCATACATATCTGGTATGTAATAGATAAGTTCAAACCAATCAAAAACAACCAAATTCATGAACACTATACAAGAGGAAACGTGGACTATTTTAGGTAAAGAGTGAATAAAAGTGTATCTCTAAAAGATGTATATATTTCCGGAATCACGCTCTATAACAAACTACCACAAAAAATTAAATCTGCAGCTGATGTTTCTAAACAGCAATTTGAAAGGAAGTTGAGGATGTATCTGATTAACAAATGTTTATACGACTTGAAGGAAATCTGAGAAACTAATTTGTAAATATGTAATTGTATTTCTGACATGTCCAAAATCATATGTATAATAAACTGGATGAAAATGAATAAAATGTCAATGCTAAATGAGAGTACTTTAAGAAGAAGCTACATGGAGCCTATTTACCAAGAAGCCATACAAAGAGTCAAGGATTGCGATGTGGAAATCATTGTGAATGAAATCATAGAGTCAATGGAACAATATGTTTTGAACATTTTCTTTTTTCTTTAGCAGGGGAGAAAGTTAAGCCCATGCTGTTGAAAATGCAAAGTTGCAGATGCCAGTACAGTAATGCAATCAATTATGAAGTTTTGTCAAAAACCCTGGTCTGCTGGTACCGAGTTTGAAAAACTTCTTGTTATTCTGGACCAGGCTACATACATGGTTTCAGCTGTTAATCAATTGAACTCCTTATTTCTTAAGTTGAAGGATGTGACATGCTTGGTTCATGCCCTTCTTAGGGTTTGTGAATCTGTAAGGAACAAATATGACATCGCAAATCAGTTCATCTCTGCCCTGAAGAAGATTCTGCTGAAAGCCCCGAATTGTGTTGTGGTCTACAAGGAAACCATTGGCCTGCCCCTCCCAAATTTCTCGGTCATTACTCGCTGGGGATCTTAGATCGAGTGTGCTTCTATTTTGTGTGAAAATTTTGACAAAATTAGAAAGTTTGTGCTTTCTTTGGATCCAGCTGATGCTGGTGCAATTTCCAAGGCACAGCAAACTTCTGGTACTGGAGAAAATACATAATTTGCAGAAAGAACTATATTGTGTCCACAGTTACAAGTACCTGATTGCAGCTATTAAACTATTAGAACAAGGTTTGGAAAAGGAGAAACAGTGGGATATTTTTACTTCCATGAGGGAACAGTTAGATGGCTTTGCCAAAGACTGAGTTTAGTCTTCAGAAGAATCTGGAAGATTTTGCCACATCTGTAGATTTGCCATTCCTAGTGAATACAAGATTTGCCTCACTGGTCTCTGTGAATGTTGAAAGAAGCTTCAGCATCTAAAAAGACATTCTATCTCCTAATAGAGATGAATGATAATTGCTTCTTCAGATGAGTGATAATTTAATTTACTTGTTTGTAATTCACTAAATTAGAATAGAGGAAAGATAAATTGTTGAATTAGTTGAATAAACCACCACCTTTTTGCCCCTTATTTTACCTTATTTGATCACATTTTCCCTTCTTTTTCATCTGAAATTTGCATCTAAAAATTGCAACCCTGATTATTAGTAAGCTGTTAAAACAACCTGTTCTCCCATACAAAATGAATATCTTTTAGTAAGCATTTTTAACCCTTTTATGCCCGCCTCGGTAGCATGTCTGCCTCACAATTAAGAGGTCCCGAGTTCGAATCTCGGTCAGGGTGAATTACCTGGATAAGGCTTTTCCGGGTTTTTTTCTCATCCTGAAAGACGAATGTCGGATAACTCTAAGCTCCATGGACCCCGGGCTCATATGAGCATCATTTCACCCATCCATTCATCATCCGATATGACTTAACGTTGGAGGACGTAAATTACAAAAAACTTTTGATAAATATATTCTCAATTTTAATGCATAAAAAATAACAAACATGTAACTTTTTGGCACCTAAAAATCTACTCCTTAGTAAATATAAAGTATACAAAAAATTTAAAATATGTATTTCTTTCTTTTTTAAGATTGTAATCTTTTTTAAAATAATTTTTAAGGTGCAATGCATCTACTGAATGGATACATTACACCTGCCTTACAGGCCTCATCAGACAAGGTAATGCATGATCTTGATATTGGATCAGCTGATTAAATGTATATCATAAGAATAGACATTCACAGTCAGACTTGGTCCGGACCAACTTGCTACTTTCGGTGGACTAACGGTGGACCATCAATTTTCTTATTCATAAACCGGGATTAGGGATAGTCCAGGGACCAAACACATCGGTCCGGCTCAAATTTTGGTCTGACTCCGAGGGGTATATTAAAGGCGGACTATCTTTGCAACATGGACCACAATGAAGTGATGAATGCAGCTATGGTGCATAGAATTCGTGAAATAAGATGGAGGAAAACTTATCGACCAAGAATAGAAATTGTTGCTAAGTATGACGACCTAAACTTCAAAAGCAGATACAGATTTAGTAAAGCGAATGCCAGAAAGCTCCTAACCTGTACGTCAGGGATGATAACCGAGGCCTGAGTATCTCAATTGACACTCAAATCCTAACAGCACTGCGGTATTATGCAAGAGAAGAAGGATATCAAGACAACACTGCTGACCTGCACATTAGTCAAGCATCAGTAAGCCACATTATAAGCAAACTCGTTATCAATTTCCCTTCCTTCCTCCTCCTTTCTTACATTTGTATTTGTAGACATGGATTTATTTTCTATAATGTTCATTCTTTTTTGGACCACAGAAAACATTGGTCTTACTCTGACCAACTGATACCACACTTTGTCATATTATCCATATTCACAGCACATGAAACTTTGTTACCTAACCTCAAACAGCAGCAGCAACCATAAGAATGAGTAAGAAACAGCTGTGAAACTACCACAGATTTATAAACTTGTAGGTACACTGCGGTTTGTTTAGCACTCTATGGGACTTGTGCATGCTCAGAAGAACCTTTCTATATCGTGTAACATTTGTTTCGTGCTGGTCCACAGCTTTACTTGGTCCGAGGCTTTTTATCGTCTATGAATACCAAAAAGTTACTCCACCTTTGGTCTGGACCAAGTTAGTCGGAAGATAGTCTAGACCAAAGTGATAACTATGAATACAGCCCCATATGCTAATGCTGTAAGTTAATAAATTCAACATTCCTTCTGTACTTTGAAAACATATGAAAATTATTGTGCAATATTAAATGCTTACAAAAATACTTATTTTTAATAGGTTTTCTTGAGAGTCTAGTAAATAAAAATTGTAATAATAAGCATATAAGATATTATAACATACCTATCTGATCTTCTTTATAGATTCCATTTGGTACATGTTTCTTTGATCCTGTATCTTCAGAACTGTCTACTTCATCATCCTCTTGAACTTTTCCTTTCTGTTTAAGCTGTATTAACAATTGCAGAAAATCATTCCTAGTGACCCCATTTTCCTCTCTATAATTTATAGTTTCTTTAACAGCATTGATGAAGAACTGTTCAACATCATCATCCATAACCTTCAAATTCAATAGTTTAAGTAGTGATGGTGCTAAAGATCTCATTGTTCTCTTGATATTTTTCCAAACAGTAAACTGGAACACCTTTCTACCCATGGCTCGAAACTCAGAGTCTGGATCCTTCATGGAGTTAAACTGGAGTCCAAAAGCACAGGTCCCTATGACATCAGTAGTGAATTTGGCCATGACTTCCCTCATCTCGAGTGATTCTCCAAGTTGTGCTGGTGATTCCAGGAACTTGCCAAGCTCCTCGGCACAACCAGAAATGAGACCAAACATCATCTTCATCTTTCCTGATGTGAAGGTTGGTGTGAGTTTGGCTCGCAGTCCACGCCATTTTGTGCCACCTAAATTGAGTAAATGTTGAGACAATGGGTCCCGTTCCTCATCGAAGGAAATGCCCCGATCCTGCAAATGAAATCACAGTTATCTAATTATTGTTTGTAAAATGCCTATGTTTTATGCATTTAGGAGTTCACTAGTAGCCCTAATGGCCTGTGAATATTAAACATATCAAGGAAATGCACAGTTTAGTTGTACATTTATTGCAATATGAAAACAATGCAGGGATAAAACGTGATTATGTACAGAAACAAAATTAACAATAACATAATATTCGTGAATTGATGAAAATTAATCATTTCTTCACACCAATCGGCCAAGATTTTTGATAGATAGAGTCAACATGAAAAATGCAATGACACGACCGGGACTCGAAACACTTATCTCCTGGTTTCTGACCAGTCGCTCCAACCCATTGAGCTACCATGGCCAACATGCCGTCCTAACATTAAACCTTCCATTTGACTCGTATATTTCCACGGTAGACCACTAGGGGCTCTCACATTCGAGATACTCCATTTGTGGCATCTTACCATCATAAGTATTTGAGTTCCAGGCTTCATCATTTAACTCTTATTTAGTTAATTGATGGAACTTCACCATTTCTTCACACCAGCCATACATAGGCCAAGATTTTTGATAGTCAACATGAAAAATTCAATGCCACGGCCGGGACCTGAACCATGGATCCCCTATGTCAGGACGACACGTTGGCCATGGTAGCTCAATGGGTTGGAGCAACTGGACGGAAACCAGAGGATCCGTGGTTCGGGTCCCGGCCATGGCATTGAATTTTTCATGTTGACTCTATTATATAAGATAAAATACTTTTATTTATCCTTTGAATACAATGATTTCAAGGACACGTCAATTCCAATTTTATATACATACATAGTTTTATCTTTTTACATATCTCTATACTTAAATTCTTCCAAACTAAAGAATGCATTTGTTATTAAGAATGTTTTTATTGCCTTCAGTTTATATTCCATTTTATTAATTATTTTAATTTCTTCTGGTAGCTTATTATATAGTTCTTCACCCATGCTTTTACTGCAGCGGTTGTTTAGAGTTCCCCTATACACTGATCTAAAATAGTCATAATTATTTTTAGAGTATAATTATGTATACCATGATTTGTTTATTCTTCTTCTCCTTGTAAAATAATTTTTATTGTTTCATATATATATATATATGCATGGAACAGTTAAAATACCAAACTCTTGAAACTTAAATTTGCATGTCTGTCTGCTATTTATTTTTGCCATTATTCAAATTGCTTTTTTTTTTTTTTTTTTTTTTTTTTTTTGTAGTTTGAATACTTCTTTTACTTCTGTTGCTGTGATGTTTCTCCATAAAGTTATCCCATATTTTATGTGTGAGTATATAAATGCATAGTATACTTGTTTTAAAGTTTCATAATCCATATTTTTTCCTACTTGTTTCATTATAAATATACCTTAATTTAACTTTTTAGTTATATGAGAGATATATGGCTTCCAGTTTAATTGTTTGTCTATTATTACACCTAAAATTTTAGTGTGCTGAACTTCCGGTATTGTTTCACCATCTACTGTAATGTTTATATCAGTTTTACTATAATTTCCTAATTCAAAATTTATCCATGCTGTTTTGTGTGCGTTTAGAATCATATTTAGGTTTAAATATTGTTTTATTATTTTAATTAATTTCATTGCTTTCTTTTCCACCTCCATTGCTGACTTGCTTCTAATTACTATTGTCATGTCATCTGCATATCCAATTCCCAAACCTCCATTTCTTAGTATTATTTCAAAAATATCATTCACATAGGCTAAAAATAAAAATGGTCCTAGTTTAGAACCCTGCGGTACTCCTTGTTTAACTGATTGAAAATATGATCTAACTTTCTTTATCATACCTGAGCCATTTCTATGGTTTATTTCCACACACTGTGTTCTGTTTTTCAAATATGATACTATCCACTTTTGCGCTAATCCTCTAACCCCATGATTTTCTAATTTACTTGTAAGTATATCTATATCCACACAATCAAACGCCTTTGATAAATCTAAAAATATAGCTATTACTCGTTCATGGTTATTTAATGCATTAATTATAATACTATTTACTTTATTTATTGCATTTACTGTTGGTTTCTTTTCTTGGAATCCAAATTGCCATTCTGATATTATGTTAAGTTTTTTGAAGTACATTTGTAATTGTTTTAGGAACACACCCTCTATGATTTTTGATAACGTGGAGCATAAAGTTACAGGCCTATAATTTACTACATTTGTCTTGCTTGCCTTTTGTTTATATAGTGGTCTTACAATTACTTCTTTTAGCCTATCTGGAAAAATGCCTTGAATTAATGAAGCATTTGTAATATGTGCCATTACTTTAGAAATCTCATGTTTAATATATTTTACAATTTTGTTAGAGAACCCCTCCAAACCCATTGATTTTTTAGGCTTAAGCTTATCAATTTCTTCTAAAATATTTTGTTCTGATATTTCAAATACACCCATTGATTTTGTTTGACTAGGTGATATTATATTAACTACTTGATTTACTACTTGGGTATTGGATTTTGCTTGATTTGTGATATTTATATAATAACTGTTTAATTTATTACAAATCTCTCTAGGGTTGTTTATATCTTTATCTTCTTCTTTTCTTCTGCCTTCAATTCTTTCTCCTGCTCCAGTTTTTTCGTCTTTGTGTAGTCTTCTTTCTTCTGATCCAAATGTTTCGTCGTCTTCTTCACGTAATGCCTCAAATCTGTTTGTGCTTGTGAAGCTTTTTGAGGTTACCTCGCATGCTGCCAGACTTTTCTTTGTTTTTGCTGCATATGATGAACTCTCTCTCTGAACCAGCAATTGAGCTTTTAGTTCCCCATTTTCCATTTTTAATAATTTTATCTCTTCTTGCGCCTTTTTCAAATCGTTGTTTAACAATTCTAATATCTTTTGAAGCGACGCTATCGTCTCCGCTTCCCGCAGACCATGTGCTATTTTCCATTTGCTTTTTTTTTTTCCTCTTCCAAAATTCTCATAGCGTTCCCTTCATTTTTACTACTTACTTTGGCTGTTGAGTTTCCATTTACGTACTCATTTACTACACTATTTGTACTTTTGGTTTCATTTTCACATAACTTTTTCCAGCCGCTTCTCGTCACCCTTTCACTTGCCGCCATCTTGCCCATCATATTAATAACATAATATGTTAAACTTAGCATAGGTATAACATACCCTGAGATATGTAAGCAAATTCATCCAAGTGTCACAATTGTCTCTCAATGTGTTTAATAAATCCTTCTAAAACAATTATCTCTCTCATAAAGTTAATGTTCTATAAACCATAAAACTTACATGAAAGTAAGGGAAGTCTTTCACAAGAATGTTCTTAATAAGTTGAGGATCCCTGACGAGAAGCCAGGGTTTGCGTATCTGATACAGCCCTACATAGGGCAATCCTTTTGCCTCATTGTAGAATTTTTGGAAGCCTTCTGCTTGGGACACACGCATCAGCATAATATCCTTAAAGTTTCCAAAAGGAATACTCGGAGGAAAGAACGGTACACCTTTCTTCTTCCAGTAGCCATATGCAGTTGTGAAGTAATAATAAGTATATGAACATATAACTACAAGGATGGTGACAAGCTCCAAAATGGCTGATTCCAACAGCAAACCCATGATTTCAATCTGAAACAAAATAGAAATGGTTGTTTATTTATCATTATATTCATCATTAACATCGTCACCACTGCCAGCATCATGTCATCCTCCATGTTCTAGGTAGGAGGTAGTGTGCTAGCTTCTCATTCCCAAGGTCAAAAGTTCAAATTTACCAGAGGGAGATGGATTGTGTATGTCTTAAAAAATCCTTAGCATGAGAGAAATGCCTTTAAAAACTGATGTAACAGAGGAATTTATACTTAGTAAGGTGACATGTAACGATGTTGAAAGAATAACAATGAAACTTAAAAATTCAAATGCAAAAGACATCTATGGGTTTACAAATAATGTTGTTAAGGAAATAATAAACATCATTTTAATTCCTTTCTTGAAAGTGTTGAAAACAGTGTTGTTAGAAATTTATGGCATAAGAAACTCAAATGTAAAAATCTTTAAATCTTATCTGGAAAATCGACAGCAAATTATATCAGTAGGAGGGAAAGAATCACAGGTATTGGAAGTAAACAGGTGTTCCCCAAGGATCAGTTTTGGGTTCTTTGCTCTTTTTAATTATGATTCATGATGTCTCCAAATGTTCATCATCTCACACGGTAGTATATGCTCATGATACATCTTTTCTAAGCACTCACAAAGATTACAAAACACTGTAACAACTAGCAAAAACAACAATAGCAAAATCAAAACTCTGGTTTAAAAGAAATGGGTTTTATATGAATGAAAGCAAAACACAGTATTTTATTTACCTTAAAATATGTTGAACAAGATGAAAGTCGAAATGAAACAGTTAAACTCTTAAGTGTAGTAATAGATAAAAAAACTAACCTGGAATCCACATATAGACAAAGTGCGTAAAAAATTGTCATCAGTGGTATTTTTGTTAGCAAATTTAAAAAGAGTAGTTTCAGAAAAATTTGTATTAATGGCTTATTACTCATTTTTTCAAAGTGTTTTTAGATATGGGTTAGTTCTATGGAGTAGCAATTCTAGAATAGTTGAAATTTTAAGAATTCAAAAAAAAGATTGTTAGAATACTGACAAATTCAAACAAAACTGAACACTGTAAACCATTATTTGTTAAATTGGGAATTCCAACGGTGGTAAATTTATATATCTATGACATATTGGTTAAGATCAAAGAGGATCTACATGATTATAAAACTAGCAATGGAATACATAAACATGAGACAAGAAATAATAATGTAACTGATATGCCATACCATAGATTGCAAAAAACATTTAACATCCACAAAGTAATTGGTATAAAAGTTTTCAATGCGATTCCACAAGAAATCCATTTTATTGTTTGCACGAGTTTTTATGAACACAAGAGGGAATTGTAAATTCTTAAGTATTGTGTGTGTGTGTGTGTGTGTGTGTGTGTGTGTGTGTGTGTGGTGTGTGTGTGCGCGCGCATGCGTGTCCATGTCTGTGAGTAATGTGCTTATGTATATAATTTGTTTATATTTATATTCTGGATGACGAAGTCTATTGTAATGGTTTGTAATTACCAAATGACGAATAAATAAACATTAAACATCTACCATTGAGCTACCATGGCCAACGTGCCGATGACATTAAATTCTCCAACTGACTCGTATGTTTCCCGGTAAACCACTTAGGAGTTCTCATAAACACATGAGACAACTACCTTAATGGCGACTTACAGCATGTAAGTACTTTAAGGCCCGGGGTTTATAGTTAACCACTATTAGGTCAATTAATGGAAATTAATTGTTCTTTCACACTGGCCGTGTGTAGGCTAAATTGTGGAAACGTAGTCAGACTGAAAACTTCCAGAAGATCTGTGGTTCAAATCCCAGCTATGGCATTGAGTTTTTCAGTCTGACTCTACGTATTAGTGTATTATAGTGTATTTTTATATGGCTTCCAAAAACTATTATTACGAAAGCATATTCTATTATCTACTTCATGTTAATTCAAATAAAGACTTACAGAAATAGTTTCATTACTTGTACATTCAACAGTGATAGTCAAATGTTGAAAAAAGCATATTGCAAAATGATGGTTTTAAATTCCAATACATTTTCAATGAGATCTTGAGAAATAACTGGTGGTGACAGCGCTTGTAAAATACAGAAAATTTCAATGATTTTTCAGATATTTTTAGACATGAAAAGTTATTTAAAATAAATTATAAGTTTTAAACAAATGCACAGATATTTTTGTGTATCTTTTACGGTTTATCAGTTATACAAAGTTGAACAAATTCATCCTGAATGAGATCTGTTTTATTTCATATGAGCATCTTAAAGCTTATGGCATTTTAATTAAAACATGGAGCAATTGCAAGAAAAATAATGAAAACATGCCCATATTAAAGATGTCACATATATCTGTTATAGGACTTATACACATTTAAGACATATCTCATGTTTTATTATGGAACTCCTAAAATATGTATTTCTAATGGAATCTTTATACTGAACTTGGGTGGAATGTAATTCTTTCTTTATTATAAACAGGTGCTAGAGAAAGGAATTAACCTATTCTTAATTAAATATTAATTATCAGAATGATACAGAATAATGAGAATATTAATCTCAGAAACTATTTGTAGTTGGTTTATTAATCCTCGTCACTTGTTTATATTTATGAGAGAGTAGTTTCAAAGGCATTCGCCTCCATTTTCAATCTCTTTCCAACTGACATCTGTTGTTGTCTTCTCTCTCTCTCTCTCTCTCTCTCTCTCTCTCTCTCTCTCTCTCTCTCTCTGGTGGTGGAACTATGAACTTCTTTGCCAAATTATCTACTGGTGGGATTTCAAAGTTCATTACATGATCCTTATTTCTCCATTTGATTATGTTCTCCCATGTTGTCAATTTATTTTGGTTTATCACTCCTTTTAATAATTTTGGATTTGGATCAAAGTCGTGGTTTTCATTCCAAAAGCGACATGATTAGTCTCCTTTAAATTTAATTGGTGTTGTGGATTCTCAGGCACACCCTAAGATAAAAATCTCAGAGATCATCAGTGGGGCAGGTGGCAGTAGATACATTGAAGACTGAGATATCGGAGTCGTCAACAATAAATACTGCGTTCTTTCTTATATCCAAGTTATTTATGTTATGCACAAAGATGAAGTCTTTTCCATTAACTTCACATTCACTAGGTCAGTTATTGCATAAACTTAAATTTGTTACACACTTAAGTATTCATTATGAGAATAAAACCGAGCAAGTTGGCTCAGCGGTAGCCTGTGAGGCTCGCATTTGGGAGGTATGAGTTCGATTCTCATGAGATCTTAGGTTTTGTGTAGTTGGTAGGCAGAAGATTGCTGAAGTGTTTTCTCAGTTTCCTTTCCATTGTTTATTTTCATCTTTCAAATGGGGTGGAGCTTGGTCAAAGGAAACGTAACTCGCGTGGAGACTCAGATTGCTCAGTGGGGTTGGTCTTTTGCTTGGCCATGTGGCCTGCAGCCTCCTGTGGTCGGGGTGTGGTAGCCACAATAGATCTATTACTGTCTAAATATGTCAGATGTTTTCCTTTGTTGTACAACTCTAATTCTATGTGAATGAAAATTAATCCTTATAACCGGTGCTCAGATTTTGATATTAAAAATGAATGACCTTATAACGATGAATTTGAAATGCATTACAAATAACCTAAAAGTAACAAAAAATAACTTAAAATTATCTTTATTTGTTGATCTCCTTGTACATTTCACACGATGTCACTAGTGACTGTTTAATTTAAATAATACGTTAAGATTTTCTTTTGACTAGTTATGTGTGTGACATCATGTCACGTGACCTGTCCCTCTTCATGATAGTAAGTTTGTGCAAGCTAGTTTCTCTCTCTCTCTCTGTTAGCAACTGTCGTCCAGAATGGACGTGTGTACCTGCAGTGTGTGAGGGGCAGGCAGGGCCTGATAACTCAGATAGGAATACAGAAGCCGCATTAAGGTTCGCGAAACACCCGGGGTCTAAAGGTACAGTTTGAGCGCTGCATGTGCCGGATTCAATGCTGCCAATATAATTATTTTGGCTGCCGTGTTGCATACTAACTAATGTATAAAATAACTTCTGCTTAGTTCAAAATTTAATAGCTACTGTATTATTTTACTACTTATGAAGTAATTTTCGTAATATTATTGGCCTATTGTCGACCTTATTTGAGCTCAATGTACGATATGAATAAGACACTACGTTGGCTAACCTGTAAATATTTGAATTAAAGCTTTAACGGCATGGAGGCCAAGCCAAATTAAGTTCTGAATACAATTTTCATCGATTTATGAAATTGTAAAAATTTGAAAGACCTGCGAGGACGTATGGGCAGCAGGAAGAACGAGAATAGATTTTCACAAAGACCTATTGGTAAGTAAGATTTAGCATGTAGCTAAATACCGACAATTAATATGACATAACCTGAAATGTGCCTTAATACATATTCATGTATAGTTAAATTCTCTAGCCTAATGTAGCACGTTATAATGGAAAAAGTGTGTTGTTTTACATACAAAAGCATTAGTTTCATTAACCTTGTTACTTTATTACTGCAATAATGAGATTTTCTGTTCTTTGTCTTTTAGGGGTCATCATCTCAGGCTACCAGGAATACGATGGCAGAAATCGAGAGTGCAGGATTATTGGATATTGTGTATGTTTCTTGTTTTGGTGATGCGCAGTGATCTTCAGGAGCTTTAGTAATGTAGCACAAAGCATTCTTTCCTGCGTATACAGCAATTTAATGTGGCATATCAAATATTTCTGAAAGTTTGAGTTTTATTTTATATCAGTGGAAAATTTAACAAAAACTTTGAGGAATACTGTGGCCAACATGGAAAAGTGAAAAGTGAAGTTATTTTAGACAGTTGATTGGGTATATTAGTTTTTGTATTTGTACTTGTAGTTTTAAATTTAAAATATATGAGTCATATGTAAGTCCATGTAAGGTAAGTAATATCCAGTTTAAATTACTGAAAAAATAGCTGTGAATTTTCAGATATACCAAAATTGGCATCATCTGTGTTTACGTATAATCTAGGTGGCTTAAATTAAAATATTTGGGCGAGATGCTTGATATGAATTTTATAAACTTTTTCTTTAAATTGCAATGATAAGTATTTTGAAGAATTAAGTTCTCTTAACCTTACTCATCAGTGTATATCTACATCATTGATCAAGAATGTCACAGCTTTTAACAGCAATTAAAAGTATGATATGAAATTCCATAAACCTAATTTGTTCTATATTTTTTAATGCAGTAGTCACTATGTAATATTATTGTACACACTACACTAAATTATTTACCTGAATAACCATCTTAGAAGAGATCTGTTGGGATTAGAATTTATTTGAAAAAGCTTTACAAGTTTTTAGGTGTAATCGTGCATTGCAAGAAATTATTAAAATGTCATTGTGTCATCATCATTATATGCCACTTTTAATTTTATTTCTATTATTCCAGTTATTCTTAAAACATGCACAATGTCAGCTAGCTAGGACCTAAACACAGTGTGGCTTGATCTCAAATTAGTAAAGCTTCACAAATAATAGGTTATAAATCCTCTTCCTTGTTAACACACACACACAAATGGGTTCAGAAAAATAACAAGTTAAAGTGATATTTGCACAGCATTTATGTATTCTGTCGTACATCTGTTCTCAACATGTACTTGCCACCATTTATGAGTAATATTGGTACACAATTTCTGTAATGCTAATCATTTTAAGGGTGATGTAACGTTACTAGCGTGACTCACAGAAATGTTACATGTGACATGAAACTACACTGTTAAACATCCTCTCATTGTTCTAATTTGGAATGAAAATCTCAATCTTTGGCATGGAAAAAAAGATCTTTTCTTGTTTAGTATTGCAGTTTTTGATATGTTATTTAATTACACCTGATAGAAAGCCCCAACCTCCTCGCAAAGCATGTGACTATCTAATGAGCTATCCTCCATGCACGATCTGGCTATGTGCTAATTATCCATTACCATCTTTGGTTAGATCGTTACAAACTGGTGGAGGTGCCGGGTAATTGTTCTTAAAGGTGTATTTCTGTTGAAATTTTTTTCTTTCCAAATCACTAGAAAACTTGCAGAATGTAACATCGTTTTTTGGCACCCACTTGCGTAGGTGACAAAGTCTTTTTTGGTGTATAGTATCTTTACCCCTTCTTTTTATAGGTTGATTCTTAAAAATTATAATTGGTGTGAGTTTCCCCAAAAATCTAGCTTAAAATGGTATAATTTTAGTACACTTTATTACTGGGTACATTACAAACACCTTTTGTAAAGTTTCGATACTGAGGAACTATTATCAACTATTATGGACTTACACATAGAAGAGATTCTTTCAACATAAACATGGCAAGGTTAAGGCAACAAATATCGCTTTCCAGCTCTTCATTGAGGTTATACTTCTTTCTTGACAGTACATCAGCAATCTTGCGCTGTTCTTGTTCACATATTTTCCACTTTAACAATGACGTTTGCATACCTCACCCTCCATATGGCTTAGTTTATTTGCAACTATTTCACCAGTTCTACATCTCAATGGTGACTCATTTTTTAAAGAAACTTCTAAGACAATACAAAATGAGTTACTTCAGTGCATTCTTGAAGTTTGTAAAGAAAACATCTTAGAATAAATTGAAGCAGCAGACTATGTATCTGTTATGGCCGATGAAACTACAGATGTTGTTTCAGCTTGTAACAGTCTTAAGGTATTGTAATTCTTTTTTTTTTTTTTTAATTTATGGCATCCAACGTTGTGTCGTATCGGACGATGAAGGAAATGGTGCTCAAATGAGTCCGGGACCCATGGAGCATAGAGTTACCCGATGTTTGTCTTCCAGGATAAGGGAAAACCTTTGAAAAAAACCTTATCCAGGTAACTCTCCCTGACAGAGATTTGAACTCAGGACCTCTTGAACGTGAGGCAGACACACTACCATCTATGCTACCGAGGTGGGCTGTAATGCCTTAGATAGTCCTGCTGAGTG
Source organism: Mantis religiosa (assembly GCA_030765055.1). Taxonomy (NCBI): domain Eukaryota; kingdom Metazoa; phylum Arthropoda; class Insecta; order Mantodea; family Mantidae; genus Mantis; species Mantis religiosa. Next base: position 34,826,809 of record CM060952.1, on the reverse strand, counting down.
ATTCTGAGGATTTTTTATTCCAAATGGACAAAATTCGGATGAAATTGCAGAAGTTGTAATTTCTGAGCTTGGCCATATATTAGAAGATAAGAAGAAGCTTATAGGCCAGAGTTTTGATGATGCAATGGTAATGAGCAGGGCTATCAATGGAGTGCAAGCTAAATTTAGAGATGTGTACCCTAATGTGTACTTTAAGCACTGCTTAGCTCATCAACTAAGTGTGATAATGGAGAGAGGTGCCAGGCAAAATGCAAAAGCTAGGATCCTTTTTCTTTTAAAATCTTTGTGCTATACCTGCCTTTTTTTCCCACTCTTCACACAGATCATCAGTGTTAGATTCATGTGTTGAGAAGAGAATATCCAGTGGTGGACAACGAGGTGGAACTAAAAGTCCAGGACTGTAGATGTAGTTTACGAAAAGAAGGAGGCATTGAAAGAGTGTTTTCAAATTTTGTCAGAATCAGAGACATCAAGCAGTGCGACAATAAATGAGGCATCTGCTTTATTGGGTTTCTTGAAAGTAATGGGTTTTGTTTCTGGCTTAATTGTTTCTATCTAATTATGCCTCATTTAGAAATACTGTACAACCAACTACAGAATCGCCACATACATGCTGCCAAAGTTCCAGTGTACATATCTACTTTCACTGCAGAAATTATAAAAGTAAGAAACACGATGGAGTCCTGTGATTTGGCAGCAGAAAACCCACACAAAAGAAAAATTGTTTCAAACACACAGACCAGAGCAGCACCAGCCAAGGAAGTATGGGACATATTGTCACAATTGAATCTCCGCTTTCAGTTTACAAAACATCTTTCTTGTCTTCCCTGCTACAAGATTCACAGTTTGAGCAATTTAATATTTCCAGAAAATGCGTTCAATGAATGCATAAAAATGTTCCCAGTGTTTGATAAGGACAAACTACATACAAAACTTTCAGTCATCTATTCAAGAGAAGAATTCAGAAATATTGGTGGTGATATAAAATTGCTTCAATATCTTAGAGCAAAGAATCTTTCTTCCACTTTTTCTGGTATGTTAAAATTTTTGAAAATAGCTATTGCTCTGCTTCTAACAACAAGTGAATCTGAGCACTGTTTCTCCACACTGAAAAGAATTAAAACATTCCCTAGGAACACAATTGGAGAAGATAGATTAACTGCGCTGGCTACGCTGTCCATAGAAAAAGAAATGATAGAAAACATTGCGAAGATCAACGAGAGAGTGGTTAATAAGTTTGCTACAAAGAAAGATCGCCATATGCAGTTCATCTTCAAATAATTAAGGTAAGCTAAACTTTCAATAATCAGTGCAGCCCACCTAGGTATAGACAACAAGAGCCGCCACTGCTTATAACTTGTAAAAAATACCCTGTCAGGAAAAATGTCTAAATATGCAGAAAAATGACTTAAAAAGTGGTTTAATTTTATATGAAATGTCATGAGCCATGTATTATTTTCCACATAACATTCCCTAGCATCATCACAACGTGATATCTTCGAAATTCGGGCTCAAAGTATCACGTTAGCAGAGAAACTGAAATTTTAATAGGAAAATACTTCTTCAGATAAATTTGGAAAGCAAAATTAGTATTAAAGGGCAGAAGAGCATGTGTCCTCCCTTTAGTTTTATAATGTAAATACCTTTAAATAATTTGTGCACAAATTTCCAAGCCAAAAAATAAATTACATAATTTTGGGAATGTTTCAGCACCTGCGTTGTAACCATACAAGAGAAATGCATTTCTCAGGCAAATGCAGACAACTTGGTGTGTATGTGCGATTAGAATGGACCATGGTATATACTGCTTAAGGAGCTATAAGGGCAAGGAAACTGACAGGAATGTCACAGATGAGATTCATAAAGGACACCAGAATCCATTGACCTTGTTTACACAAATACACTCACTCTGTCCTCCTTATCGGAGTTCCTGCAGCATGAGCTTCCCTAGGCGATTTGTTATGAGATTGAAGTTATTATTTCATATCAGATACTTGCTCTTTTATGCCAATGGCTTTTGCGAAATCTAAACATAAGAAGCTCTTTCACCATAAAGGAAAGTCAACTAATGTCCCTTAAATAATATTTTACGTTAGAACTAGCATTATCAGAGGAGTAAATCTGAATGGATAGTGACTGGATCACAGACTGGATTTCATTTATAAACAGAAAATTAAAAAAACATAAAATTGTGGATAGTAGCTAATACTGCTTAATATTCTATTTATTATAAACATTTATACTTATTACACAGAAAATGAAGCTAACAAACACTACACAAATAAAAATATTTAGTAAATATTCTCCACTTAACTTAAGAAGCTGATGACAATACTTCTATTATGTTTTTGCGAAATTAATTTCGTGGACATTTGCCCACATCTTCAGTCAAACACGAATTGACAACGAATTGTGTTTGACTGAAGATGTGGGCAAATGTCCACGAAATTAATTTCGCAAAAACATAATAGAAGTATTGTCATCAGCTTCTTAAAGCTAAGTGGAGAATATTTACTAAATATTTTTATTTGTGTAGAATTCATACTTATTATTGACATTAATTTTTTCGTAAACAAGAGACTAGAAAAACTATTAACAAATCTCTGAAGTGGATCAGAATAAATTTAAGTGAAAGCAAACAAAATTCATTTCAGCAAATTTTAGTACATAATGAATATTTTATATCAAATAAACATTGTATAAGGGTAGCATAAAATTACTTTTAACTTTATTTTTGAGGAAAGCGAAAAGTGTCTCTTTTATGTGACTTGCATATATACATCCACACACACAATGAGCTTACTTCAAGTAATTTGCTAGATGCTCTATGCTATGTCTTATAACTACAGCCTAACCTAATTTTTACTATGCATTTGGGGAGAGTGCCACGTACTGTATATTGTCTGCACCTCACGATTTTCGTTTTAAACTTTACAAGGGAACAATCACTGTACTTGCACTGCTATGTACCTGAAAATTTGATGGTATAATGCCTGTCGTATATAAAACATCTGTACCAAAAATCTGCTGCGGAATAGAACCACAACGTCCAAAACCGTAGCCTGGAAAGTGCCTCATCCGACCACTTGTAAGTAGCTGCTGGACATCCCTCGTCAGCTCTGTGCCAGCTGTGGAGGACGGTGCTCCTTATGAATGCCATGTGTAGACCTCTACCTATCAGTGATAAACAATCCCTCCCATACAATCCTGTGTTATTAGGTCTATATGTTCCTACATATTTTGGACTCCTTTTCGGATACTTCCAGCTATAATCCGCACTCAATTTTTGGCACACAGGCACCACATAGAGCACAGATGATGCCATCAAACTCTCAAACGAATACAGGTATGAGCATAGTGATCGATATGAACCATCTCTATGGGGTTAGGAATCTGTATGATGCTATAAATTTGTAGTGGGGTATTATAGGAGAACTTATGTTATACTTTTAATCTGTATTATAAATGTGGAAATTAAAATTTTTTGAATTTCAGTACCTAATTAAAATAAAAAAGCCTTATGTCTCGATTATTTTTTATCTAGTTCTGTTTAAAGTTTCAAATGACTTTAGAGGATATTCCCAAAAAATTCAAAATCTACATTTCCTTTTCATGAAGATATCTTAAACATATGGTATTTTAATCAAAATCATTAAAAGTATTTTCATAAAATCAAAGTTTTTTAAATATTTTCCATATAAAGGTTTCTTTGAAGTGGAAGGATTTTCTTTAATGTGATTTAATACTGCATTGCCTTCCACATCTGAGCTATGTCTCTAGCTCATAGTGAAGGGGGCAGGTACAGCTTAAGGGGCATAAAAATTAGTAATATTCAATAATTAATTCCTATGAATTAAACAGTCATATAAAGTTGCTACTCATACCATAAAACAGTGGTTTTTCACACGCAATGAACCTAATTTCAATTTCAAAAAATTAATTTTGCATGTCTAATTAAGTTATTCAAAATAGCGGCTCATTGCTGTGCTGGAATTGTGATTTCCCTAATATACTGGCTATTGTTTAAGATATTTCAATTTTGTTTGTTTTATATTAAAGCTTAAGCTTTGCTTTACGGAAATGACCAGAGCTGACTTCTACCTGCATAAACAGTATTAAAATTTTTATCTTCAAAATTTTAGAGCAAATTTTACAGATTATTTAGTAATAAATTATTATTTTTCAGAAAAATTATTAAACAGAGGAGCATAATTCTGATCATTTCCCTATATTACGTATACAGTTACATGCACGAGAAGTTTTACTTAAACCTCTTCAGTAGTTTTAGAACAGTCAAGGAAATAATTTTAAAAAATGTACTTTCTGAGAAATTTGCTCCAAAACTTTGATATTAAATTTTGGGTACCTTTTTAAAATTTGAAAATGATCAAAACCCTCCAGGAGCATATGATGTTCCTTCCTTTGCAGATTTCTTGGCTGCAGCATCTAATTTCAGTCTTTTCCTGCACTGTCTTCTTAAATACTTGCTAGTGCCCTTTTTCTCGATATAAAATGTCTGTATTATGTTGTAGTGAACAATAAATTGATTGATTGAATGCACTTGTATGAGAAGATGCCCAGTTATACGGGAATAAAATTCTATAATGTACTTCCTGCTTCAATTAGAACCTGTAATAATTTAAATACATTTAAAACACATTTAAAAGACTTTCTAATATATATATATATATATATATATATATATATTTATTGTACCATCGAAGAATTTATGTATCACTATAAAAATAACTAGGTTTTATTGCTGATTTTAGCATACTATATTTATTCTTAAATTCTATTCCATTAAGCAATTTGTGACTAGCTTGTAAATTAAATTTGATCTCTCCATTATTTTGTTATTTCTAATCGTTTACTTTTAAGAGAGAGTATGTATTACAAATGGTGAGGTTACTTTTCTCTTTGAAGCACTGAACTTGGCATTTTTCTGTTTTTTTTTTTTTTTTCATTGTTTACGATCTTTGTATGCTTATTACCATGAAAACACTTCTTTCGTTTTAATTAATTGATGTAAATTAACCATTTCTTCACACTAGCCGTGTGATAGAGTCAACATGAAAAATTCAATGCCACGGCCGGGATTTGAACCAGGAGATCCGTTGCTTGTACGCCATCTTTTTATACTTGTTTCTGATATTTATTTCACTACTTGCACTGAACTAATCTGTGCACTGAACTCACAGCAACAAAAATATACACGCGCATTCTTTTTTTTCACAACATATAACATCAGCGAAAATAACATGGGAGAAGGATGAAATCACAGAAAAATATATACACGCGCTTTCTTTTTTCACAAGATAAAAACAACAGCCGATATGACTTCACATTGCAGGGCGCAATTACCAAAAGCAACAGCGAATGTAACATGGCAGAAGTATGAAAACTCTAACCTTCAAAGCATTGCGCACAGCATGTATGAAATATTCGCTTCCAAACCCACCAAAATTGAAAACAAATAAAGATATGTGAAACTACTACCTAAAAATGGACTTGGTTTTCACTGACATGACCTAAAAATGACGCAGCATCCAGTCTTTTGAATCATTACACACTTAAACTAATGCAGATATCTGAATAATTCTTTTTGCAACACACACTCTTAAATGTTTGCTGCATACAATTAAACATTTTAAAAAAATTAAACATTTTCAAAAATCACTTTTTTAAATGTTTAGCTGTTTTGTTGAATGATTTTCCTGAAACCGAGTTTGAAGTTTATAAGTTTGAAGTTAGTTTACAATCCATTAAAAATTTGTACCGGAAAAGAGGCAGAGAAGAAAGCTAGTTAATAAAAAAATGCTTATTCTTTTTATATATGTAATCTATAAAAAATAAACATAAAACAAAAAATCCATTAAATTCAAAACTTGATATTTAACTTTGACTTCCAAGGATGCAATAAGACAATTTTCAAGACAATCCTATCACTCCAAACTGGCATCTAAGTGAGTGGTCAGACCGCTTGCCCGTCACCAAGGCGGTCCGGGTTCCATCCGACCGCAAAGTGAGATTTGTGATGGACAACACGGCGCTATGGCGGGTTTTTCTCTGGGATCTCCAGTTTCCCCCGCCATCTCATTCCACCGGTGCTCCATCTTCATCTCATGTATCATCAGTGTCACCACCTGCGGTGCCGTACGTAGTAAAGGCGGGCGTTAACTAAACATTTCATTTCAGCGATCTTTTAAGTTCATTTTATTCTGAATGAATTTGGTATAACTGTTAAACGACAAAATCTTACTACACAAAATGTAGTTTTCATCAAAGCGCACAATTCTTAATTTGTCTGCTGAACTTTAATTCTGGTGTTAACTATATGTCGGATACAAATCTCTTTTGTTGATACTATGTACTTTTCCCAACTGCAAATAGTCATTTTTGTTTTATTTTTTGTTCGTGCAAAGAGAACACGAAAAGAATTTCAAAGCCTTCATATACCAACCAATTTTGAAAATACTTGACTATCGTTTTGACTTGCTGTATTCTTTTTAGATCAACAGTAAAATGCATACATATTTGTGATAAAGACATACCTCAGAACTATGCCCGCCGTGCTAGTGTAGATGGTAGCGTGTCTGCCTCACGTTCCAGAGGTCCCGAATTCGAATCTCGGTCAGGGTAGGTTATTTGGATAAGGTTTCTTCCGGGTTTTCCCGTTATCCTGAAAGATGAATGTCTGGAAATTCTAAGCCCTATGGACCTTGGGCTCATTTGAGCATCATTTCATCTATTTCATTCATCGTTCGGTATGATAAAATTTAAGGACGCAAATTAAGGGAGGGGGGAACAAGAAGTATATTAAGGAAGCTTGTTGAAGATGAATAGAGAAAGTAACATGAATACATTGTATAAGACTTTTACATGCTTTATATTTGTTTATTTGAACAGGTGCCTTGTTATACTTCAACGCTTATGTTTTTGTTAGTATTTAGGTGTAATGCTTGACACTAAATTAACGTGGAATTCTCATATACCTTACATTTCCACAACAGTCATTTCTAGAATTAAAAATCTGTATCCATTGCTACAGAAGAAATCACAGCTTGGTCTGGAGTGCTCAATATTGATCTACAAGTCTCTTATACGCCCCGTAATTTCTTACGCTGCTCCTGTATGGGGTGCAACCAGCAAAACCCACATTCATCGACTTCAGGTTATACAAAACAAATTTCTCCGCAGTATTACAAAGGCTCCATGGTTCATTAGAAATGATCAACTCCATCAGGAACTTGGTATTCTTCCCATGCATCCGTACTTCAAATTTATATCAGACATTCTTCGTTAGATTATCCGAAGTACCAGGCTGTGACATTGGACGAAGAAACATCGAAAGGACCAGATTGAAAAGAAAACTGCCTCAAGACATTCTACTCACTGATTCAGAAGATAGCGACTTTTCTCACTAAGTCAAAGTATATCCTCTATTTTTCTCGTAAAACACTGATCATAATCTAGCCTCGCATATCTAACCTCTCTTTTCAATTATCCATCTTATTTAATGTTATTGTATGTGTTAGTTATCCTGTTATATACTTGGTCTTTTATTATCTTTCATTTAAATGTGTTCTTAACTGTTTTCTGTTTATATTATACATTTATCACCTATTGTATATGTTATGTTTTTATTACGTCCAATGTTCTAATCTCTTATACAGGAACTTGTAGGACAAAAATATGTTAGCTGTGAGGGCATGCACATTAGATTTATTATTATCAGTTATCATTAATACCATCATTATCCTTATTACTTTACTTGGCATTAAGGAATCCAAGCACAACAACCGTAACCTATTATGACTTAAGATTATTATTTCGAGTAATGAAGCATATGAAACGGAAGTTTCAACATTTCCCTTCTATGCTTTAAAACAAGATTAGAATTTTTAATTGAATTTCTAGTTACGGGAGGTTAAACATGAGACTTTCTCAGCAGATGGGGTTAACATGGAAGAGCTGGCTCAAAGTAAGAAAGAAAACAAAGAAAATGTAGGTAAATCGGTCATGATAAACGTAAATAGTTGATTTTATATCAATTTCATTTGTGGTTTTTACACGTTTAAAAGTCCAGACAGAGAGTTAAACTGCCCTCTGTGGTCCTTTTCCCTTGTCCACGCCTCCTGTACGTTATTCAGCTAAATCAAACTTACAGTGAGTGCAAAAAAACTTGTTTACTGAAAAGTTGTTGATGCTAAAGCAGTTCCTTTTACACTCACAAGATTTGTTCGACCTTTTGCATCCTAGGGAGTAATTAAGCTGCGTATGTTAATAACTTAAAATGTCAATTAATAACCTAAATAATAAACAACGGCGAAGTTGTGCCGGTATTTTTGCTTCAATGACGTCTTAAAAATCAAGAAATATTTTACCCAATACTTTGTAAGGTAATTTACTTAGGATATTTGAGTCTACCATTTCTTATTCCACCATGTATCTACTACAGCGGTTTTTTGTATACCTACAACTAGTCCTTTGTTCCTTACAAACTCTTTGATCTCAAATTTCCCGCCATCTCTTACGTATCTCACTGTCACTGGAAGGGAACTGTGTATTTATTCCTTGTTCTAAACGTTAAATAAAACCGAATTAATTCGAATCATTGCATTTACACATATTTTAACTGTATTGCTTGAAATATAAATTGAAAATACTCACCTCTGCACTATGTGCGTCTCTCACCACAAAACAAAATCACTTTAATGTTCTGTGGCACTTACTGGTGCACGCTTTATGTCAAAATCGTATTATAAACAACGTTGTAACTGCTTGTCACAGTGACTTGCAAAAAAATCCGCACTTGTCTCACTTTATCGTGCGACGTGCTTCATTCATACCATCGAGATGTTGCACAGCTCAGGCTCGCTTGCTAGTGAGAACAGATGATGACCTTGTCTGTATCTTGCATCTATGTAATCATCTTAGTCTTAATTATCAGAGTACATATTCGTTGTCGCACGTGAGTTGCAAGTCACAGAGCAAACGAAATGCTTGTAAGCCTTACGTTGCGACATTTCAGCTTTAGTAGTAGTAGTAGTAGTAGTTTTATTTATCCGTTAAGTCAATACAATGACATTGGATACGTCAATACAAATATTTAGAACAATACAGATAATATAAGTATAAAAAAAAAAATAAGTTGCATCAAGTGTAATTAATAAGATCTAAGCATGAACTCATAAATATATATAGTTGCATGGCTCTACAACTACACAGCATTTAAAATGCATCACAAATATATACAATTATATGGCCAGCTACAGTGTATCTAGAAATTCACCTATATCATAATATGAATCACTTAATAAAATTTCTTTCAACGATAGTTTGAAACACCTCATGGATTTTATGTTTTTCAGATTGGCCGGTAGTTTATTATACAGAGTGACTGCTGAATATCTAGGGTGGCAGCACAGTTTCTTTATGAAAGTAATGTTCTTGTTGCACTACCGAAGTTTATAATAATGTCCACACTGTTGACTGTGTTACATAAACACAAACCGCTATGACTTGAATGTAAAATGCTTCATATGCCCATTTTCTCATAGTAAAAATGAGGCCCTTATTGCTAGAGAATACTATCTCACAAATTGTACCTGAACTCGAGACAAAAGATTGATGTGTTACATGTCCACACTGCTTATTTTTGTATATCTACCTACAAACTCTTCTTATGGTTATTTATTTTTATGCATGTATTGAGGTAAATCTTTGCAGAAGTAGGTAGACGTTGGAGAGTATGATACTGATCATTTGAGAGTTTTTATGCAGAACTAACCTTATTGTGAGATGTGTAACATATCTTAGAAATAAATACTAGAAGCATGTCGAGCATGATTCATATCTTATAAGTTTATGAGGATAAATTAACGTGCCTATAGTGAATTAAGCTTATTTGCTGCATTCCTGAAAACGTTGTCAATAAGTACGTAAATTAAGAATTGCTAGTGGTCATACTAACACCAGATATTCTTTTAACATAATTTAACAAAGCAAAACAATGAGCATTCGATGTTGCGTAGTGCTTTGGTTTGGTTGCTAATAAACATTTACCGCCTTAGAGTAAAGCTTTTTGCTGTATCACATCTTGAGAACGATGGATCATGCCTCATTTAATGCCTGTGTTTCTTTCGAAAATGTGGTTGACATCAACTCTAGCATTTTCTGAGAAAGACTACGGCTAGAGTTTCAACTACTAACTGGGCTTAGGCTCCTTAGAAAACATATGCTCTTGTGCTACACTGTACCACAGCAAAGAAAGTCTCCGGGGGATGAGGCGCAGGGGGGTTAGTGAAGGTTCTCGCACCCTCCCTGGACAGGTTTATGACACCCCATGACAGTTCAGTTACAGGCCATTCAAAAACATCCTGACGTCTTCTACTTTTGTGAATAAATCTCGGTTTTAGTGTACAGAGTGAACAGGGCGCAGTTATTTTTTAAAGGTTCTACTCCTTGTGTAGCATGCGTTCTCTGTCACATTTGCTGTCCTTATCCCACTGTGTAACGTTGGCACTGGGTGGTACATCGCCTTCAGAGACTTAATTTGCTTTGGTGAACAGTAGCAATACTGAAATACCAAAGTTGTGTGATTTGTTCGTTACCTACGCGTATCCTAGAAGGTCTTTTTTCTATTTTAATTTATTTAATTAATGAATTTATTTATTTATTTTTTTTTGCTGAACTCGTGGGACTGTGAATTATTTTGGCAGACAGTGGAATTGGGTTTTGCGTATATTTAGGTGATTTCACTGCATAGACTTTTAATTTCTGCCCTTAAAGTTATGTTTTACCCTCTTGTTCATGATTTAAAGTCATTTACTTCTTATGCTACTTTAAATGAAGCTGCATAAACTCTGTGCAATATCTTGAGTTTGGAACGCACATATCCAATGTTGTTAATGTCTGTAAATATTACCACATCACTGAGAAGCAGAGCAATATATGCTTTCTGAAATCATGCTGTAACTCCTTTCTTACTGGCGATGTTTTATCTTCTCGCGGGACCCCCAGTTAAGTATGGTTAAGGGAGAACAACAAGCTCACGGATGGCGTCACGTTACCGATTGTTCCTGTTCGTAATTTGGATCTGTTTACCTTCCGGGGCCCGCCTCGGTAGCGTAGATGGTAGTGTCTGCCTCACGTTTAAGAGGCCCCGAGTTCGAATCTCGGTCAGGGTGAGCTATCTGGATAAGGTTTTTTCGGGTTTCCCCTATCCTTCAAGACGAATGTCAGGTAACTCTAAGCTCCACGGACCCTGGACTCATTTGAGCATCATTTCATCCAATTCATTCACCGTCCGATGACAACGTTGGAGGACGTAAATTACAACAACAACAACAAAAATTACCTTCCGGGTCTTCACTGACTACTTCTAATTCCTAAACATTTATGGTCCAATTTCTATTCAGTAAGATCCAATTTAATGCCTTTATACCTCCAATCTGCCTAGTTTTGGCGTATTTTACCCCCATGAAGCTAATTAATCTATAGCTGTGACCTCCCTTGCTAATTACAGTTAAAGCTGCGTTCAGTTGATAATATCCACTGTTTATAAAAAACAGTTTTCTTTTATGCAGTTATCGTTTTGACTTCGTTACAAGATTTAAGGAAATGTGTAGGTAAGTACTTTTTCGGTGCTTTTAAGCATGGGTGTGATGAGAACTCTGAAGAACCTAGAAATTTAAGAACGAACGCATGTGTGTGATTCAAGCATATTAGTTACCTTAGTGACAAATGTACGAAAAAATCCAAACTCACAACAACCCTTTGGTGAACTCCCTGGGCAGATATGACCAGAGGGAACAAAGACGCTTGCCATCCTTCAAACTACCAAGAGACGTCTTGGGGCCCCTTAGTTAACCCAAGAGAAACCCCAGATGTCTCAGGACCCATATTTACGCCTGATGGCTCAAGCGATATGCAACTCGTAATCAAAAATGGAGCAAAAACTTTAAATAGTGTCTCCCAAAACGGGGGAACGCCAAAATGCAGCTGCCTTTTGAGATCGATCAAGGGCATCCCAATCCAAATTTCCCAAAAAATTCAAACGAACATCCTAGCAGAACATACCACCACATTGCTCATTTCGCAGGTAAAGCTGCAAAGCGGCTAGGTACTGCGGCATAAAGACACCCGGACGGGGAGAAGCCTCGCCCGACTAGGACTACCTCTGGACTTCTGGATTTGGTTTCAAAACCAGTACTTCAATAATCCTAAAAGATATGAAATACCGAATGCCTCTAAGGGTATATCAAACTCACATTTACGAAATCGCTTAAGTACATTATAAGTACTCATAATGAGAAGATAAGGCAAAGATAAGTAAAAAGTGGATTAATAATCTGCGAGCATTTTGAACAACATAACAAAAGCAATTATGGTGATAAGGTTTACATGAATTAGCGTGCTGCATTTTGGATGAGGAGCTGATAATGGAACAGCTCTTCCCAAAGAAGCAGTTCTGCGAAATTAGACTAGGTGACTCCATAACTTTCATATCTCTGCTGGTATTAACTGGTACATAAAGACGACTGGGAAACATGTCAGCAAATACTTACATGATACCTGTATTGAAATATGACAATGCACACCTCAAGCTACATCTGTAATTAGCTTTGTTACGACGGTTATTCATCTTGTTCCCAAACAGATTATTTAAAACAATGGTAACCTAAAATAATATAGGATGCATATGGTTATTTATTACTGTGACAAAGACCAAAAGTTAATCTCAAAATTACTCATTTGTCATCAAAATCGTTAACTCAGTGCTAACGTACAACCAGCATTTCTTTTACACCAATACCCTTCGAAGTATCTCTACAATGTTCCTTTAAGTCCCTGTAGCTCGCATCCTTTATGCTGAACCTACATACAGATTCACCTCTAACGCGCAGCCACACGCCGATTCTGAACTCCATTCCGATATTCCCACGGAAACTGCTTCGCTTCCAGTCTCACAGCTTGGCTGTTCCTAATCCGGAACAGTTCTTACTCACTCCTGAACTGCTTCCTGCACCGTTTCACGGCCTGCCAACTCCCTACCATGGAGCTCGAAGCCCACACTGTTCTCCTTACAACACATCAGGCCTTGCATCGGCTCTTATATATCTGCCTGGCCTGGTAGATCATTATGGAACCGGAAGCTTCCAGAATTACAATCACGAAAGTTCTTTTGCATAAGAATAATAGGACTTGCTTCTTGACGTCAGCAGTTCTTGAGCACTTTTTTTATTATTTCGCATGGTAATGAACTTCCTCCTTCGTGACGTCGCTACTAGGTGTCCTTGAGTGCATGTTACTTTCTCACGGCAGACTTGCGCGATCGCCGGTATGGCATTATGTTTCTCAAATACAAATGTGAATACAAAGCAGAGGCCTATAGTTGAACTAAGTTCTCTTGCAAAATTTGACCGAGGTGCTCTCTATACCCGTCTTTTGAACTTGGAATTAAGGCTACCAAACTGGTGACATGTGTTACCACAACAAGAGCAAGAAAATAAAATGAACACCGAATATATTACTGTATTGATGATGATGATGATGATGATGATGATGATGATGATGAGGATCTTTGGCACTACAGGCCATGTAGGCCCTTGGCCTCCCTAACCACCCTCTTCCATTCTACTCGGTCCTCTGTCCAGCCTTTAATCCTCAACTTTCTCAAGTCATCTTCTACATCATCTACCCATCTTTTCCTGGGTCTTCCTCTTCTCCTTCTGCCATCAAGCTTTCCTATGAATATCTTCTTAACTACACTAGTTTCTGGCATTCTCTGCACATGGCCAATCCACCTTATTCTTCCTTGTTTAATTTTCACTACTATATTTGGTTGTCCAATAGGCACTGTAACTCCAAGTTAGTCCGCATTCTTCATCTGTCCAGCTCCCTTATCACTCTAAATATAATAGTATTGTATTGCAGGGGCGGCTTCTGAGGTAGTGCCGCCGTGCCACGGCACAATCTGTGTGCAAACGAAAGAAAGATATGTGTATAGGAATCACGCAAAAAATATTGTTTCTGGGTATCTGTTCTCTTGCGTGAATAGGTGCCTTAAACGCAGGCGCTCTGCCCTGGTTGTTTTCCGTGGCTTGGCGCCGATTCCAGAACGGCACCGCCTACACTCATAAGCGCATGTGTTAAGGGCTAGGATGTCTGCTTATACACGGCTTCTTATGGGAGAAGGTGGTGCCAAGATTTCTCTGGAGCATAACTTACGCTTAATCCGCTAGAGTGCAGTAAAGCACGGGACTTAAGATAACTGTCCCTGCCCCGAAATCGTACACGAACGCTTCGTATCAAATTCTCCATGAATTGTATTATCAAACTTTTACTGTGCTCGTTACATCTGTGCGTAACAAGAGTACGGATGTAATAAATATCTTATTTCCGTTTTCCTGTACGTTCTGTTTGGTACAGTATATTATAAAATAGGATGGATTATTGATAAAATTACCTAAATCGTTCGAAATTGGTACACATATTTATATTTTAACAACCCTTATTTATTTATTTATTTATTTATTTATTTATTTATTTATGGCACCGTCAATACAATGCCTCAACGGCCACCCCTGCTGTATTGTCCTGATAATAAGCTACCATTGCATATAAGCCTAACCCCTAAATTTTGAGAGGAATATATTGTCATTTCTTGTAACATTAATAACACCCATTGGCACCTAACATGCTGGTGCTATATTTTGTCTTGTTTACTTTATCATCATTATATGCCACATTTCTGAATGATTTTCTTGTTAAAATTGCACTCTTCCATTTTTCTGTTGAAGCAACACGTCAAACATTAGATTTGTCCAGTCCATACTATCTACCAGGCTCTGTTAATTATGGTTTAATCATAACGCACAACTTTAAGTTCAAAGCTTGCAATATAACTGTGTGAAATTCCTTGGCTTGATGATGCTTTTTGTTTTAAATGGTTTTTCATATTGGCGTAAATCATGCTTTCTTATGAATAAACTGCAACACTTTTAACAACATACTTCACTAATTATGTATCTGTTTGTAAAATCCTCTGGGACTGGTTTCGTAATGCATTCGTTACATCCTCAGCCTGCTGACAGAATAATCTTTGGTTATTTCTGGAAGTTAGGAATAGCTCACTATCTTACTGTGGATGGTGATGGTGTGTAGAAGGGCGCTCAACTACGGCGGTCATCAGCACCCCTTAGAAAACTTGTCATGGCAAAACTCACTATCTTACTGCCATCTACTGGGACCAATACAAACTTACTGATGACATCTATTGACGGGATTTCATAATTCATCACACAATCTTTATTTTAAATATTTTTTCCCAAACCATTAAACCTATCGGTCCATTGAATTGTTTCAATAATTTAACTTGTGGGTTTATTTCATATTTAGATGACCAAAAATGATCAACCACTGCTGATATATCTATCTGTTTATATTTAGTATTTCCGAAATGTCCCTTCTCTATGGTTTCTAATTTACGTTTGGTCCTATGAATGTAAATCTGATTGCACTCTAAACAGTTAAGTTGACAAATATCAGATTTTTTGTTGTCTAAAATTTTGTCTTTTTTAGAAAATTGTAGTGGAACTTTGATGCTGTATTTATTTTGAGGTAGCAATATTATACCAACTTCTTTGAAAAGGTTTTGAAATTTTTTATTTGCCCAAGGATGATAAGTACATTTTTAAAAATTATAATCATCTTTTACTTTTTTAAGGGTGGAAATATTTATATTTTGTTATATTTAAATATTTAAATTTTTCTAACATTTTGTGTATAAAATCTTTATTAAAACCATTAATTAAAGCAGTGTATTTATATTCTGTATTAAATTCCTCCTTATTTAGGGGCATGTTTATTAACCTATAAATCAATCTATTAAAAAGAGCAAATTTATGTAGAAAGGGGTTGAAATTTTTATTTTTTTATATAATTATCAGTGTGAGTTGATTTCCTATAAATGCCAAAGTTTAATTTATTTTTTATTATCTTTAGACCCAGAAAGGGGAGGCAGCCATTGTTTTCAGTTTCTAATGTGAACTTTACAGCTTTATCCTGCAAATTTAGAAGTTTTAAAGCATCATCTGTGTGTCTCTCAAGTCATTTACATTATCTATACCATGTTTTAAAAATTAAAAGGAATGCTTTAATGACTTGTATTTCAAAACAGCTCATAAAAAGATCAGCAAGAAAAGGTGAAACAGGATTACCCATAGCTACTCCCAAAATCTGTCGAAAAAAATTTGGTCCAAACACAGATTAGTAAGTTTCACAAAATCATCTATTGATTCCTTATTCAAATCTATAGAATTCAACCATTAAAAAAGTTTTTCTCTAGGAATACTAGAAATAGAGCAGTTACAATCAAAAGAAACCAGCCGATCATTTTTTCATAATACACATTGCTGATCTAGTTCACCGACTCAAAAGAATTTTTAATACTAAAACTATCAAATCAATCAAAAGTACTAAACTTTTTGTTCAACTATTTTGCCAGATTATAAGTGGATGAATTTATAAAATTTACATTTGGTCTCATTTTATTACCAGGTTTATGAATCTTAAGCAGGGCTAGATTACTGCACAAAGGGTTAGAAAAATTTAAATATTAGTGATATTTCCACCCAGAAAAAGGCAAAAGATTATTACAATTTTAAAAAATTTACTTATCATCCTTGGGCAAATAAAAAATTTCAAAAAATGTTCAAAGAAGTTGGATAAACCCGTAAGTTAAATTATTGAAACAACTGAATGGATTGATAGATTTAATTGTTTGGGAGAAAATATTTATTTTGAAAGATAAAGGTGGCATGATGAATTTTGAAATCCCACCAATCGCTGTCATGTGTTGGCTCCACTAGATGGCAGTAAGTTAACTTCCAGATATAACCAAAGGTTATTCAGTCAACAGGCTGAGGATGTAACGAAAGTGTTACGAAACTGGTCCCAGAGGATTTTACAAATAAATAAGTAATTAGTGAGG
Source organism: Mantis religiosa (assembly GCA_030765055.1). NCBI lineage: Eukaryota > Metazoa > Arthropoda > Insecta > Mantodea > Mantidae > Mantis > Mantis religiosa. Next base: position 34,809,810 of record CM060952.1, on the reverse strand, counting down.
TGTGTTGCTGAAAGTTTTGCAATTTATTCATAATACTTAGTTGCCTAACTATCAGTAGCTTAAATGTTCTACAAAAACTTCAGACTTTCTTGTTAGTCAAAGTATAAGAATTGAACCTCCCCTCCCCTCCATTTTTGGACATCAAGATAAAAAAAATGGACAAAAAACTCACTTTTGGTATTTACAAAAAACCGACACACAAAGATAATTATATTAAGAACTGTTTCAACCCAAAACAACACTAACATGCCATTTTCAACAATTTAATCTTTTGGATGATCAACTTTCCACAAAACAGAGAAGACTATCAAAAAGAATACCTACACATAAAAAAGGTAGCTATGTCCAAGGGTTTCAACCCAAATTTAGTGGACAAAAAAATTAACAAGCTCAACAAGGCCAAGAAAATAAAAGAAACCACCACCCTGGAACTTACAGGAGCAAAAGAGAACAAAATCTTTAAGAAATTTACCTTCCACCCATCAGCCCATAATAAATTTTAAAAAATCTTCTCAGCACACAACATAGTTTTTGTTATATAGATAGAGTCAACATGAAACATTCAATGGCATGGCTGGGATTTGAACCACAGATCTCCTGGTTTCCGTCCAGGCGCTCTAACCCATTGAGCTGCCATGGCCAACGTGCCATCCTTACATTAAATTCTCCAATTGACTCATATATTTTCCCGGTAGACCTCTAGGGGCTCTCGCATCCGAGATACACCGTTTGTGGCGACTTACTATTGCTAAGTACTTGAGTCCCAGGCTTCATCATTTAACTCTATTTATTTTGGTTAATTGATGGAAATTAATCATTTCTTCACACTAGCTGTATATAGGCTAAGGTTTTAGATAGAGTCAACATGAAAAATTCAATGTCATGGCCGGGATTGGAACTACGGATCTCCTGGTTTCCGTCCAGTATATCTAAATGTCTAAAAATATTTTACCCTATATATGGCTAGTGTGAAGAAATGATTAATTTCCATCAATTAACTAAAGTAGGTTTTGCTCCTCAAAATAGATTCAATATCAAGAATTTGTTAAAAGATCCACCCAAAAATTAAATTCCTACTAAAAACGAAAAACCAGGAATCTTTGAGATCAAATGTGAAACTTGCCCTAAAATTTATATAGGGGGAAAAAAAACACATCAGAATGAAAGAACACATTAAAAACGGTGAAATAGAAAAATCAGCAGTAGCTAATAAAACCTTTTTAAATCACTTGTCAAACTATAAAAAATACTTTAGCTCCACTTACATTTAAAATTAGGTGGCAGTAGCTTTTCATTTTTTGAATATCAGACATGACTTTAATTTGGAGACAACTTTAATAATCATCTGGAGCAACTGTACTCCACAAACTTCTCCAAGGAGACTATGACTGTGCCACTGAAGATGTCCGCCACATTTGTGGACAAAACACCTGGAAATTGAAACTCTAGCAGAACACGGCATAACAGCCCGGAAATAACTTCCAGTTATACTGACTCCGCTGTGAAAGCCTACTCTCTCTTATGAGTACAAATAGTTTTTTCAATTAATTTGGAGTCACTGTTACTAAATTCCTCTGATTACGCATAACTCAAATAGTAATTTTGTTGCATGTTTTGCCTGTTTTGTTAATAAGCATATTTCAGCAGTTTGCAAATAACTACATTTGCCTTTCTTTACATATATATTGTATAAATATATTTTAATTTTATTCTGAAACTTGGCAATACTGGTTAGCTGATATACAATGTAATAAATAGTTTAATTCACACTGGTGAATCTTCAGCTTTCTGTGGTCATAGCTGATTCCTCCTGATATGAAGGTAAGCTGTTAACACAGCTGTCAGAATTAACTTCAAGTATGGGTGTTATACTTTCACATAATATTTAAATTTAGTTTAAATTTTATTCCTAAAACTATTTGTAGTCATAAGTATTAAAAGCAGAAGCATTATTAACAGTGAAGTATTCTTCATATTTAAGTTTGAATTTATGAGTCACTATGTTTACACTCAAGCTTCACTTACTTGTTGTTGTATAATTGAACGTTTTCAAGATCATTTGATCTCATCCTCAGCTGTTTGGTGACTAAATGAACCTCCCTCTTCTTCCACTACTACGGAGCTCCGATCACTCTGCCATCTGGTGTTAGGGGCACTAAGTTTTAATACTTCATTTAATGCCGGGATTTCAAAACTTATAACTTTATCACGGTTTTTGTTTATGAATATTTTTTCCCAAATATCCAATTCTATGGGTGTACTTAAAGATTTTAACAGTTTAATGTTGTGGTTTTCTGTCCAAAAATGGTGTGAAACTGCAGAATTTTCTGTTTGTTTCAACTTAATGTTCCTCTGGTGTTCTTTTTGCCTGGTTAACAAGTTTCTCTTAGTTTTTCCTATGTAGCTTTTTTCACAGGTTTCACAATTAATCTGATAAATTCCTGATTTCAAATTGTTGGGGATTGTATTTTTCAGTGGTTTATTTAGCAGGTTCCTCAGACTGAATTTGTTTTGGGGTGCTAGTTTTAAGTTTAGTCTTTTGAAGATTCGTTCAAATTTTCTAAAAGCCCATGGATGGTAGGTGAATTTTCTATATTGCCAATTTGTGTTATTAAGTGGTGTGAGAGTGGTATTTTTTTATCTTATCTTCAGTTTTTCTTTCCTCTTCATCATGTTCCTTATGATGGCTGGGTTGAATCCATTTAATACTGCTATGTCTTTTATGTGTTGTTGTTCTTTCAAAAATTCATCCTTACTCAGTGGGACGTTGTATAGCCGGTGAATTAGACTTCTAAAGGCAGCTAGTTGTTGTGAAACTGGGTTGTATTCATTTTTCTTTATGTAATTATCTATGTGTGTGGGCTTCCTGTATATTCCAAAATCTACACCATGACGATTTCTAGTTATCTTGAGGTCCAAAAAGGGTAGGGTGTTGTCTCTTTCTACTTCCATAGTAAATTGGATGTGATTATCTTGCAGGTTTAGTAATTTTAGAGAATCTTCTTTAAGTTTTTCCGGAATGATAGCAAAAACATCATCAACATATCTCTGCCAAAATTTATAAATCTGTGGGAAGGCCTTTACTATGTGTGTTTCAAAATAGCTCATGTATAGATCTGCTAAAATAGGCGAAAGTGGGCTCCCCATTGCTAATCCTTTTGACTGTCTGTAGAATTTTTGGTTAAACATGAAGTAATTATTCCTTATGGATAAATCTGTAAGATTGATAATGTCATCTATTTGTCTGGGGTCCGTTGTAGTCTGGGTTAGCCATTTTTTGAGGAATGTAGGTATTTTTTCTACTGGAATGCTTGTAAAAAGTGCCTTAACGTCAAAAGAAACAGGTATGTGATTTTCCGGGATGTTGTATTTCTGTAGGTGATTTATCAATTCTAAGGAGTTTTTTATTCCCTAACTTTGAAATTTGTCATATGATTTTAATTTTCTTACTAACCATTTTGCTATGTGGTATGTAGGTGAATTGATGCCATTGGTGCCATGGGACCCATCATCAATGGCATTGTGCTACTATGGCCAACTTGCCAACTTGCCTTGCGGCTGGACGGAAACCAGAAGATCCGTGGTTCAAATCCCGGCTATGGCATTGAATTTTTCAGTCTGACTCAACGTTTTCACAATTTAGCCTACACACGGCCAGTGTGAAAGAATAATTAATATCCTGTGTTGTTAGTCACACAAATACAAGCTTGGCTGGTAAAATGTTTCAGCTATTATTTCTACATATGTTGTCAAATAAAATAACAGTGTTAATGAAAAGATCATAATTAGATTGCTCAGAAATAAATATTGCTCATGTGCATTTATGTTGGTAAGGTGGTTAGCATACTTTTCTTGTTTACATGTAGTTCCCTTCTAAGGCTAGCAGAATTACAGTTCTAATAGCTTCTTTACATGTTTTATTAATTTTATCTTCTGTTTTATGTTGTGATGTAATTGAACTAAAGGGATATATTATGCAGACTTGCTCATATACCTTAATTTGATGTTCCTCAAATGTTCTTTCCTTCTGAGTACTCCTAACACCAAGAGAAGAAATATGCTCGAATACCTCATGTTGCTGAGATCACAGCTTTCAACACATATTTTATTAACAAATTGATCAGTAAGCCCAAGCCTCAGAAGAGGCTGAAAGAAAGCATTATTTTAGAGAAATTTGAAAAATCATTTAAATACAGGATGTCCATATAGTCCCTGTACATTTTCATGTTCCTGGCCTGTTACAATATAAGGTGCATTCAAGAAGAAACGAGCTGGAGACATAATTACAGAAACCAGTACCTGTATGTAGAAGTATTTGCCCTGGCTGTTAACACACTTGTCCCACTGTGATACAATGAGGTAAAAGTTCTGGGGCTACAATGTGAGCAAGTTCCGCACGTACAGCTGGACTTTGTCCAAGGTGAATCGTCTGCCCCTCAGAGACCTTTTAAGGGGACCAGAAATGGCATAATCACAGGGAGAGAGGTCTGGACTGTATGGAGGGTGGCCGAGAACCTCCCATTAGAATATCTGTAGGAGTGCCATGACTGTGTTGGCCGTATGAGGCTTTGCATTGTTGTGGAGCAGAATGACCCCACGCTTGGCGAAGGTTGGTAAAGGATTGCAAGTAATGCTGGGCATTCACTGTTGTCCCATGCTGCAGGAAGTGTATCAGAAGGGGGCCATCTTGGTCAAAGAAGAACATCAGAATAACCTTTCCTGCAATTGTGTGGTTGGCCTTGGCCTTTTTTGGTGGTAGTGACCCTGGGTGCTTCAACTGGAGACTTTGTCATTTTGATTCTGGTTCGAAGTGATGACACCATGACTCATCTCCAGGCACCACTTGTGCCAGGAGCTCATTCTCTTCCCTAGCATAGCATTGCAGATGATCAAGACAATGGGCCATTCGACATTCTTCCTGTTGTGGGTTGAAGACTGTGTGGCATCCATTGGGCACACTCTTTGCACAAGAGCAGTCGTTCCTTCATGATGGTGTGAACACTTCCGACCCTCAATCCGACCTCGGTGACTAAGGCTTTCACTGTCACTCGGCGGTCCTGGTAATGAGTGCATCAACCAGCTGGACGATGTCATCAGCAATGCAGTGTGGTGCTCCAGGCTGCGCATCACCCCCTAACAACACCTGTCATCCCCGGAAGCACTTGTGCCACCCCTTGACCCATGCAAGGGACATGCAGTGTTTGCCATATGCTTGTGACATTCGTCGATGAATGTCAATTCTCCCAACTCCTTCCGCTGTCAGAAAACGAACTAGTGATGAGCTGTGAACTTCCACTCTCTGGTCAGAAAAATGTTACACATGCCACGATATTACCATCCTGTCACCGGTTTGTGCATACCAGACTCCGGCTCATATCTTTTTGAATACCCCTTATAAATATTATATTAGTATACACTAGGACCTAATAAAGTCTAATGCAGTTCAACATGTCTGCCTTCATTATTAACCTACTGTTTCCAAGCCTTGCAGTTGCCAGGAACACATGCAGTAAGGTGTGAGGAATTATGAGTAAGCATAATGCTCTTATTTATTGTTTCAGCTGATTCAAATCTGGGAGCCCGGTAGCCTACATTCGATTCTTCATGACTCCCTATGCAAAAACGATCAAGGGGAGTAAGACTGGGGGATTGGAGAGCCTGCATGCAATCTGCCGCTTGTCCAATCAACCGGTTACAAAAGGTCTCATTCAGGTAGTCCTGCACAATGTTTACATTATCACATTTCAACATGATGTCCTACACCATGACATAGTGGGCTAAGGTATCATGCCTTGGCTCCCTGCCACGGAAGCCAACCCAGCATCCATCTCATCCCTGAGGTGCAGATGTTAAGTCCTAGGTATAGGACCGGTGCCCACTCAGCATTGTGAGGAAATTGAGGAGCTTATGATAGGTAAGCGGCTCTGGTGACAAAAGCCAACATTCCGGCGGGGGGATGCCAAAATGCTGACTATCTCTCCTCTCCATATTGGTTGGATGATCGCCTACCTCTATCTTGTGTATGTGGGCATGAGGCCAGCAGTTGGGTTGGCAGGTCCTGGCCATATATGAGCTGTCATAACCTGGGTGAAAATGTGATTTCAACAATTGAGGCACCACCTCTCAGAGGCAAGGATACCATCCTGCTGTAACTGTGGCAGATCACATGTGGGCTTCCCGTTCCCACAGTCTCACTCTCCTTGATTTTTTTGCATGGGTGTTCATCAAGAACCAAGTGTACGGTACCAGGGTGCCAGATTTGAATAAGCTGAATCAAAGAATAAGAGTATCATGCTCATTCATAAACCCTCACATCTTATGTTTGTTCTGGGCAATCACAGGGCATTGGGAATAGTGTGTTGATAATAAAGACAGACCTGTTGAACTACATTAGACTTTACAAGATACTACTCTACACTAATATTTATTGTGTTGTAACAGAACAGAACATGAAAATGTATTAGGACTTAATGGTATCCTGTATAGTAAATTCTCCTTTCACCCAAAAGTTTTTAAGGAACTTCAAGATTTTCAAGAAATTTAACATAACATTAAGGCCACAAAATAAAGGTAAAGGAAACTGTTAAAACCACCCACTCCAAAAGTGCATACCAAAATCCAAATTATTGATTTTTACCAAAAATTGCCAAAATTGTGATGCTCTATTTAATCAAAATTTTGGCTTCAGCTGATATCTATCAGTGGTCATAGAAGTCTCGAATTATAATAAACTAAAAGAATAGAATAGAAAGTAGAAAACAATTACAGATGAAACACCTACTAAATCAAATGAAGAAAACAAATTAACATAGGAATATAAAAACTGAAATACACATAAGCTATAGTTAAAATTAATAAGATCATGATATAAGAATACCATTAAAAAACCAAAAGAAGTCAGAAAGTCAGAAGGAAAGAACATTTGAGGAATGTCAAATTAACATATAATGGACATGAATGCATACAACTACTTATGCTTATAGTTGAACTTGCTCAGTTTGGATTTCAATGGCTGCACAGGGCATTCATTTGCTTGCATTCTTCTTTATGTTTGCTATATAAACAGTGTGGCTTTCGAGTGAATGTTTAGTTGTTATCTTGTTGAACTTCTGATATTTGGTAAATTCCGTAATGTTGGTCATTAAGGTAATGCATATAGGGTGTTTCGAAATGACACTGAACGAATATATAGAAATAGTTGCTTAGCTTCTATGTGACACATAGATAGTTTTACCGCTAATAGAGTGGCATAAAAAACACTCCAGAATAAGTGTAGATTAGGTGGTTACAGGAACAACAAGTGCTTCAGGTTGTTGATACACCATGTCGCGTGCTGTAGCTGTTTGTAAACATACAAACATACTCCACGGTAGCTTGCTACTATGAAGAAATACTTTGGCTTATGAAACCACAATAAAGAAGCTATTCTTTAGTTTATACAAATATAACAACTTGTAACTTAAAACTTCACTTATAAGAAATTATGAAACTTATCTTATAAATTGTCCGGGATCGTGATTTCATGTAAACTTTTTACACATCCTCAGCCGGAAACAACAAAGCTGTTGACATCGTTACAAACGCTAGATGTTAATATGTTCTTGTTAGAATTATAAAATTGCCAAGTTATTAATACTTGAAGCAAAGGCGAGATCGGAAAATTCCTTTTGATGCATGTTCTAACTCAGTATTAGGTAAATTTAAAACGAGGAGTGAAGAAGGACAAGTGACTTGAACGTTTCAAGACGGGAGGTCGACAATGTATTATCCACATAATTCAGTGCATTATAAAATCGCAAAGTTATTAATACTTGAAGAAAAGGCAAGATCGCCATATTCCTTTCGATGTATGTTCTAACCTCTCTTGTACTTCTGCAGTAACCTTCATAGCAACTTGTTTCGACAGTCTATACCTCTGTAGAAAATTTTCTTCTGATAGCTCCTCAAAATCATTTCTCCTTATAGGCCGTACTCTATTATGAATGCCATTTAGATGGTCTTAAGTATAGCAAATCGACATCAACAGCTGTGTTCACGTTTGCCATCTTGACTATTTACAATTGGCTTGTTAGTTTAACAAGAGATTTAACATAAGTGTTATGCAAACACTTGTTGGTGAAATGCAATTTTTGTTTTAACTATTGCTAAACTTGTGTTAAGTCTCGGGCAGAACTCTACTTATCCAAAGACAAAAGGGTTTATCTTTAAAGATATAAACAGGAATTGGGAATGGGAATTGTAAATGATGACACAGGTCAACATTACACATTGGTACCGTTTACTAAAGAATTCACAACAGAAATATACAATTTCTTTTCATTATAAGTATATAATTATAATCATAATGATGTTGATGAAGGAAGCTGCACTCTTGTTATAAACAGCAGTAAACTATGTACATCATACGTTTCTCGAGGTTCTCTTAAAATACATCATCATCATACTAAGTTTTTTTGAGCAGTTTCTTTTGTTTGAAAAAGAGTTACCCTTTTTAAAATAGAAATGAATAATATAACAGTACATATGTTGAAGGCTATTATTTGTAATATTAATATTATATAATAAAAATAACTGTACATTCTTTATCTAAACATCTTGTGAAAACAATGTGAATAATTTAGCAATTCTTTTTATATAAACAAAGTTGGTCAATTGGGGTTTACACATTTTTACATTTTGGGATGAGGTATGGGAAGAAAGGTTAGTTCAGCATGGGGCAATTTTGGTCTTCTAGAATTGGTGCAGATTCATTGCTAAAACATTAATGTTTCATAAAACAATGGTGACTGCCTTTTAATGTATTGCTTAGTTGAAATGAGTTTATCATAGTTAATGGAACATGTTGCATATCCTGCAATGGGCAAATTAGCACCCTTATACTCTCCCCTAAACATTTTTCTTAATAGAAATTCAAAAAGAAAGTTCAAAATATGATTCATAAAACAAGAGGCTAAGAGAGTTTGGGTACACAAATACTTCCCCTAATGACAGGAAGCATTTACAAAACTTAACGAGTATCTACTTTCATTGAAAATAGAAAATAAGAAAATGATAAAGGAGTCTGTAATATCATGGACTATTCTGTCTTTTGAAAATAATTAAAAAACATCAATCAAGTTCACAGACTATTCTGCTTTTGAAAATAATGAAAAAACATCAATTTTTTATCCAGCTACTTAAAAATTGACAAGATAGGGAATTATAGTATTATCATGAATTCTCTTCCACACATAATACTTGACAAAAATGTTTGCCTATATTTCTTTTGTTAAATGTTTAACAAAAATTTGTTCTTTTTTTTTTTTTCTTTTAAGAAAATTCTTGGTTAAAGGTAACATTTCTAACATGGGGACAGCTACTGGACCTTTTGTTTTACTCTCTAAGTCCCATCATACTGAATTATGTGCTTGGTTAAACCAACCAAACTAATGGATGGAAACATCTCAGAAATAAATAATGTAAATGTTTTCTTTCCTCCTGTACAGAGACAGGGACTTGAAATTGCAGGTCATTCTGTGACTTATAAAACACAACTTTTGCATACCATAAATTACTTTCAGTCCTAAAAATAGGGCAAATACTATTTTAACAATATTATTAGTATAGGGAGAAAAGGCAAATATGTGCAACACCGCCGATCTGCATAACAGGAATATCTTATATACCTTTGCTTATGCCACATGCTCTCGCAAATAGCTAAACAGTTTTTCGTTGCAGTACACAACTTCGTGTGCATCTCGTAACCAGCATGATTACATTATTGCAATATGCCTTCTCTTCTTCCTTTGCTCCTTTCTCCTCCTCATTTGATCTTGCTCCTGAAGTTCCCCATGGCTTCAGGCATGCTACCTAATTTCTTTCCAGCTGCCCTCTTTTAGAAATCTGCAACAAATGGTACTATTTAATTACATAGCTTCAAGTATGTTTTCATATTCTAAAGAGAAGTAACTGGGTTGGGTCTTGGGAACATAAAATGAACAACGTGTTAAAGCAGATAGGTATGGGTCATTCTTGGATAAATGCAGAGTATGGGTATAGAGGCTTCTGGAAAGAAGTTAAGATTAGAAGATATTGACAGACAAGACATTTTCGCCAAAACAAGTGACAGAAGCTCACCGAGGTTATATAGAGAAATAAAAAAAACCTGGGGGAGGGAAGGATATATAGATATATGTAGTAACTTAGTGCGAGAAGGTTTTGCTTGGGCAAGAAACTTGAAAGGCATATGTCAAGAGAGGGAGCTAGATAAATGTCCATTGTGTGGAGAAGAAAATGCAGATTTCCATTGTATATTATATTGTTGCAAACCATTATTTATGATCGCACAGCTTGTTTACACAAAGGAACTGATAGGTGGACAGTGTGGTAATAAAGAGCTTGCATAAGCAGATAAACATAGCACTTGAGATAAAGGACTTGCAGGCCCAGTGTAAGTTAAGCTTCTGGAAGGTGATAGAATGTTCAATGTCTTGTTTATTCCATAAATATCTCGAGATTGTTACAGAACAGTCTACGTAAATGGGACAATTTGGGGGTTGAAGTAGAAATTAGAAAAATTTTGTCGGTGAAAGGGGAAAAGAACAGGGTAAATATAGGGAATTATTTAGGGAAAGTTAAAGAGAGATGGCTAAGAACAATTAAGAAAAAATGTAGAGTAGGATAGGTGAAATGGCAAAAGGAGTAGAGGGCATCCAATACACAACAACCTAGGGTAAGATGTATGGGGACAAAATTATTATTCAATGGCAAGCAACATGGTAGGATTTTCAGGATTTAGGAATATATGGCATTTTACAGTATGGATTTTATAACTGTAATCTTGATTTTGTATTTTCATTTGATGATGTAAAAGGAAAGATGAGAAATAAATTACAAATTACAAAATTACATTGCTTCAAGCAAAGAATATTATTCAAGGTATAAAAATTAAAAGAAGCATAGAGACAATGAAGCACAAGTTAAAAAATAAAAGTGTTGAAACTCAGCTGAAGATGAGAGCAACAGCTCTTAAAACATGTCCTGTGAAAAACAGTGTCAGTGAAGCAATGTGTCAGTAATAAATACGTAAAATATGAAGCTATTAACAGTGAAGCAAACAAATATATACAAATATAACAATTTGTAACTTAAAACTTCACTTATCTTATAATAAATGACGGTGATTTTCTTATAAATTGTCTGGGATCGCGATTTCATGGAAAATTCTTCCACATCCTCAGCCAGAAACAACAAAGCTGTCGACATCATTACAAACGCTAGATGTTAATATGTTCTTGTTAGAACTACAAAAATCTGAAACTAAAACAAACTTAAAAACAGAATCGACTGCCAGTATTTAAAAATTCACTATGCGATATTTGTTTTTTAAAATAAATATCTTTTCCCAAACCATTAAATCATTTAGCAGATCACTTTTGGTCATTTAACCATGAAACAAATCCAGAAGTTAAATTATTAAAACAATTAAATGGTTGATAGATTTAATGGTTCGGGAAAAGATATTTATTTTAAAAAATAAACACAGCTTAATGAATTTTGAAATACCAGCAGTCGATTCTATTCTTAAATTTGTTTAAAAAAAAAAAAAAGTGATACCTAGCGACAGTAACGTTATTAACAAGATTGTTGATGGTTCAAGCTAATGATGTGAATCAGATATTCACGAAATTGTGATCCAAGTCAATTTATAAGAAAACAGTCATCATTTCTTATAAGTGAAGTTTTTTAAGTTGCAAATTATTTTATTTGTTTATAGAAATAAGATGCATTGAAAGTAAACCTTAAGAATAAAGAATTAGAACAAACAATTTGGGTGTAAGCTTTAACAAATACAGAAAGATTGTAGACTCTATCCTGCTATAAATAAGGGGTTTCTAGGAAAAAATGAAATACATGAAATACAAATGATAGTTTACAAATCAACACATATTCCAACGTGCATAAGAGCTGAAGATGCAAACGATGATTTGCGAAACATGTCCTCAAAATAGGTACGTAAGTGAAGCAGATGTGTAATAAATACGACTCACCTATAAATTGATAATTATTTCGCTTCACTGTGGTGTTCCAATACAGTTAAATCTCGATATATTGAAGTGACGTCAAGTCAAGAGGAACACGCGAAAGTTAGATCCAGCCAATTTTAAAAACCGGACAACATTTTAAATAAAAGGAGTCGCATAAGAGCCGAAGATGCAAATGATGATTTGCGGAACATATCCTCAAAATAGGTAAGTAAGTGAAGCAGATGTGTAATAAATACGACTCATCTATAAATTAATAATTATTTCGCTTCACTGTGGTGTTCCAATACAGTTAAATCTCGACATATTCCAACGTTACTCTATGGAAGCAAAGTTAGGACAACAATGGAAAAATAACAGATAAATACAAATAGCAGACATGAAGTATCTACATAGATTTATTGGGAAGACCCTTAAAGACAATTAAACAATAAGCATTATTCCTATGACTAAGGACTATTATACAATGAAGCCCAAAATTAATTTAATTTTGAGACCAACTGGTACTCAATGTTGCATATATTGCTAGTGTTTATGTAGAATGTGTTTTGTTAGGACCTTCCTAACATCTTCAGCTTAAGATGTTAGGAAGGTCTTAAAGGTCTTAAAAAAATGCAATCTAGGTAAACACTAGCAATATATGCAACATTGAGTACTAGTTGGTCTCAAAATTATATTAGTAAGCATTATACTTGATTGGATTTTATCAGAGGGGACATAGCACGGCAACCAGAGTTGACTTATTGTACCTATGCCCCAAGTGGAGCTTCCCCAGGAGGAAGATGAGGTGAAAGAAGATAGAGTGCGTCCGGCCCAAGGAGTCAAGATAGTGCAGAGGACGGGTTCCCTAACATTTACCAGTTGAAAGCTCTCTGGCAGGCCAGTACAGCTGGTATCCCACCCAATGTGGTCCTGAAATGGCCCACCAGAGGAGGAAGTCTTTACCAGGAGCAAATCATCCTGCTATGCAGCACCAAGACTCCAGCCAAAACTTTCTACCCTGAAAGAGACCACCAGTTGAGAGATGATGTGAAATGATAATGGAGATAAAATGGAGGGACAGCAAATTCGCGGGATGCAATTAGCCTACCCAGAATTTGCCTGACGACCTGGAAAACCCCAATAAACCATGGGTCAGGTGGACCAACCACAGAAATTGAACCTGGATCTCCCAAATGTGAGCCCTAGATGAAATCGCCCTGAGCCATCCCACTTGGGTAGCATTATACTGCACATTCAACCTTCCCAGAATAATGTATATCAATTTCAGTGGTTTGGACATTTGAACAAAATGGAAAATCTGAGTAGATAGGGCAAAAATAGACCCAAAGGAAGGCATGGAAGGGCAGTGTTTAGAAACTTCTAAAGAATTGGAAAGTAACATAGGTAAGGAGATATCCTTAAATAGAAAGGAATAGAGAGCTCTCTGCAAAATCCCAACATTAATTGGAATAAGAGGGCTGGATTAAGTAAGTAGTTTATTCCTTCATAGCTTTGCTACAATTTTCCTGCACAAACTATGCATTCTACTCTACCATATTTCGATACAAAGCAATATTGTTACCGAGGTATTGTTGTGCTGCAGCCACAAGCCACAGCCAGCGTGTGAGCGAGCACTGAACCCTTGCCAAGAGAGAGAAAGGAACAAAGAGAGAAAGAGACAGAGATGTCTGGATAGTTCCCTCTTTGTCTCGCTGTGTCGCGAGTGATTGACTGCATTCTAGAACAATGACTGGAGGTATAAAAGCCCGCAAAGTGTTAGAGTGGAGTCAGTTGTAAATTGAGTTGCAGCTGTGCAGTTGGAGAGTTGTGTGAGGATTCTTGAACTGTACCGCAGTGAATTCTTTTGTTTGTTTATGTGCGGCAGAATAATGAGATGATGAGATGACCTTGAAGGCGGCTGTTGTGTATGTCACGTCAGTTTTACTGCTGCAAGGGGTGTGCAAAGTTATTGTCTACTGCAATAAAGAGCATTTCAAATTTCTGCAGACAAGACTTTTTATTCTACAAACCCACAAAGTCACAATATTATAATTTCTCAACAAATGTATTGATATCTTCAGCTATACTCTGGAAACTGCTTTCTGAATTAATATTTTATATTTATGAGAATTAATAAGTTTACTTACTCATTGGATCATGTATTCTTCACCCAACTTGCTGGAACCCATTGAGGTTCTCTTTCCAGACTGTTGATCTCATTTAATAATTGATGGTATGCTCTGTCTGTGTCATTATTTATTATTATCATGTCAAAGAAATGTCCATATTTATCTTCCATTTCACGAGCCTTTTCAATTATGTCCTTCAATTCATCCTCCTGGAAACCAAAATGTGCTTATTTGTAAAATGCATAATCTATAGCAAGGCACTTAAAAATCTAGATATTCTGGTATTAACATTAACTTATTGTAATTTCATGTATGTAACATAAAATTATGTAAAAGTCAAGTATCTGTTACATATTGTCTGCATTAAATAACATTAATTAGTAACTTAAAATAACTTAGGGAAAACACTAGTTGATTTGGTAAAAATCATAGGTCTGCACAGTTTGTTTATTGTATTTTGAGCCTTATACTTTTGAAATATATATTATTTTGCATATATGACACCTCTTAGGTTCCTTAAATTAAGTGTAAATTCCGTTTTGTAATTTAATTGACTGACTTTTGTACTGTGAACACAGAGTTAATAAGTACATAAGACTGCCAATTTCTTACATAAGTACAACCTGCAACATCTTTGCAAAAAAAGATAGCTACATAAATTTAGCAGATATAACATGAACAGTTTAGGGATCACAGTAATGAATAGTTTAATCCTTGAGCTAGAACCCACAAAATATCACAGATAACAGTTCCTTTACTTAAGGGTATTCTTTGTTGCAATAGGTTGTCTTACGCAAAGTTCTGTTACTAGATGTCAGGGCATGTTCCATGCAATGGGTGCTATTTTGTCTTCTGTCATTAATACAGCTAACCGAATTTCACGCATAGCCTGTGACCTCCACCACCATCATCGGTATCATGCCCCGTGCAACAGCAATGATCATTACACCGATCGGGCGCAGTGTCCAATATACCTCAGAAGACCTCAACTACAATTGCAGATTATCGCCATGCTACAATTGACATGGGAATCTCTCACTACTGCCGTACCTCGAACCAACCAAACTCTGCCAATTACCAGGGCCAACACTCTCATCTTAAAATATGCTATCCAGGATCTCCACACAGAAGTGTTAAACTATCACACCTGTATTGCAAGCTACTATCACCAGCCTTATCACCACTGTCTCTGAGCTAAGTTTGGAGATTGCCAGCAATTCCCAGCAGATAAATAAATGGAAGCTGAAATTGGTCACCTCCACCTTCCACTCTCTTGAATGGCTTTACACAGCAGAACCACAGACTACACATGGTGTATCCGCAGTGCACACAACTCTGGAGTAATTCAGTATTGACAGTACTGGATCTATGACTCCCATCTCAACTGCAGACCTGCTCTCACTTTGGAGCAATCTCCCCAACAGCTCAAAGCTAATGTCACACTTTGTTGAGAATGAAAGTAAAGGAAAGCAAAACAACAAAAGTGAACAATGATACTCTTCAAAGTATAAACTTGAAAGAAGCGTAGGGACAGTGAAGCACAAATTAGTACAAAATTGAATCGAGAATATATTGACACATTGCTTCACTCAGTGTGAGTGAAGCAATGTGTCAATATATTCTCAATTCAATTTTGTACTAATGATACCCTTATAATAAAATTGTCATCTTACCAGGGTACCAGCTTGGGCTTTGGTCATTACTTTGTTCTTGTACCCCAACTTTTTTATTTGCTCCTGCCTTCACCAGCAGTAATGCACCACCAAGAATAACAGGGCTGCTCAAGTGGAACCTCGCCCATTAATCTAACTTCCTTCAGCTCCTCAAAATTTTCTAAGTTGGTGGTGGTGATGGTGGCGAGTGTAAGAACATGTGTCAATAACATGGGTGTCAGAAGTTCAAGCTTCTTTTATATGTGAGTTTGTTAAAATGCTTATGCATTGCCTTTTCACTGATGTGCTTTAAGTAGTATTTTGGGAATGATGTAATGTGAAAATCACAAAACAAAATAAAAAATACATTAAAGCACAAAAAGAAAACACTAAAATGCTCTAGGAACAAGATGACAAAATCGTTAACTTGCCCCAGTCACTCTTGCCCCAATAGGAAACGTTACAAATATTTGATTATTATGATAGGATTAACAGGAAATAAGTATTAATAAATAGTGATTGCAAAAAGCATATTATATAAGATAGTAAGAATACCAAAGAATAATCAGATATCTTACCTGTAAGACCACAAGATCTTATGGCGAAGGTCTTGAAAATTACAACATGTCAGAGTAAAAACATGAACTGTATCTAACAGACCACAAAATGACAGTAGCGGTCTCACTGTGCAAGTTATTAGTGCCTAGCAATGTGGAGCACTAGTGGTATCCGTAAGGCGGTGCTATCTCCCTATACAAACTTAAACTAACCTGGCAATGGCATTGCATTTTTCAAGTTGACTCTATCTGAAACCTTAGCCTATATACGGCTAGTGAGAAGAAATGATTAATTTCGATCAGTTAACTTAAACTAACTCATTTGTCATCTTGCCTAGCTCATCAACTTGCCAGCCTCCCCTATATGCTTAGGCTTTACTTCAAATGGGCACTGGTCATGAAAGTTTCTTCTGAGATTGCAGGCTGTGGTAAAAAATTAGGAATTTCTCCTGATGTTTCGTTCCAGAAAGATGCTCAACACAGTTTGGAGCAAAACGTCAGGAGAAATTCCTCAATTTTGACCATGGCCTATAAGCCCAGAAGAAATTTTACTTCAAATATAATAGTTTTAGCACCCAGATAATTGTTTTAGCATCTCCATTGATTTTATGTTCTAGACTGTTCATAATACAGTCCTGGAGATCTTCAATTTGATTTGATTTGATTTGATTTATTGATTCATCCATTAAAACATGTACATGTTATAGGACACGTCAAATTAAAAACTAAGAACTAAAAACTAAGTACAATATTTATAATTAAGGTAGCTAACTAAATATTTACAATAATTTATTTAATAAATAAATTAAAAATATACACTTGAGAATGTTTTACACCTTGATGAAGTAATTCTAGTCGATGTTTTGGCATTATATACATATTTTATTAACTCTAATTGTGTTTAGTTTTTTGAGATGGAATTCTGCACTACCTGGATATTTTCGTCCAAATTATATTTCAAGAGGTTTTCATTAATCATCAAAATGAAACATATATTTAATATCGAGATTCAACTGTATTGGAACACCACAGTGAAGCGAAAAATTATTAAATTTTAGATGAGTCGCGTTTTTTACACATCTGCTTCACTTTCGTACCTATTTTGAGGACATGTTTCGCAAATCTTCGCTTGCATCTACGGCTCTTGTGCGACTGACGCTAGATCCAGCGGTGTGGGTAATTCTGGGGTTGTTGCTGCCATCTGTTGATTTCGTGATGAACTGAAATGTGGGATTCTCTTCTAGCGGGATTTCAAAGTTCATTAGTTGGTTTTTATGTTTTTCTATGTATATCCTCTCCCATATGACGAGTTCACTATGTTTTTGTACGTATTTTAGTAATTTTGTGCTATCTTCAATTTCATGATTTTCAGACCAGAAATGAGCTGCTATTGCGGACTTATCAATATTTTTGTATCTTAAGTGCCTGAAGTGTTCTTTCTTTCTAGTGCCTATGTTCCTTTTTGTCCTTCCTATGTAAATTTTTTCACAGTCTTTACACTTAATTTTGTAAATGCCTGACTTTTCCTCTGGTTTTATCTTATCAGTATTATTACTGTGAAGTAGGTTTTTAATGTTGTAATTGTTTTTTGGTGCCAATGTTATATTGTATTTCTTGAATATTTTTTGGAACTTTTTTGTGGCCCAGGGGTGGTAAGTAAATTTAGCAAATTTAGTTTCTTGTTTTATTGGTGTGAGAGCTGTGATCTGTTTTAATTTCTTTTGAAGTTTGAATAATTTTAGTTTTTTATCTACAAGGTTTTTTCCATATCCATTTTTTGATTGCAGTTTTTAAGATTTGATGGTATTCGTTTTGATATTCTTGTTGGCTGAGAGGTAGATTTACTAATCTGTGTGTTAGACTGTTGATGGTTGCATGTTTGTGTGGAATTGGGTTGAAACTATTTGCTTTGATGTAATTATCTGTGTGTGTTGCTTTTCTATGAATGCCAAATTCTAGTTTTTCATTGCCTTTTTTGATTTTAAGGTCTAAAAAAGGTAGAGTACAGTCCTCTTCAGTTTCTACTGTGAATTGTATGCTGGGTTCTTGCAGGTTGAGTAGTTTCAAAGCATCATCTATTAGTTTGTAGGGCACTATTGCAAAGATGTCGTCTACGTATCTGTACCATGTTTTAAACATATGAGGGAAGGCTTTAGTAATATGTGTTTCGAAAAAGCTCATGTATAGATTGGCCAAAAATGGTGATAATGGGCTTCCCATAGCTAGTCCTGAAATTTGTTTATAATATTTTCCATCGAAGACAAAATAATTTTGATGTATACATAATTCAGTCATTGCCACATATTCTTCTATTGCATTGGCATCCAGGTTTATAGAATTTAGCCATTTTTTCAGTTGAATCAAAAGTTTGTCTAATGGAATGCTAGGGAAGAGGGAGCGGACATCAAAGGATACTAAAGTGTCATGAGGTTTAAGTTTAAGATTTTGAATTTTTTCTACCAGGTCTAAAGAGTTTTTTATACTCTGAGTATGGAATTGTGGAAAGGACTGAAATTTTTTGGTTAGCCATTTTGCCAGAAGGTAAGTAGGAGTGTTTATATTATTTACAATGGGTCTCATGGGTATGTTGGGTTTGTGTATTTTAGGCAAACCATATATTCTTGCAAGGGTAGGGTTGTCTGGTTTGATAGTTTTTTGTTCTGTAGTTGTTAAAATTTTACTATTAATGATGGTTTTTTGTACATCTTTTATGCATCGGTTGAGTGGATTAGAATCTATTTCCTGGAATTCTTTTTGTTGTAGTAACTCTAACATTCTTTCTTTGTATGTAGCTGTATCTAAGATTACTATTTTGTTTCCTTTATCAGCCCTTGAGAAGATTACATCCTTTTTCCTTAAAGATTTAATTATCTGAATTTGTTTCAAATGTTTTATTGGCCTTTTATTTATTAAGTTTTCCAATATAGGAGCTGATTTTTTCCTAATTATATTTTTGTCCATGGTTTCCAAGCCTTCTACTGCTAATTCTATGTCTGCAATGAATTCATCCGGGTTGCTGGAGTATGTTATACATGTTTTTAGGCCTTGGTTAAGTACATCTATTTCTTCCTTGTTAAAATTTTGCTTAGAGAGGTTAATTACACTATCTGGGGATGTGTTCTTTGCTGAAATTTTGTTATGTTTTGGTTGCCAATGATTATGATTACGTTTTAGTTTCTTATTTTGACGATAAATTTATCGTCAAAATAAGAAACTAAAACGTAATCATAATCATTGGCAACCAAAACATAACAAAATTTCAGCAAAGAACACATCCCCAGATAGTGTAATTAACCTCTCTAAGCAAAATTTTAACAAGGAAGAAATAGATGTACTTAACCAAGGCCTAAAAACATGTATAACATACTCCAGCAACCCGGATGAATTCATTGCAGACATAGAATTAGCAGTAGAAGGCTTGGAAACCATGGACAAAAATATAATTAGGAAAAAATCAGCTCCTATATTGGAAAACTTAATAAATAAAAGGCCAATAAAACATTTGAAACAAATTCAGATAATTAAATCTTTAAGGAAAAAGGATGTAATCTTCTCAAGGGCTGATAAAGGAAACAAAATAGTAATCTTAGATACAGCTACATACAAAGAAAGAATGTTAGAGTTACTACAACAAAAAGAATTCCAGGAAATAGATTCTAATCCACTCAACCGATGCATAAAAGATGTACAAAAAACCATCATTAATAGTAAAATTTTAACAACTACAGAACAAAAAACTATCAAACCAGACAACCCTACCCTTGCAAGAATATATGGTTTGCCTAAAATACACAAACCCAACATACCCATGAGACCCATTGTAAATAATATAAACACTCCTACTTACCTTCTGGCAAAATGGCTAACCAAAAAATTTCAGTCCTTTCCACAATTCCATACTCAGAGTATAAAAAACTCTTTAGACCTGGTAGAAAAAATTCAAAATCTTAAACTTAAACCTCATGACACTTTAGTATCCTTTGATGTCCGCTCCCTCTTCCCTAGCATTCCATTAGACAAACTTTTGATTCAACTGAAAAAATGGCTAAATTCTATAAACCTGGATGCCAATGCAATAGAAGAATATGTGGCAATGACTGAATTATGTATACATCAAAATTATTTTGTCTTCGATGGAAAATATTATAAACAAATTTCAGGACTAGCTATGGGAAGCCCATTATCACCATTTTTGGCCAATCTATACATGAGCTTTTTCGAAACACATATTACTAAAGCCTTCCCTCATATGTTTAAAACATGGTACAGATACGTAGACGACATCTTTGCAATAGTGCCCTACAAACTAATAGATGATGCTTTGAAACTACTCAACCTGCAAGAACCCAGCATACAATTCACAGTAGAAACTGAAGAGGACTGTACTCTACCTTTTTTAGACCTTAAAATCAAAAAAGGCAATGAAAAACTAGAATTTGGCATTCATAGAAAAGCAACACACACAGATAATTACATCAAAGCAAATAGTTTCAACCCAATTCCACACAAACATGCAACCATCAACAGTCTAACACACAGATTAGTAAATCTACCTCTCAGCCAACAAGAATATCAAAACGAATACCATCAAATCTTAAAAACTGCAATCAAAAATGGATATGGAAAAAACCTTGTAGATAAAAAACTAAAATTATTCAAACTTCAAAAGAAATTAAAACAGATCACAGCTCTCACACCAATAAAACAAGAAACTAAATTTGCTAAATTTACTTACCACCCCTGGGCCACAAAAAAGTTCCAAAAAATATTCAAGAAATACAATATAACATTGGCACCAAAAAACAATTACAACATTAAAAACCTACTTCACAGTAATAATACTGATAAGATAAAACCAGAGGAAAAGTCAGGCATTTACAAAATTAAGTGTAAAGACTGTGAAAAAATTTACATAGGAAGGACAAAAAGGAACATAGGCACTAGAAAGAAAGAACACTTCAGGCACTTAAGATACAAAAATATTGATAAGTCCGCAATAGCAGCTCATTTCTGGTCTGAAAATCATGAAATTGAAGATAGCACAAAATTACTAAAATACGTACAAAAACATAGTGAACTCGTCATATGGGAGAGGATATACATAGAAAAACATAAAAACCAACTAATGAACTTTGAAATCCCGCTAGAAGAGAATCCCACATTTCAGTTCATCACGAAATCAACAGATGGCAGCAACAACCCCAGAATTACCCACACCGCTGGATCTAGCGTCAGTCGCACAAGAGCCGTAGATGCAAGCGAAGATTTGCGAAACATGTCCTCAAAATAGGTACGAAAGTGAAGCAGATGTGTAAAAAACGCGACTCATCTAAAATTTAATATATTTAATAGATCAAACAATTTGTAGTCGGTTTTACACACTACATCACTTAAAAATTAACTTACAAAATAAGTGGCACAGTGCAAAATATGACTACAAATAGTTTTATCAATTAATTTATTCAACACTATTAATAAATTCCTCGAAACACACATAATAAAGTTCTTTGCTTGTTGCTTACCTTAAATGCTTCTCCATTCCGAATCTTTTTCTGCCGAAGCTTCTCAAGTGATGGAGGTGCCACAAAAACTACATAAGGTTTCAGATCTGAACTCCTTAGAATCTTTAGTGACTGTGGATGGAGGTTCAGAACACAAATCTTGCCAGAATTGACCACACTACGAATTGCATCAAGGGAAGTTCCATAGTAGGCCTTTTCATATTCTCCATGTTCAACGAATTTGCGTGCCAATATATCAGCTTCAAATTGTGCTCTTGTGATGAAATGGTAATCTTGTCCATCTACTTCTCCTTCTTTCCTTGATCGACTTGTATCTGTGTAAGATATAATAGCAATTAATGCATGCATTCTTATCTACTGACATGTGTAACACTTTTTCAAATATATTACTTTTATAAGGGTCATTCAAATGAAATCCGGTCACTTGTGTAAAGTAACAGTAACAATTTTACTAACTCAAAAATAATTGCCAAAACTGTTGGCACATTTATCCCATTGTGACATTATCTGGTCGATTTCATCTTTGAAGAAGCTAGTAGGCTGAACGCATCCACACACTTCATCGTCCATTTTGAATTGATTAAGAAGATGATGATGATTATTTATATATAATAAGGGCACTCAAATATTTGATCATCAGCACCCTTTCAAAAACTAAATCATGGCAGTAGCCAGAGATAAACTTAACTACAAATTACAAAAATCAAAATAAAATGGCAAGTAAAATAATTATGCACAATTAAGAAAAAAAAAAAAAAAAACATGAAAACTATAAATAACAATTAATAAACATGAAAACTATAAATAACAATTAATAAACACCAAATAGCATAATAAAAAATGTTTTCTTCAATAAATTATGTAAATTAGCACACACAAAAAATGACCTGCACAGCGGAGGTCGAATCAATTTGTTCGTTTTTTTAGGTAATGGGTCAACACTCTTTTCAGCAGGTTCATCCTGCCTTTTTTTCACTGTCATTCTGGCAGTGAGAGCAGGATCTTCCTGCCCCATATCCTCTATGGAGGAGGACTGCTTTTCAACTGAAAATTTTAGTTTGAGAGGTTCAAACTGATTGGAAACTGTGATTGACGAAGATGATAGTCGCTGACCAGAATCCTTTCCAGAAGATTCTGCAGAAGATGTTCTCGGAGGAGATGGTCATGGACTTCTATGCTGGCTAGCTGTTATCTTACTGGTCTTACTATTTTCCCTAAGAAAGTCAGTTCTTTCATATGAGGTCTTGAATTTCTTTGGCGATGCATTATACATTACTGGTTAACATGTCATTCTTGAAGTAGATGCTTTTGGCAGTGTGTGGCTGAAACGCTCTTCTTAGAACTGGACTTGCTAGGTGTGTTCACTATTGTTCATGCTGGTGTCTGTTGCTTTGGCTGTGATCTTGGTGTGATTGTTCTTTCTGTGATAATGGCCCCCTTTAAGTCCCTAGTTTTTAATAGATAGAGTCAACATGAAAAATTCAATGTCATGGCCGGGATTTGAACCATGGATCTCCTGGTTTCCGTCCAGTCGCTCTAACCCATTGAGCTACCATGGCCAACGTGCCGTCTTGACATTAAATTCTCCATTTGACTCATATATTTCCCCGGTAGACCACTAGGGGCTCTCCCATCTGAGGTACCTGTTTGTGGCGACTTACTATCGTAAGTTCTTAAGTCCCAGGCTTCATCATTTAACTCCTATTATTTTAGTTAATTGATGGATTAATTTCCATCAATTAACTAAAATCCCTAGTTTTTGTTGTGATTTCACGTCTAGGTACCGGCTTAGCTACAAGTGCACAATAAGTAACAGTCCTAGCAACAGAAGGCTGAAGACTATGCAACAGTTTCTGGGCTTCAATGAAGAACACCTTCTCTCTTACCTGGATCTCTTGGATCACTTTTTCCTCCATAAAATACGGGCATTGTCTGGAGTTAGATGAATGATTACCACTGCAGTTAACATATGTTGCAGGTGAAGTACATGCATTGTCATGCTTGACTTTCCCACATTCCACGCAAGTAGCAACTCCATTACAAGAATCACTCATGTGGCCTAAGCGCTGGCATTTATATCACCTCAGTGGATTTGGTATATACTGCCGCACTTCAATAGCTTCATATCCTGCCTTAATCCTTTGTGGGAGATCTACCCAATCAAAAGTAAGAAACAGGGTACAAGTGGGCACCAGTTCACCTTGTTCTTTCAGTGAACTCGATATACATTGGTCACACCTTGTTCCACCATGCTTTCTAGAATCTCCTCATTGGACATTCCATCCAGTGCACGGGTGTTCACATCATGCAAGGAGTTCAGAGTCCTACGGAATTCAACGTGCACCAGATAATTTTCAAGCATGTTGACTTTTAAAATTTTCACAGCCTGTGTCACTGAGATAGCTTCAACCAGGAGCGTGCCATTGTGAGATCATATACACGATTTTACGAGACCAGCAATATTATCTAAATGCTTCTGGATTATAAACGGGTTCATGGTAGTAAATTTTTGACCTTCCTCATTTCTAATAATAACCAAATAGCGAGGACCACAAAACTCACCTACTTCTATTCCACTGTTCTTAACAGTTTTGATTATTTTTTTTAACTGTTTCTATAGTGCAAATATCTCCGATGTTGTGCTCACATCCTGGGCACCACCCCGGCATAGGTGAGAGTCCTGGCCTGGACCTTGTTCATCTCAGGGTCTCACCTCCCAATGTACAGACAGAGGGACCCAATTGCCTTCAGGAGCGCATCAGCTCATGAAATGGCCCCACCCCGGGGCTGACCTTTATCAGCGGTTATAAACACAGTCCTACATGATAACCAGGGAATGGGAGTTACACATTACCCAGTCATCCCTGGCTCCTCCGCATCAAGTATTCATCAGACTTGTGTTCAGGGAGGTTAGGGTAAAACATGGATGTAGACCAAAGTTTTTGGGCATTTGGCAACAGCTCTCTCACCACTTAGAGGCACCCTATGAGAAATTTGGCTCGGGACCCTGGGATTGCCAATCCCATATCCACCGAAGTAGGCCCAAGGTGTTGTGAATTGATGATGTGATGTCTGCAAACTGATGGATTTTGTCCACGTTGATTCTGCAGTTGCCCAAGACTAAAGCATTCACTTCCGCAATCATTCCAGGTGTGATGACATGATGAGCCTGTCCGGTAATTCATACTCCTCAAGGAATCTTTTGTGCCATTCCACAACACTTGACCAACACAGACTGTACTCACCATACACTGCTTTCATGTGTCGATACATTTCAGGCCATCAACCCCCTCTGGCTGCTAAAATCGAATCACTCCTCGTTCTTCCTGCTTACTTGCCTTCATGTTCAGTAATGGACGATAACATGTGTGACCACCTACTCTTCGGCATGAAACCACACTGTCACTATGCAATGACAAATGTTGCACATGCTGCAGTTGCTCTACTAATAGATGGTGCCACCATACACACAGTTACATGGTGCTACTTCACAGGTAATGCAAAGTTAGATGCACTGACCGAGTTTCATTTGAGCGCCCCTCATATGTTTAGTATCAAAGTATATGATTTCCTAAAATGAATATTTGTTTCAAACAGTCAAATTTAGCTGTACTGTTTTGGAATAATAGCAAAGAATGAACACAGTAATAAAGTACAATATAGCTTCTTGGTTTATAATGCTACCTTTCTAAGCACTTTATTATTTAAGTATTAATTTAATATTTTATATAACTATATCTTTCCCAAATGTTTTATATTTTTTCATATTGTTTCATTTGGATAGCCCTCTTTCACTTTTGTGGAGGCTTTGACCTGAGAAACAACTGAATAATGATTTTACTTGCTAAGTTTAGGCTTTCTTAATATTAATTTTTATAAAGCTGAACAATTAAACATGCTCATGTTCAGACTTCCAGTCTCTGAATAACAGGGCTATCTAATGCAGTACCCATGAAAAGTTTTCTTGTGCCCTTCATAAGCAAATATTTATTCTGACAATTTCTAATATTAAATTAAATATCAGGGTTAAACTGTATTTGTACAATTAGAGCTGCACTTATTATTTACGTGAAGAAATGTTAGACTCAATATTTGGGAATTAGAGACAGAGTCACTTTAATCTCGACAAAACTTTGCTGCAAACAATAATTTCATTCCTTTTGAACATTGTTGTTTGCGCTGATAGTGAGCAAGGGAATCTATTTTTGAACCAAACATTCAGAGCTCGAGAGCTCTATTCTTAATTTTCTTCACAAATATTTAACTGTCACCTTTCCGCCTTCCATTGTGGAAGATCTTTATTATGATTTCACACTTTTACTTTGTTCTTGTTCTCTGACCACAGATTACTTTAAAATAGCATTTTATATGACACAGTTTGCAATTTGTTCACAATTACTCCCTACATTGTAAGATTATAATGTTGTTAATTGAAACTCACGTGGTATAGCTGCTGCAAACCTCTCTGAATCCTCCATTAACCTTTGGCGCAATTCATGCCTTCCAATGTTTGGTGGTCCAATTAAGACAATAGGCCTCTTGTGATTAGCCCTTGGGTAATATAGTGACACTTCCTCATATGTGAGAATTTCATCTGTATCATAATCTGAAACAGATATTTAGCTCATTAATTATGTAGATTGTTTTCGGATAAATCACAGTTACGTTACACAGGTATAAAATGACACGAAAAAATACCTCAAATGTTTGTTTTATCTTTAAAAGATTGCTTTATTAAGCTTTCCTCTAACCAGCAATAAAACCTTTAACAGTTCTAGAACATATAAATCTAATTTGTATGTTTATACTACATATGGCTTAAATACAACATTTCAAAATTTGATATGTGACTTCTCTGATGGATGTCTTCCATGGCATATAATAAATATAAATTTGTACATTTTATATGAAGAAAGTGTAAATGCAAACGGGATGCTTTATAGTACAATACTTCAGTATGTATTTCGTATCTTGTATTTTCCTAAAATATTGTAACCCTAAAAATTGATAAAAATAAAAATATTTGGAAAAGTAACGGGTCTCCTGGTCTCCGTCCGGTTGCTCTTAACCACTGAGCTACTATGGCCAACATGCCGGTATGACATTATATTCTCAACTGACTTGCATTTTTCCTGGTAAACCACAGAAACTATTAGATTTAATATCACTAACATGCTCCTGAAAATGAAAGCTAACTGCCTAACATTGTTTACAACACCAGCTATGGTACAGGTTATAAAGGGTCACAATGCTAAGATGATCCGTAATTGTCAAATTGTCATTCTTGTGTCTTTAGCTTTCAAGAGAACCAATAACAACAATAAATAAATTAAAATAAATTAGTAACTAAAATACAGACAGTAAAGACTAGGAGGAAAAAAAAAAGTGATGTAATTTTGAACCTAACCTTTGCATCATCATATTCTAGCCACTAACCCACCCGACCAGCTGTCACATATTTTATGTTGCTCTTTGGGAAAGCATTCTTTATGACCTTGCTAGTATTATATGCATGAAAAACCACTGTTTAATTAAGCTTTTTGCAGCTTCTTAGTAATCATTCTGGGCTGTAAGTACTAATGCTGGGTGCATATACTACCAAACAGAGGGGCAGAGCTGCAATAATCGCTTTTGTGCTAAAAGGGTCAATGTGTTCACGTTAGACTATAAACTGCGGGTTGCATAGATAGGAATAAATAGGGGCATCTGTCTTACCTGGTATATATTGTTATGAGTATCAGATTGGCACTTTATTAGCTGTAAGTTCTTAAAGTGTAATGCACTTCAATAGTTGGGTGGTAAAGCTTTCTTCTACTCATAGTTTTGAATTATAATAACTGCAAGCTTTAAATCAAGTCAATATTGAAGAAAGGACAGTAATATTGTGTTAAATGCTATCTACCAACGATTATGAAGCTTTGTATCAATCATCATCTATGAACTCTTCTTCTGTTTTACTCCGTGGAAGATCATGAATGTGGGAAATGAATAACCTTAGCTAGGGAGGTATAGACATAAAAATAATAAAAAATATTTTCGTTACCATAAATAAGAATAATTGTGAATATGCTTGGACACTGAAATATTATAGATTCCTTTAAAAAGAGTTAAAAGTAGTTAACTTAAAGGCTAAACCTGCTTACCATCAACTGTACTCGTGGAATAGAGAGGGTAGCTTCCATCACTGTATGCTACATTATATGGCAATTTTTTCTTTTTCTTCTTTGGATTCTTTTTTGCACATAATAGAGTCCCAGCCTTTTTTGTTTTTTCTTTAGTTGTTTTGTCACCAGCAATTGTCTGCTTCATAGATTCTCGTCTGAAATATACAAGAAAATGCTATTTTATTTCAAATAAAAATGATTCAGTTTTGCTCTGCATGCTTGTATTTCATGTAATTTTTATTCAGATTCCTAGATAACCAGAAAGTATGCAGAGAAGCTGTAAAGCCAAGTTTATACTGTAGAGATTTCACTTTTGTGTAAAGCTACATTGTTGCTTTCTACAGTATTATCTTTTGGATAAATGTCAAGAAGTTATACATTAGACCAATATGGGTGATTTTGCATCTTAATTTACTTAACAAAAATATATTAATTAAAATTACAACCTATAGCAGCATATGTCATCATGAAGCATATCCACTGACTAAGAAGGCAACATGGACAAGGCAGAGGAATCCTGTATCACATATAGTGGCAATGACTAGCACTGTACAAGAGTGCATTTTATTTAAATTTGACATGCAACAAACAAGTTTCAGAAACACGATGGAATTAATTTGCACATGTAGTACAGTAAAAATGCACACATTCTTGATATCTTGTAATTAAAATATAACTATTAAATAAATAGTCCTGTGCCGTGGTGTAGTGGGCTAGAGCGTTGTGCCTTGGTTCCCTGTCATGGAATTCTCCCAAGATCGTTCCCACCCCTGGGGGTTGTGCATTTTAAGTTCTGGGTATAGGACTAATTCCCACTCAGCATTGTGAGGAAATTGAGGAGTTACACTAGGTAACTTTCTTACTGGGGATGCCATGATGATCCCGGCCATGGCATTGAATTTTTCATGTTGACTCTATCCATCAAATATCTTAGCCTATATACGGCTAGTGTGGAGAAATGATTAATTTCCATCAATTAACTAAAATAATAAGAGTAAAATGATGAAGCCTGGGACTTAAGTACTTACAATAGTAAGTCGCCACAAACGGTGTATCTCGGATGCGAGAGCCCCTAGTGGTCTACCGGGGAAATATACGAGTCAACTGGAGAATTTAATGTCAGGAAGGCACGTTGGCCATGGTAGCTCAAAGGTTAAGAGCGACTGGACGGAAACCAGTAGATCCGTGGTTCAAATCCCGGCCATGGCATTGAGTTTTTCATGTTGACTCTATCCATCAAATATCTTAGCCTATATACGGCTAGTGTGGAGAAATGATTAATTTCCATCAATTAACTAAAATAATAAGAGTAAAATGATGAAGCCTGGGACTTAAGTACTTACAATAGTAAGTCGCCACAAACGGTGTATCTCGGATGCGAGAGCCCCTAGTGGTCTACCGGGGAAATATACGAGTCAACTGGAGAATTTAATGTCAGGAAGGCACGTTGGCCATGGTAGCTCAAAGGTTAAGAGCGACTGGACGGAAACCAGTAGATCCGTGGTTCAAATCCCGGCCATGGCATTGAATTTTTCATGTTAACTCTATCCATCAAATTTCTTAGCCTATATACGGCTAGTGTGGAGAAATGATTAATTTCCATCAATTAACTAAAATGCTAGCCACATCTCACCATATCGGTTGGATGTTCGCTCACCTCTGCCTTGCGTATGGGGGCATGAAACCAGCTGTTGGGTTAGCAGCCTCTGGCCTCCTAGCGAGCTGTTACACCATACGTTATATTTATATGAACTTATGTTTATGACATAAGTAAACACATGTAAAAGAATAAACCAAATTGAGCTTTATTTATGAATGTTCTTTAACTGCTATGATTCATAGCTTCTCATTTATTTTGGGATGGAAGACTACTAAATGTTTGCTGAGAGGCCTCTTTATCAGTATGAGGTTCTTTTATGTGCTCTATAACACATAAACAATGGCTTTACTTTCCTTCCAAAGGAAGCCATATGAGGGATTTTTATGTCCCAGAAAGTCCACTGCCCCCTGCTGCATTTGAATCCACAACTTCAGAATCCAATGAAAGAGGGTGTATTTTTCTGAAAATGATATAATGCTGTGTGGAATTTACATATTGCAAATATTTATAAGATAAGATAACATGCTTTATTGTCACATACGCTTACAAATAGTGAGTAAAAACTCAGTAAACAGGTGACTCGTCAACAGTAGAAAATTTAAAATAATAATAATGACACAAAATAACAATAACACTAATAATATAAATACTAGTAATACAAATAATATAATTACTAATAATATCAATACAACTATATACAAATATTGTTATAATTATGACATGCCCTTGGAATAATATTGTCAGAATATTAAAATTACAAAATGACAAAAAATGTCATTATAATTCAATTTTATCATCCATATATTCAATAATCGAGTAGTAGGCTTTGTCCATTAGTAGGTTATTTATTGCTTTATTAAAGCATTTGAGGTTTTTCATTTCACGGATTCTTACAGGTAATATATTATATATTTTTATTCCTGCATATTGTGGGCTTTTTTCATACAGTGCTAATCTGTGCATGGGTGGTTTTAGATTATTTTTATTTCTCGTTCCATGATTATGTTGCATTTGTGAATTATAAATTGTATCAAAATTTGAATGGATGTATTTATTTATTTCATACAGGTATTGGGATGGTAAGGTTAATATATTCAGGTTTTTGAACAGGTTTCTGCATGAAACTTTTGGTCTTGATTGAGTCATTATGCGAATTATCCTTTTTTGACTTTTAAAGATTGTTTCCCATCCCGTAGAGTTCCCCCATAGTATTATTCCGTATGTCATCAAAGAGTGGAAGTAACTGAAGTACACTATTTTTCTTGTTTCGAGGTTTGTTAATTTAGTTATGCAGCTCATATTGAAGGATGCACTGTTTAATCTTTTGGACAAATAACGGATGTGATCATCCCATTTTAATTGTTGATTTAAAAAAATACTCAAAATTTTTTAGTTTTCTGTAGGATTTATAGCATCAGTTGTGATAAACCTCTCAGAATTCTTTCCTTGAGTGCTGAACTGCATAACTGATGTTTTGGAGGTGTTAAGTTTGAGGCCATTACTCGTGAACCACTTCTGTAAGCAAGTTATAGTTTCGCTTAAATTGGTTTTTGACTCCTCTAGGTTGTGCCCATTGAGTAAAATGGAGGTGTCATCAGCATACATAATTGTTTTCCCCTTTATGAAGTTAGGTAAGTCATTTGTGTAAATTATATACAGTAGGGGTCCCAAGACACTTCCTTGTGGGACTCCTGTTTTTATTTGTTCCCAATTTGATTTACTAAATAGTATATACAAACAAAAAGACCTGAATGCAAAATTCAGCTTCAAGCTTCATTATCAAAACTGTTAAGTCCTGGGTTAGATACAACAGTTTTCAATATAACAATTGACGTTAATCATAAAAACTATTTGTAGTTGTTTATTGAAACTCATCACTTACTTTTCTTATATTATTGAGGGACTAGTTTCAAAGGCTATTGCCTCCATTTTCAACCTCTCTCCAACTGGTATCTGTTGTCTGCTCTCCTCTCTCTGGTGATGGAACTATGAACTTCTTTGTCAAATTATCTACTGGTGGGATTTCAAAGTTCATTATGTGGTCCTTATTTTCCCATATGAATATGTTCTCCCATGTTGTTAGTTTATTTTGATTTATCACACCTCTTAATAATTTTGGATATGGGTCAATGACATGATTTTCGTTCCAAAAATGAAATGCTACAGCTAGCTTTTCTTCTTGTTTCAATCTGATGTTTCTAAAGTGCTCTTTGACTCTGGTTTTTAGATTTCATTTTGTTTCACCTATGTAGCATTTTTCGCAATTTTTACAACTTATTTTGTATATTCCGGATCTGTTAACTGATGGGATTTCATCTTTTGTTTTTTGAATTTAGCAATTTTAAAATTGAATGTCCATTAGTAGGTGCCAAGATTATATTTTGTTCCTTAAAGATCTTTTTAAATTTATTAAATGTTTTTGGGTGATATGTGAATGAAATGAATATGCTGTTGCTTTCTTTTTCTTTTGTACATCTGGTTGCTTCCTTAATGATTTTCTTCATATGAAAAAATAAGGACCGCGTAATGAACTTTGAAATCCCACCAGTAGATAATTTGACAAAGAAGTTCATAGTTCCACCACCAGAGAGGAGAGCAGAAAACAACAGATGCTAGTTGGAGAGAGGTTGAAAATGGAGGCAACAGCCTTTGAAACTAGTCCCTCAATAATATAAGAAAAGTAAGTGACGAGTGTCAATAAACCGACTACAAATAGTTTAACAATTAATTTTGACGTCACTGTTACCAAATTCCTCCAAACAAACGTAAAACATAACAATTGATGTAATTAACTGTACCTCTAAAATCATGGAGTTTTCTGCTCTTAGTGAAAATATTGAAAATAAATACAGATCATGGTTATAGTAATGGTGAGTCAGAACTTTGGAACACTAACACATATAGATAATTTAATGTGTACATTATTAAATTTTAGATGAGTCGTATTTTTTACACATCAGCTTCACTTTCGTACCTATTTTGAGGACATGTTTCGCAAATCTTCGTTTGCATCTACGGCTCTTGTGCGACTCACAAGAGCCATAGATGCAAACGAAGATTTGCAAAACATGTCCTCAAAATAGGTACGAAAGTGAAGCAGATGTGTAAAAAATAGGACTCATCTAAAATTTAATAATTTTTCGCTTCACTGTGGTGTTCCAATACAGTTAAATCTCGATATAATGTGTACATGTTTCATAAATATTTGCTCCAATTCTCAGCAGCCATCTGACTGGTTCTCAGTGGACTGATCTTGTGGTTGCTGTCAGTATTTGCAGTCTTCTGTGGCAAACTAAACTTCCAGAGGTAGTTTGATGGTAGTCAATCTAAGTTTATCAATAATATAACTTTGAGTCAAACTATCTCCATGCTCAATATATTGCTACTGTTTACCTAGAATGCATTTCATTGGGACCTTCCTAACATCCTTAGCTAATGTCGACTGTTGAATTTTGATTTGGTGAACTTCTTGGAGGTGATAGTGGCATCTCTGTTCATATCTTGATAAATTTGAAGTTTGGGTTCTCTTCAAAGTTGGTGTCGAAATTGAACAGTTTTTCTTCATATTTCTTTATGAATATCTTTTCCCACGTGGCTCCACAGAACAAATTCAGTGCATAACACTTTTTGAAACCCATAGAACAAAACACGTGTGTACCAGATAAATTGCAAAGGTTATGACAACTTTTACTTTGGCAAAACAAAAAGGAATTATTGAATCAGGCTTAAAGAGCATTTTAGGAACATCAAGAACAAAGAAACAGACAAGTGGCAGTAACATATCATTTCTGGAATGAGAATCATGATATAGAACAAGAAATCCATTTATTAAGTGTTCAGGGACTAACTGCATTAATCACATAGATATTCATGAAGAAATATGAAGGGAAACTCTTTGATATTGACACCAGCTATGAAGAGAACCCGAACTTCAAGTTCATCAAGATATCAACAGAAACTCACCTCCAAGGAGTTCACCAAATCAAAATTCAACAGTTGATATTAGCTGAGAATGTTAGGAAGGTCCTAACAAAATATATTCTAGATAAACACTTGCAAAATATGGAGCATGCAGTACAAGTTTGGCTCAAAATTATATTAATTTTGTGCTTCTCACTCATTAAGAACTAAGTTTATCAGTTCAGTTTTGTGTTTTACAATGAAGGTTTTTGCCTAACTGTGCATTTCTGATGTATGTGAGTCAGTTTTATAACTTTGTGTTTGATTAAATGTGGTTTGTTGACTAGAATTTGTGTGATACTTTAATATTCAGTTTGGGCAGAAGTGCAATACTCTTATATACTTTCCCAATATTTAATTTATGATGAATGAAAGGCAATTTTGAAAAAGTTTTTTTTAACCATGTAATAATGTTAAATTTGTTAAACCACTGTTGATATAAGGTAGAGGTAAGGATAGAAATTATTTATTATTTTATTGGTTGATAAATGGATTTAAATTATGAGCTACACTTACTGGTGCTGGAAGGAGCGACTAGGTATAAGTCCAGCAAGAGTCTGGTCTTCTTCACCTTCACGATAAGCTTGCCACCAGTTAGGATCTTCCTGACTAATGACGTGTAGCACATCACCCTTCTGGAAACTGATGCCCAACTCTCGACAAGGTATATACAAATCCTCCTCAGGATCATAGTCGAAATGAGCTTTCACATGCATCTGCACAAATTGAATGTTTATAATAGAATAAAACAGAATATATAGAATAGAATAATATAATTCACTAATTTCTCAGCCAGTGAAATCATCTAATAATGCAGAGGAAGACAGCTTTGAGAGTTGTGACTTATTTCAATCAGGAGCGAGGCCTGCACTGTGTGTGATGTCAGGCAAGAGCTGTGTAGTACCATGTTGCCTATATAAATGGTGCAGTGAGAACAGAATTTGAGGGTTCAGTCAGGTTTAGCACACTCGATGACAACAATGTAGCTGCTACCTACCTATGGAACTGTTAAATTTACAGTGTGATGGTTTATTGAAGGACAAATATACATACAAGAAAGACTTGGCTGATTGTTACAAGAAAGTCCGCCAAACCAGATTTCCAAGGTTGTATTCACTTGCCGCATGGACACTGTGTATGTTTGGCTCGACATACGTGCGTGAACAATTTCTTTCTGTTTGAAATTAGCTAAGTCCAAACCTTGAAGTACCTTGTCGGATCACAATCTAACATGCAATCTATGATTACAGATTTCCCAGACATTACGTCCTGACATTGATAAACTAGTTAAAGAAAAATGAAACAGAAAGTGTCAGAAAATGTCCTCGTAATATTGTTCTGAATGGGTTTCCTCTAATTTGCAGAGAAAATTACTTGATGTTTAATTTTATTTACTTTATAACATGCCTGACCTTCAGATAAACTACGAGTTTGAAGTTTTACATATTTTCTGATAACACAGAGCCAAAATGTAATTGTTTATAAACTGTGACCAATTGTGTAATTAAAGCAGTCAGCATTAATATTACAATACCCAAGATGTAAGTTGTATATATTATTAACACCCAATACGTTTCCTGTCTTTCCTACCCACACACATCAAACTATTCCTTCCCCTTCGACAGCAGTAATCAGCGCAATGACGTCACATGCTAATCTGCCTGTCGTTTGGGAGCATATTTTTCAGTGAGAGCTGGCAGAGCTTACATCACACCGCTACCACCTGTCTTCCCCTCTAATAATGTATAACATTTTTAATTTTGACTTGTAATTTTTAGCAGCAAAATAAGTGCTATCACAAGTGATGTGTCCAAGATCTGATTTCATGGCATAGAGACACATTTAATACTAGTACACAACTTCTTGTATTTTAGCAGCCTAACAGTTCATTATCTTATAATAATTTTTGTGTGACTATGATAATGATGACGGACCAGATGTGTTGATTTCATGTTGATGTTGATCCACGTACCTCTGGCAGAAGATCTCTTTGGACAACAGTGCTACTGATGTGTGGGTATGAGAGTGGGTGTGTATGTATAGTGCAGTGTATATGGATGATAATAAAATGGTAGGTATTGCCTCAACTAACTTTAGTCAGTGAACTTTGTCTTGATCAGAGCATGTACAATCCCAGCAAATAATATGTAAATTAATAACACCTTTAAGTTTTTTAGATAGCTTTTTAATTAATTGCATTTAAAACTGTGATTGTGATCTTGTATATTAATAGTGTGATACACCTTTGAATTATAATGTTGAGTTGGCAAGTATACTGGTGTGTTACTAATACTAAGCTCAACTCACATGTCTGTTGGTGAATTGAATTCTGAAAGACACTTCTCAGCTAGTGATTTCTCTAGCTAACACTTCTTATGTATAAACTTGAAAGAAGCGTAGGGACAGTGAAGCACAAATTAGTACAAAATTGAATCGAGAATATATTGACACATTGCTTCACTCACACTGTTTATTCACAGACAATGTTTCAAGAACTCTTGCTCCTATCCTCAGCTGATACTCGATTAGTGCAAGTTTTAGTGGTTTCTTCTTGCTCCGTATTGTCAATAGATGGCGTGATGTACTTGTCAAAGATGTCCGGTGGTGGAGTTTCAAAATTCATGACTCTATGACGATTTTTGTTAATGAAGATTTTTTCCCATACGGAAAGGTCTATGGGGTGATTAACGTATTTTATTAGGATGTTTCCAAATTGATGTCATGTCTAGTATTCAAAAAATGAAAAGCCACTGCTTATTTTTCTGTTTCACCATTTTTAATGTTTCTCATATGTTCTTTAGTTCTGATGTTAATATTTCTTTTTGTTTTTCCTATATAAATTTTAGGGCAAGTTTCACATTTGATCTCATAGATTCCTGGTTTTTCTTTGGTAGTGATTGAATTTTTGGGAGGGCCTTTTAACAAATTTCTGATATTAAACCTATTTTGAGGTGCAAGAGTTATGTTGTGTTTTGAGAAGATTTTTTGGAATTTGTTATAGGCTGATGGGTGGAAGGTGAATTTTTTAAAAAGTTTTTTCTCTTTTTCTCCTGTAGGTTCTAGGGTGGTGGTTTCTTTTATTTTCTTAGCTTTGTTGAGTCTGTTAACTGTTTTGTCTACTAAATTTGAGTTGAAACCGTTGATTATAGCTACTTTTTTTATGTGTAGGTATTCTTCTTGATAATCTTCTCTGTTTAGTGGAAAGTTGATCATCCGAAAGATTAAACTGTTGAAAATGGCATGTTGGTGTTGTTTTGGGTTGAAACTGTTGTTCTTAATGTAATTATCTGTGTGTGTCGGTTTCCTGTAAATACCAAAAGTGAGTTTGTTGTTCATTTTTTTGATCTTGATGTTCAAAAAGGGGAGCACACCAACCTCTTCTGTTTCCAATGTAAATTTTATAGCTGGATTTTGTATATTCAAAAGTTTAAGACCATCTTGTATGAGTTTTTTAGGTACTATTGCAAAAATGTCGTCAACATAGCGATACCACACTTTGAAATAATTTGGAAAAGCTTTTGTGATATGTGTTTCAAAAGCACTCATGAATAAATCTGCCAAGAAGGGAGACAATGGGTTGCCCATAGCTAGGCCCGTTTTTTGTTTATAGATCTGTCCATTAAAGTTGAAAAAATTTTGATTGATACAAATTTCTGTAAGTTGTGAAAGTTCTTCTATTTCTTCAGGTGTTATTTGTATGGTGTTATTTGTGTTATTTGGCTGGAATCAATACAAATAACACCTGAAGAAATAGAAAAACTTTCACAACTTACAGAAATTTGTATCAATCTAAATTTTTTCAGCTTTAATGGACAGATCTATAAACAAAAAACGGGCCTAGCTATGGGCAACCCATTGTCTCCCTTCTTGGCAGATTTATTCATGAGTGCTTTTGAAACACATATCACAAAAGCTTTTCCAAATTATTTCAAAGTGTGGTATCGCTATGTTGACGACATTTTTGCAATAGTACCTAAAAAACTCATACAAGATGGTCTTAAACTTTTGAATATACAAAATCCAGCTATAAAATTTACATTGGAAACAGAAGAGGATGGTGTGCTCCCCTTTTTGGACATCAAGATCAAAAAAATGAACAACAAACTCACTTTTGGTATCTCCAGGAAACCGACACACACAGATAATTACATTAAGAACAACAGTTTCAACCCAAAACAACACCAACATGCCATTTTCAACAGTTTAATCTTTCGGATGATCAACTTTCCACTAAACAGAGAAGATTATCAAGAAGAATACCTACACATAAAAAAAGTAGCTATATCCAACGGTTTCAACCCAAATTTAGTAGACAAAACTGTTAACAGACTCAACAAAGCCAAGAAAATAAAAGAAACCACCACCCTAGAACCTACAGGAGGAAAAGAGAAAAAACTTTTTAAAAAATTCACCTTCCACCCATCAGCCTATAACAAATTCCAAAAAATCTTCTCAAAACACAACATAACTCTTGCACCTCAAAATAGGTTTAATATCAGAAATTTGTTAAAAGGCCCTCCCAAAAATTCAATCACTACCAAAGAAAAACCAGGAATCTATGAGATCAAATGTGAAACTTGCCCTAAAATTTATATAGGAAAAACAAAAAGAAATATTAACATCAGAACTAAAGAACATATGAGAAACATTAAAAATGGTGAAACAGAAAAATAAGCAGTGGCTTTTCATTTTTTGAATACTAGACATGACATCAATTTGGAAACATCCTAATAAAATACGTTAATCACCCCATAGACCTTTCCGTATGGGAAAAAATCTTCATTAACAAAAATCGTCATAGAGTCATGAATTTTGAAACTCCACCACCGGACATCTTTGACAAGTACATCACGCTATCTATTGACAATACGGAGAAAGAAGAAACCACTACAACTTGCACTAATCGAGTATCAGCTGAGGATAGGAGCAAGAGTTCTTGAAACATGTTCTGTGAATAAACAGTGTGAGTGAAGCAATGTGTCAATATATTCTCGATTCAATTTTGTATTTCTTATGTGTTTCAAATGGGTAGGTGTTTGTCCTTGAGCGCTACTAGGTGAGCAACCAATCGGAGTCCTGTAGTGTTGTCGCATTACATTCCCCCTTAGTGGTGTGTGACAAGCGGCAAACTAAAATATTTCTAATAAATACTATTTGCGCTAAGACAAAAATTCAGATTTTGCAAAAACTGATCCATGAGAAAGGAAAGAGTGATGTATTTAACATAACTGTAATAACCTTATACTTTTAGCCCAAATAGTTTTCCTAATGCAAATAAATAAAGTAGATACGATTATATTATAATAATGCATTGCGACATAAGCACTGTAATGAATATCATTATTGGTTGGCATGCATGTGTGAACGTATATTTGAAATTACTCAGAACTAAAACGTAAACATTTGACATGATGTGATAATAATAGAAATATGTACTTTGAATAAGCCAAGGTGTTTGTTAAATTCGATGAGAGGAAACGATACACTTCCTGTTAGTCTGGCAGAACGTGTCTGGTCACATATCTTTGTTTATGAATGGTTCATAATCTCTATTTACTCAAGAGAGTTCAAAGCGGCATTATTCAGTTACTTTTCCATGAAAAAGTGTGTCAGCTGGACCAATGAGATACAATCCACCTTCCGCCTTAATACTGCCAGAACAAACCAATAGAGTTAATGTGGGCTCAAATTATGTTGCAAACATAAGTGGAGAAAAGTATATACAAGGTTGACTCACTTGCCTAATTTTAGTAACAATGGCACTCCACTTTCTGAAATACTTCTTTTTATTCTATATAAAAATAAAATTTTTAAACTGACTGACGTTGAACTACTTATTCACAAAGAAATTGACAAGAAACACAACAAGACTGGGAAAACTGCGTGAGACATCAGATAAACTACAAGAAGATGACTTTTGGAAAGAAATAGCACATAACGAGATTTTGGAACCTATGATCATAAATCTGCAATATTCAGACGTTGAAGACAATGACAATGACGAATTATCTCTTAACGTAAGTAACATTCACAGTTATATGGATGCACCGCTGGTATTTACGTTGGATTAGAAAAATAAGTAATTCATAAACTATAATTAACTTTAAACAAAATATTTAAAACATTTGTGTAATATAGAAATATTCATGTTGCAATTGTGATTTCAACAACTGCATTATTATAAAACTTGGAAAATTCAGTTTGTGTTCCCTTACCTCTAGCGTCACGAACACTCGCAAGTGTGCAAGAGAGAGGGAAATATAAAAAGAGCAGGGATAACGAGATGGCAATGGTGAAGGCTCTAATGCATCTGATTCGCTGCAGGCGAGCACTCTTCCCATTTGAAACACAAAATAGATCCAATAGTATTTAAGCACTTTTCAAACATATCACTTACACTAGCCTATCCTGACAGAGGTTTCTAAATATTTACAGTTGGCTTTTAACTTTCTTAACCATCTTTTGAAGATTCTAGAATATTGTTATTGTTTTGTTACTTAGTGTCCTTTCTGCATGTACCTTTTGGGGGAACATTTATGGTTTTGTACTTCTTTGTCCTGGCAAGGATATACTCAGACATAATGCTAGTTTTGAAATCCTTAAACTGCACAGATATACTTACCAATGCCACACCATGTTATGCATGTTCGGACATATTATTAACATATATATTACACATTCATCACCCTTTAATGCTTATAATATTTACCTCTTAGTATATCACTAGCAGTACATTTTTATAGATATATTACCATATAAATCAGTTATTGTAGGAATAAAGAATGCAGACAACTACGAGTATTACTATGTGTGGAAGTAGTACCATCTAAATCTACTCTTATAAAAGTAGACACGTGTTAATCATATTGCTGAATGGTAATTCCAAATAAGGGAAAAATGTTGTACCCTATGTGTCAGATATACATAAGAATGGCAGGTTAGTTTATTATGCTAGTGTGGATTCATCTTAGCTATGCTCTTGCTTTCTAGTAGCACATGATATAATCACAGCAATGTACATATAAAAACTCACCAGAGTATCCCGAGCTGGAGGTGGTGGAGGCCTGTTAGAAGACTCTGGCACAATTAGGAATGTCAGTGTTCCTGTCATTCCTGATAAAATATCACATACATCATTTACAGATTTCCCACGCATTTCAATTCCGTTCACTTCAAGCACTTCATCTCCTTCATGTAGAAGTCCACTTTTTTCAGCTGCACCTCCTCGAACTATTCTTCCAATTATTACTGCGTCACCTTCATTGCGTACTGTAGCACCCTATGAAATGAATCATCTTGGTTTTAGTCAGGATCACTAATCAAAATATGTCATTGTAATTAAGCATATGTAAAGGATTTAACCACCCTTAAACTGTGGGTAACATTTAGCTTGAACATTTGCTCTAAGGATCACTAAAGTAGTATTAGAACATTCTTTTCCTTGTAAACTTGTAAAACGCAACTGAAAATTCGAAACCACTGGTCAGGGAAATACCGAAATCTACTGTTATAGATATAGAACAGGTTTCATGCTTTCATTATAATTTTCTTTATAGTTATAAAGTTCTTAAGACAGTAAAAACATAGAGTCTGCAGCAGCAATTATTCAATCCTAAGGTTAAAAGTAAGATTTATAAATATAGTAAACATGAATTTGTTAACTATGCAGGTTAAATTAATGACAAAACATAGCAGAAACTTACTATTCAAGATATTCTCGGGAAACAAGCCAGGTGAAAAGACAATTAGAAATTGACATTTCAGGAGCGTACACTGCTCCCATTATCAGGATACTTTTAAGAAACGTTATAACCACATAACACTATAGTGTTATATCTATTTAGTGGTTATAACATTTCTTAAAAGTATCCTGATCATGGGAGCAATGTACACTCCTAAAACATTGTTTCTAATCATATTTTCACCTGGCTTGTTTCCCAAGAATAACTTGAATATATTTATTAAATTTTAGATGAGTCGCATTTTTTCGTACGAAAGTGAAGCAGATGTGTAAAAAATGCGACTCATCTAAAATTTAATAATTTTTCGCTTCACTGTGGTGTTCCAATACAGTTGAATCTCGATATATTGAATATATTTGTTGCCAGGAAAGCTTCAGGTTTTGTTTCAGAAACTTTCTATTTACTGATAAATTGTTCTTTCGCAAACCCAGTGTATAGGACTGAGTTTGGAAAGGTAAAATCAGATTGAAAACTACAATGCCACAGCTAGGATATCAACCTTTAACTTTCTGTACAATTGCTCTAACCAACTGAGTTACCATGGCATGATAAAAAAGTAATGTAACACATGGTGTAACAGCCTGCTAGCAGACCAAAGCCTGCCAACCCGTTACCGGCCTCATGCCCACATGCGCAAGGTAGAGGTGGGTGATCATCCAACCAATACAGAGAGGAGATGTGGTCAGAATAACGACACTCCCAGCAGGAAAGTTGGCTTTCTAGACTATTATTCGCTACCCAGCATAGCTTTTCAATTTCCTCAGGATGCTGAATTGGCACCGGTCCTGTACCTGGTACCTAAAATCCACACCCTCCAGCGCTGGGATCGATCCTGAGCACATTCTGTAGTAGGTAACCAAAGCACAATGCTCTAGCCCACTACACGACAGCGTAGGACACCATGGCATGGTACAGCATTAAATTTCCCAGCAAATCAATTGAAATTTAATGTTAAGCTACCATAGCAGCCTGACAGTACAACTGGTTAGATTAACGATACAAAGGCAGAGTTACATAATTCAAATCCCAGATACTATAACTAACTTTTCAGTCTGATTATACCTTTATATTTTGTACTATTAAAACTGTTAGCTACTATAGAGTAATTATTGTTTTAAAAGGTATAGTTACCAGTGGTTCATTTGTCTTCTCAATCTTAATGATCTTAATGTTATCTTCACCAACATAATGTTCAGTTCTTTCATCCTCACAAGGTGGTGATCCTGGTGCAATGGAAAGCGGGGACTTGATAGCCATCTCTTGCGCAGCAATTGCGTCATGTGCATACAACAAGCCCTCAAATTCATAACGTGTGAGAAGGTCTGTTAATTCTGCTGCATCAGTTAGGGAACATGGCTGCAGTGTTTCAAGACACTGCAAAAGATATAGAACCATTGATTACTATTGTTTGCATTTGTTGATAAGCCTAGCAAAGTTCTGAAAGTTTACTACTTGTGAATAACAGGTGCAATAGACAAACCATACTTTTATTATATTTCAATATATTACCATTAGTCATGCTAATGTTTAAGATTTTATATGATATGACATAAAACCAGTTCTGTATATCTGAAAAAATATAAATGCTTTTAAACCATTTAACATCTGGTACAATTTATATAGTTGGTTAGATTGACAATATTAATAAAAATAATGACAAATTAGTGTTATATAATAATTTTTTTCTTAAATACATAAAGTATGTCCAATGGGAGAATAAAATAGATGTCACAGAAGCATGTGCTGGAAATTAACCACATTGGCTGATGGGTTTTAATATTCCCGTGTTCTTTCACAATATAGTTCTGCAGTTTATTAAACTTTTGGCTTTACCTGCTTTCAATAAAACATTCAAGTTGTTATGCACATGTACATAACCAGTGATGTACTAAGAGGTGGAGCTCATTTTGGAATATGGAGTAATACTTTACTTTACTCTCCCATTGGACAAAGTTTAGCACAAAATAGAGGACCACATTTCATCTATATAATTGGTAATTGAAAGTTTTACCTGTCACATAAATTACAGCACAATGTTTTTTTAGATTTAACATTTTGTTTCAAAGGTTTCAGGAGAAGATTATATAATTTTGAAAGAGTAAAT
The DNA here is from genome assembly GCA_030765055.1 of Mantis religiosa. Classification (NCBI taxonomy): domain Eukaryota; kingdom Metazoa; phylum Arthropoda; class Insecta; order Mantodea; family Mantidae; genus Mantis; species Mantis religiosa. The sequence goes on along the minus strand of CM060952.1, from coordinate 34,766,375 downwards.
AATAGTTTTATCTGGAGGCTAATATATGAAATATACAAAAAGTATATCTAGTTTTCAAAGTAGTATCAAATGAAACATCTGGTAGATTAATGTACAGAACAGTTCCTTTGTAACCCAGCTATACTTGCACATACATTTGATTTGCATGATCTTGATATTGTTTTGATAGGGTGTATCAAAAATATCTGTTCTTAGAGCTCTTAAACTTTTAAAATTGAAACCCTATGCAGTGACTACTGTTCATGAATTATAACCACAACACAATGAGGAATACCTGGAATGACTTAATGTAAATGGGCACTACTTTGAACATCCATTGTAACAAGATTTTATACTGTCACATTGGTGAATGTGAAGCTGTTTTGGAGGATAAGAGTTGAGTTGGGCAACTTAGCCGCCCTCTCATAAGAGCAGGAGTAAGGGGAATCGCCTCTCCTGGTTGTTTATTGGCTGGCGGGGTGGGAGTGACATGGCTTCAAGGACTACCAATGGCTGACGTCATGAAAATGTCATAGGGTAGAGTGGGATTGTGTTATTACTGGGCAAATACCATTCAATACTATTCCAGAATGCAATACAAGTAAATTTGGCTTCTGGAGCAATCTACCGCGACCGATAAAATTATATAAAAGATCTGGAGCAGTGTGCACTGAGACAGTAGTACAAGGTTAACAGTGAGAGCAGTGTAGTGCTTTGAGCTGGGTGCAGCTCCATGGAGAAGGAGTTGGCAGGGCGTGGAATGGTGTAGAAAGCAGTCCACATGTAAGTGCAGCTCTATAGTAAGGGATCAGTGGGTTGTGAGACAGGCACGAAGCAGTTTTTGTGTGAATATTGAGTGGTGTTCAGAATCAGCATCTAGCTCCATGTGAGAGGTGAACCTATGGGCAGGTCAAAAAGATTATAACACACACCAAGTTGCACTGCAAATAGAGACTTAAAGAAACACTGTAGAGATGTATCAAAGTGTTGTATTTGTGTAAAAGAGAGACTCAATGTTAGTATTGGTTTGATGCGAACATATTGTGTCTTCTATCGAGATTTAACTGTATTGGAACACCACAGTGAAGCGAAAAATTATTAATTATTAGATGAGTCGTATTTATTACACATCTGCTTCACTTTTGTACCTATTTTGAGGACATGTTTCGCAAATCATCGTTTGCATCTTCGGCTCTTATGCGACTCAAATATTGTGTCTTTGTCAAATATTCACCATAGTACATGCTACAGCTACTCATGAGTATCTCATGGAAGTTTTAGAATGGAAAACCCTCAGACAATAGTCAGCATACAGACAACACACACATGATTTGGGTGGAGCTTAAAAATGATCACTTTGTATAAGTTGGATTTGTTTTGACAATTCATGATTATAATGCTTTAAACATGTGTGTCTCTCTCTGAGGTAAGTAAGGCACTATTCTACCTGAAGTACGAGATAGTCTGTTTCATAGGGAAATGTGTTTTTTTTCCCTCCATGACCAACCATGATGAGGAAGATAATAGATTAAAAATTCTAAAAACAAGTGAATTACTGGTTAATATAATTTTGAGTTGAACTAGTACTCAATGCTCCATTTATTACTAGTATTTACCTAGAATTCGTTTCATTAGGACCTTCCTAACATCATCTGCTGTTGTCGACTAATGGATGCTGTATAATTCACATTGCAGAATACAATGGATTCAGTGCTGAATTGGTAAAAAGAAAATTGATAAATTCAAAAGACAACAAAGATGCAAACAAGTAACTACTCTTTCCCCAATCAGCAATGAAACTTCATACAGAAAATGTACATATCATCCCAGAGTTACACACCTTTTCCAAAATGTCTTTAAAGAGCACAACATTATGTTGGCCCCACAGAACAAATTCAGTGTACAACACCTTTTGAAATCACATAATACAAAGGAGATACCCACAGACAAAAAATTAGGTGTGTACCTGATAAACTACAAAGGCTGTGACAATTTTTACATTGGAAAAACTAAAAGGAATTTGAACATTAGGCTTAAAGAGCATTTTAGGAACATCAGGAACAAAGAAATAGATAAATTGGCGGTAATGTACCATTTTTGGAAGGACAATCACAATATAGAACAAGAAATCCACTTATTAAAAAGTGTCCATGGTCCAGCTGCATTAACCACGTGGGAAAAGAATTTAATAAGGAAATATGAAAGAAAATTATTCAATTTCTATACTACCTTTGAAGAGAACTCAAACTTTTAGTTCATCAAGATACCAACAGAGACGCACCTATCACCTCCAAGGAGTTCACCAAACCAACGCCCATTAGTCAACAACAGCTGATGATGTTAGGAAGGTCCTAATGAAACACATTCTAGGTAAATACTAGCAATAAGTGGAGCACTGAGTACTAGTTTAACTCAAAATTATATTAATTTTGTGCCTCATTGTATCATAGTCCTTACACATTGGAATTATTGGTTATTTAGTACATAAACCTTGCCATCATGCAGAAATACATATTTCGCTGCAGCCCCCACAGTATTCTATTTGAAAAAACCTTCAGCTGCCTGAAATTATGTCCAATTTCCTATCATAATGCAATGGTTATATCCCACCAATTATTCATGCATGAAGTGCAGATCTTATAGTTTCTCCCCAACATTGTGAGATCCCCTTTCTATTAAGGATAACAGTATAGTATTTGCCACAGCAGAATATCTTTGTATGCAAACTTGTGCTTTAAGCTCACAGTATCCTGAATGGCAAATTTGTCTGCTCTTAGGACTAACTGATGTCTGCTTTTTAAGCAATTAAGCTTGTTGCCATTACTCTTTAAAATCAAGTAACACTAAAAGTGTGTCCATTTCCATCAGTAGTAGTAGTGGTTTTACTAGCATTAACAACATGTTCTTGGCTCTTGGTATCTTTAACCATAATTTTATACTTCTGGACAAAAGGTTTTCATTAAAATGTTACAGCATACCAAATACTAAGCAGCAACTGTTAGCAGCTTTAAAAGTTGATATTCTTTAGCCATGGATAGTCAACATGAATAATTCAATGCCATGGCCAGGATTTGAACCACGGATTTCCTGGTTTCTGTCCAGTCGCTCTTAACCTTTGAGCTACCATGGCCAACATGCCGTCCTGACATTAAATACTCCATTTGACTCATATATTTCCCTGGTAGCCGTTTGTGGCGAATTACTATTGTAAGTACTTGAGTCCCAGGCTTCATCATTTAACTTTTATTATTTTAGTTAATTGATGGAAATTAATAATTTCTCCACACTAGCCGTACTTAGGCTAAGATTTTTGATGGATAGAGTCAACATGAAAAATTCAAGGCCATGGCCGGGATTTGAACCACGAATCTCCTGGTTTCCGTCTAGTCGCTCTTAACCTTTGAGCTACCATGGCCAACGTGCCGTCCTGACATTAAATTCTCTATTTGACTCATATATTTCCCCGGTAGACCACTAGGGGCTCAAAAATCTTAGCCTATGTACGGCTAGTGTGGAGAAATGATTAATTTCCATCAATTAACTAAAATAATAAAAGTTAAATAATGAAGCCTGGGACTCAAGTACTTACAATAGTAAGTCGCCACAAACGGTGTATCTCAGATGCGAGAGTGATCAATAATCAGTGATCAGTAATTGCGAGAAAATAAGAATTTCTACACGAAGCTGGTAATGGGCCACTACTTAAAGTATTGCCAAATATATTTTCTAGACACCTCTATTCATTCCCCTGTGACAAAATTTCTTGTTGTGGAATTTAAATTGGCAATGGCACCATTGCTGCGAAGAGAGAACTCCAGCAGGCTGGGCCAATAAAATTTGTACACTGTGTAAGCTGCAGTGTGAGCTGGCATATATAAAGACCATGGTCTGCGAACCTGGTCCTGGTCAGCCTTTGTCAATAATAAGTAGTGTCTGCCTACCACAAGAAGGCAAGCAGGGTATGAAGAGGGAGAGGGGTTTGAACTGTTTATCTGCTCTGGTAGTGGATCTGTTTATTACAAAATGAGTATATGAGAGTACATATGAGTCATCCATGCTGCCAGATCTAACACTTATTTCAGTAACTGCAGTGATAGGTATTATGTATGGGTGAGTTATGTGATAAGACTGTGTATTTTAGATGAACGTAGCATCTTTATCATATCCGGTTGGCGAGCATAAACATCATGCTGACAGCAAAAGCGATTATGGTACATATTCCTCTACCTTGCTTTCTTGTGGTGGGCAGACAGTAGACAGTACACCATATTATTCCTCAATAATGATCAGGCATTACTTTGTATAGTTATCAGACTTGGGAAAGAGAAAGTAAGAATGGATCTCAAAGAATATTGGATTGAAATACCTGAATTGAGTTGGCAACTGTTTACTTATATGTAGTGTTGTTTTGTGAATGCTAAATTTTATGTGTTTGAATACCATTCTTTAAAATTATATTAAATTCATGTTAACAAACCAGCAATATTAATTTAAAGCAAAGTATTTATCTATTCAATATAAAACCAGAGTTACCACTGTTTACAAATTAGTTGCTTGTTTTGCAATGATAGAATGACTGTGTGAGTCAACAGATTGGTGAAGAGTAATGTGGTAAAGTAGCCATAATTCCATAAAGTCCCTGCATTTAAAGTAGCTTAGCTTAGCTTAGGAGTGAGTCCCATCTAGTTCAGGGGGATTGGTAAGAGGTGTGACATTGGTGCGCTACTCTAAGGGGATTGGGGAAGCTCTGTGATAACATCCAAATCATCACCTGCTTCACTCTTGTAAGGAACAATAACAATCTCACATGATAATTTTTGTTTATGCAAGCATTGTCAGATGTCACCAGCTTATCCCCCTTAACTAACTTCCCGCATTGAACTTGGTCTCGTACAGTACTTTACTCCTCTGTAACCAACAACATACTGCCTTTCGCACAACCAGGTGTGCACATGTGACGGCTGGACGGCTCGCCTATCGGAATTGCTGCCATTGCCAGGGACTTAATGGAAGTACAGCTTCTCTATGCTCCAAGATTCGTGCTAAGGAATTGGCAGGCCGCAGAACTGTGTACTGAGTCAGTATTTGGGGCTTTATGGTGAGCAGGCATGTATTTAGAAGTCAATTTCCGGGGGAGAAGGGGGTCCAAACAATCTATGTTGAATTATTTGCTTTTAATAAATAAGGAATCAGGGATGTGCTTTTATCATGTTAGTAAAACATAAAAGCACATGTAATATATTATATTCACAAGACTTTCTCCACCCAAGCTTCTACAAATTGTTCTTAGAAAAGTTTGTTTTTGTCTTGTTTCTTTGGATAAAGTCTGTAGAAAGGCCTTGCACATTGCATATTTTTTGTTCTTGTACCTGGGATAAAGCGATATAAGCAGTAATCACATATTTAAAAAGTGAACCACTGATTGATGCATTTGAAGTATTAGTTCTCCTTGAATGAAAAATGGAATAGAAACTTAAAGCTTTATCAATTACAAAAACATTAAGTACATCTGAAAAATACAAGTTAAAATCTTCCAACCCCACAATTGAAGCAATTAAAATATCAGAGTAGTTTTTAGAGCTAGCATGTAGCTCCGTGTGAAAGGTACACCTGTGTGGACGTCAGAAAGATTACCAGCAGCACAACAAAGACAGAAAAACATTAAAGAGATGTGCTGAAGCTATTTACAAGATGCGTTCAGGTTATAACACCTCCTTTTTTTCAGGACTGGGACCAGATACGAACTTCTGCTTTTCTTTTTTTAAATACACGTGGACTCTTTGTGAATGAGTGACAGAGATGGCAGCACTGTACAGAACATAGAACTCTAGTGGCAGCGACGAGAGTTAGGACGTTTTTGATACTTAAAATGGCGACGTTTTCATTGCAAGAACAGCGTGTAATTATTCGTTTTCTCTCTTTTGTGGTGCGACATCTACTGAAATTCATCACCAGTTGAGTGAGGCATGTGGTGATGGTACCATGGATGTGTCTAATGTGCGATCCTGGGTGCGACAGTTCAATGAAGACAGAACATCGTGTGACAAAAAACCACGACATTCACGGCCTCGCACCAGCCGGTCTGACGACATGATCCAGCGAGTGGAGAATGTTGTTTTGTAGGGTCGCCGATTGAGTATTTTCAGATCTTCATGAAAGATTGTGTACACAGATCCGACGAAAATGCCAATGTCTGCAACTGTCTTGGTTTGTTGTCACACGATGTTCTGCCTTCATTGAACTGTCACACCCAGGAACGCACATTAGACACATTCATGGTACCATCATCAAATGCCCCTCTCAACTGGCGATGAATTTCAATAGGTGTCACACCACGAAAATGGAGAAAACGAATGATTACACGCTGTTCTTGCAATGAAAACGTCGTCATTTTAAGTAATAAAAACAGTCCTAACTCTCGTCACTGCCAATAGAGTTCTATACACTGTACTGTGCTGCCATCTCTATCACTCATTCACAAAGAGTCCACGCGTACTTAAACAGAATTTCCTATTTGGTCCCAGTCCTGAAAAAAAAAAAAAAAAAAAAAAAAAAAGGTGTCGTAACTTGAATGCAGCTGTATTTGTATAAAAGGGAGGAGGTGAATGTAAGTTAGAACTGTGCTAATGATTTTGGTAACAATAAAGGAGCTTAAGGTAAACTTCGTCTTGTGCTTGATTCATCAACAGGTCACGTGCTGCCAGTTTCGCCATCTTTATATTCGAAATAAAAGAGAACAAAACAAACGAGTTATTAATGAGTAAGATTTGCTGCAGTGTCGCCATGTGCAGTTTAAAAAATAACCAGAAAAAATAAGTTGTTGCTTTTGAAAAGTTTTTGTTGTCAAACGAGCAAAAAATCCTCAGGTTTAATGATTTGTAGCAAGTGTTGGCAAAGCTGTTTCTAACACGGCTGGCTTGATACACATGGGCTGTTTAGTTTAACCAAGTAGAACAGTTGAAGCCGGCCGTGAGACCAAAGAATGAATGACTTGTGTGAAAATTATGTAGGGGAGGGATTATGGGAAACGGACCGAGGTTCGTAAATTGCCTCTTTGTTTTGGCAGTTGAAAATTTCGTTCAGATAATTACCATCAAAGTTTGTAAGCACACCATTTGCTGAAAGTCCATACTTCATCGTCAGTTTATTAATACACATTTACATTTATAGCCTGTCTGAAGAGTGAAAGCTTGCGTAGAAACAGATAAGCATATTACGTCATTATTCCCTGTAAAGTCTGTCTAATCAACGCGAGTGCAGCTGCCTCGCAAAGGAAACGGACCCTACCGCCCACTAATGACGGTCATAAATCTATCTCCACACTTCAGAAATGGAACACTGTCGTTGAGGACCAATAGCAACCCTGATTTTCTGGAAATGACAGTCGCATGTTTACTCCACGTGGAGTCTCAGTTGCCACAGTTCCAACTTCCAGTTGATCTGTTTCATTACGTGCAGAAATTCATTGTGTGTCACGATGTGGAGACCGTGGGAGGGAAATGCAGGGGTAAATGCAAATGAAGTAGAGATAACTTTCAGTCAAGTGAAAATAATCAAAGTGACGACAATAGTGTGAATAACTGGGCCGAGTTATATTATTGGAAAAGCCTCAAAAAACAAAGTTATAACGGGAACTCTTTCTAAGCAAATTCAAGCGCTTGTTTTGAACACATATAAATATGTGCTGACAAATAATCTTGATAAGGGGTCATGCAATGAACCTGGTGATAAATTGTGGGTATTCACAGAAATACAGTAATAAATATTGTGACGAAAGGAATACCAAAGACGCCGATCAAGTGTGAAAACAAAAGGAAACGTTTCTCTAAAGTAGATAGTTTCATATGCGATTTAATTCGTCGAGAAATTTATAGATTCTATGCAAAAGGCAAAGCGCCCACCTTAGACGAATTGGTTGCACATTTGCAAGAAATTTGTGATTTTCCTTATGGGCACTGCACTTTGCGCGGTCTCCTAAAGGAGTCGGGTTTGAAATACCAAACTTTGATTATGATAAGGGTCATTATGGAATCCAGTAGAATTGTAGCTTGGTGATATATTTGTCAAAACTAAGGAAGTTTCGCAGTAATGGACATAATATAATTTATTTAGACGATACCTCGTACGATATCCATGACGTATCGAGAAAGGTGGCAACCTTGCAGAAAGGACTGGGAGAAGGAGGGTCGGGGGTTGTAAAACGATTATAAGGGTTCGTCAAAGGAGTCGACCGACGTGCACATGCGTTTACTAAACAGACTTTACCCTTTGGCAGTACTGGAATACAGCAGTTGAGTTTCTTATAGAGGACGGGTTCGAATCAAATCAAAATGCAAACACCGTTATACACTCCAAAGTATAAAATTAATATTCAACGTGTTACAGTTTTGTAAAGAAGAGAAATGTAAAAATGTAACTATTCCTTTAAACAGTGCTACAACAACAGCAGTAGGGAAAGGTGCTTTTTAGCTGGGATACTTACATCTCGAACAAGGTTCTGAGAATGGCTGGAAACTGGAGAGAAGTGTCGATTTTGATTCCACACTTCTTGCACCTTGTTGTGCACTGCAAGAGCCCTGCCAAATTCTGCACTGAGCAGTAAGGTCTGGACGGCTGCAATCTGTCCTTCCAGACTAGTGTAACCCAATCCTCCACCCTGACTCTTCTTGAGTTGGTGCTGTAGTCTCTGAAGAGATGCCACTAGTTCACCATATCCTGCAACACCATCCACTACAAGTTAGTATTCAACATTTCAACATACTCGTAATGAGTGCTTTCCATTACAGAGTGAAGCAATGTTCACTTAAAAGGTGATAGCATACCTGCTATACCTAAGAAATTTCTAGGCCTGTGTAGATATTAAACAAATGCGAATATTGACCACAGTTCTGCACACAATTTAGAATATCAAAACATAGCCGTGTGAAAAGCTACAAACTAATACGTTAATTGGTGGAAATTAATCATTTCTTCATACTAGCTGTATATAGGCTAAGGCTTTTGATAGAGTCAACATGAAAAGTTCAATGCCATGGACGGGGTTTGAACCACGGATCTCCTGGTTTCCGTCCAGTCGCTCTAACCCATTGAGCTACCATGACCAACTTGCTGTCATGATATTACATTCTCTATTTGACTCATATATGTCCCCGGTAAACCACCAGGGGCTCTCGTATTCGAGATACACCGTTTGTGGCGACTTACTATCTTATGTACTTGAATCCCAGGCTTCATCATTCTCATTATATATGTTAATTGATGGAAATTGATCATTTCTTCACACTAGCCATATATAGGCTAAGGTTTTGGATAGAGTCAACATGAAAAATTCAATGCCATGACCGGGATTTGAACCACGGATCTCCTGGTTTCCATCCAGTCACTCTTACCCATTGAGCTACCATAGCCAACGTGCCGTTCTGATATTAAATTCTCCAATTTACTCATATATTTCGCGTTAAACCACTAGGGCCTCTCATATGCAAGATACAGTTGGTGGCGACTTACTATCGTAAGTACTTGAGTCCCAGGCTTCATCATTAAATTCTTATGATATAAGTTAATTGATGGAAATTAATTATTTCTTCACACTAGCCGTATATAGGCTAAGGATTTGAATAGAGTCAACATGAAAAATTCAATGCCATGACCGGGATTTGAATCACGGATCTTCTGGTTCAAATGCACATTTGAATGCACATTAATGCCAGGACGGCACGTTGGCCAGGTAGCTCAATGAGTAAGAGCGACTGGACGGAAACCCGAAGATCCGTGGCTCAAATCCCGGCCATGGCATTGAATTTTTCATGTTGACTCTATCTATGATACCTAAAGATTAAAACAGTTTTATAAATCACCAAATCATTCTACAATATCCATAAGAGATTAAAACGTTAGTAACACTTAATTTTGAAGTTGCTATAAATGTAAAATTTGACAGTAGCGATGAATTACGACACTTTCTAAAATTTAAATGAGCAATTAAAAATAATTAAATCCTGAAGCGCTACATTCCACGAAGAACCTGCTAGTGCCAATCTAATTGTCCGTTTAACGCCCACTTACGCACAATAGGCGGACGATCAACCAATCAATCGATCGATATGGGGAGGTAGATGTGTTCTGCACCATGCGTCCGTCAGCCGGAAAGTTGGCTCACGGGGTCAGCAGTGCTGCCTATCGCAGCTTCTCACTTTTCTAACGACTGGGTACCGAGTGGGTTCTGTACTTTTGTTTCTTTTTGTGCATTTAACTGCAATGGTCATATCGGCGGCTGTTCTCCTTTGGAACATATCGAAGGTGTTAACTCGCATTTGTTGGGTTTTAATCATTAGATCACGTACACATTTATACCCCGCCTTTAACTACAATGGTCATATCGGCGGCTGTTCTCCTTTGGAACATCTCGAAGGTGTTAACTCGTATTTGTTGGGTTTTAATCATTAGATCACGTACACATTTATACCCCGCCTTTAACTGCAATGGTCATATCGGCGGCCGTTCTCCTTTGGAACATCTCGAAGGTGTTAACTCGCATTTGTTGGGTTTTAATCATTAGATCACGTACACATTTATACCCCGCCTTTAACTGCAATGGTCATATCGGCGGCTGTTCTCCTTTGGAACATCTCGAAGGTGTTAACTCGTATTTGTTGGGTTTTAATCATTAGATCACGTACACATTTATACCCCGCCTTTAACTGCAATGGTCATATCGGCGGCTGTTCTCCTTTGGAACATCTCGAAGGTGTTAACTCGCATTTGTTGGGTTTTAATCATTAGATCACGTACACATTTATACCCTGCCTTTAACTGCAATGGTCATATCGGCGGCTGTTCTCCTTTGGAACATCTCGAAGGTGTTAACTCGCATTTGTTGGGTTTTAATCATTAGATCACGTACACATTTATACCCCGCCTTTAACTGCAATGGTCATATCGGCAGCCGTTCTCCTTTGGAACATCTCGAAGGTGTTAACTCGTAGTTGTTGGGTTTTAATCATTAGATCACGTACACATTTATACCTCGCCTTTTACTGCAATGGTCATATCGGCGGCCGTTCTCCTTTGGAACATCTCGAAGGTGTTAACTCGTATTTGTTGGGTTTTAATCATTAGATCACGTACACATTTATACCCCGCCTTTTACTGCAATGGTCATATCGGCGGCTGTTCTCCTTTGGAACATCTCGAAGGTGTTAACTCGCATTTGTTGGGTTTTAATCATTAGATCACGTACACATTTATACCCCGCCTTTAACTGCAATGGTCATATCGGCGGCCGTTCTCCTTTGGAACATCTCGAAGGTGTTAACTCGTATTTGTTGGGTTTTAATCATTAGATCACGTACACATTTATACCCCTCCTTTAACTACAATGGTCATATCGGCGGCTGTTCTCCTTTGGAACATCTCGAAGGTGTTAACTCGCATTTGTTAGGTTTTAATCATTAGATCACGTACACATTTATACCCCGCCTTTAACTGCAATGGTCATATTGGCGGCCGTTCTACTTTGGAACATCTCGAAGGTGTTAACTCGCATTTGTTGGGTTTTAATCATTAGATCAACACTCACATTCGCACTCTTATTCATACTTCCAGACTCTGGGGAAGATGAGGAATTATCTGACTGGAGAAAGATCCCCACCCCCATCGCCGGGAATCAAACCCGGGACCCCTAGCACGGCAGGAAGGTGCTCTACCGACTGAGCTACGGGGCCAGCCGGTTCTGTACTTGGAACTTAAAATGTACGCCAAATGGCGAGACCGAACCCGGGTGCACTCCTAAGCAGCAAACCAGAGCTCCACGCTCTAGCCCATAGTGCACAGCTAATTAAAAAAATATCAGTTTTTATTGATCTCAGGAAGGTTTTATAAACGTCAACTTCTTTTCCTTACTTTAATGAGATTGGAGAATCTATAGATCTTACAGCTGCAGTCACTAACTGCTATGACAGGTGGTATAGATTTTGAGTTTTCAAGTTGTTCTTTTGAAAATGTGTCAGTTGGGATAAATATCATTTTAGATCGATAAAAGTTCAGCTTTCGAAAGATGTTGTTTTCTTTCAGGCCTCTCAATCCTTACGTTTCTTGGTTATGTTGAAATTAACTGCGATTGAGATTTACCTAATTCTACTAAAAACAATGCAGCACATTTTACTATTTGTTGCTACAATTTACTGCATCACTTTTCAAAAAACCTAATTTTTAAGTTATTTTTAGTGACATTTACCACTGCTTCTTATTACTCTCTGATTTACTTGCGGGGTTTGACACAAAATCAACGGTTAATAAATGAAATGATTTTGAACTTGAACATAAAAACTAAAACCATGCTTTTGGTAACACTTTCAAAGAGTAAAAAGTCGAAACAAATGCATATCGTGCAGGCAGTCTCTTTACAGCAAGTTTGCGATTTCTTTCTCGAATTGCTTTGCTAAGTTGGACTGGACTACACTACGGAGGGGATTCGGCACGGAGGTGCAAACTTGGTCTATTCTACCTATACCCCCAGTTGGGGCACCTCAGGGAGATAGAGGGCGGCCGTCCCAAGAAACCATGATAGTGTAGAGGGCAGGTTCCCTACATGTTACCAGTTATAAACTCCCTGGCAAGGCAGTACAACCGGCATCCAACTCTTCTGCAGGCGCGGCGGACCCTAGCACTCGTGGTACCTCTGACGTTACGAGAGGAACCTTGGGTCGAACATTCGAGCCCCTCCCGAATGGGAGTTGTTCGGATTGGGTTGGACTCGAGGGGGCAGTGTGTCCCCGACACCCGCGGGAGGTCGGGTACCTCCGGCCAGACCTCGGCCACCCGGAGGGGGTAGAGGGTTGCCTCAGAAGTCCCGGGTAGCTGCAGAGCTAGTAGAAGGTGTGTTACATCACCAGGTGGCTCCACCAAGGTTATTCGGAAGTCTTTCATGCGGGGTTGACGCGCGTAAGTGGCGCATCCACTTCCACCCGCCTTGACGTTGTCGATGGCGAGGGGGAGGCTTTATACACCCTAGGTATTGCCCTAAGGAAAGAACCCCGGAGTCCTACATCGTCTCCCGGGTGTTAGAGACCGGCGTCTTCGGAAGTTTTGAGTAGATCTCATATTAACATTGACATCCTACTCTTCTGTGGTCCGGAAAACGCCCCACCAGAACCGGGTTCGGAGAAAGGAAACCGTTACACCGGAGGAGGAACTTTTATCAAGAGTATATCATCCTGCCATGCAGCGCCGACCCACTTGCCGATATTCTACCCTAAAAGTGACCACCAGTTGAGAGATGACGTGAAATGATAATGGAGATGAAATGCAGGGACAGAAAATTCGGTTGATGTAATTAACCCACTCAGGATTCGACTGGCGACCTTGAAATGGGTCAGTTAGGTTGGCCACGGGTATCGAATCCCAGCCTCCTAAATTTGGGCCACAGATGAAACAGCCTGAGCTAAGCAAAGCATCTTTCAGTCCTTCTTCATTTGTTTTATTTTGTTGAAAGGGATGGGGTTCCATGTAATAGCAGAGTCAATGTCGTTTTATTTTGCTAATTTAGTATGGTCTTTTTTGTTGTAATGTACGTCCTCCAACGTTAAGTCATATCGGACGATGAATGGAATGTATGAAATGATGCTCAAATAAGCTCAGGGTCCATAGAGCTTAGAGTTACCCGACATTCGTCTTTCAGGACAAGGGAAAACCCTGGAAAAACCATATCCAGATAACTCACCCTGACAGAGATTCGAACTCGGGACCTCTTGAACGTGAGGCAGACTCGCTACCATCTACGCTACCGAGACGGGCAGTATGGTCTTAGAACACTTCGTAAGGCACGTGAGATATTATAGATAAAGGTTTAAGGATATGTATGACTGAAATTTCATGAACATTTTCAAAATATCATTTTTTTTTTCTTTTTAGTTTTTAAAATAGTGTAAGCCTTCCAGAATACAAAGAATGCTTATATAGCATCCGCAAGCCATTTTTAAATGCGCTAATCTAGTTTGAAAGTTAGGTTTAATGTTAGTGTTAGAAAGGAATTCTAATTCTCTATCGTTGTTTTCTATTGAAAATTTCAGCATTTTCCATAATTTAATAATTTTTCATTATTTAAAATGCTCCTTGCGTCACAGTTTTAGTGTTAGACTATTGAAACTTGCTACACACCTTCATTGAAACACAGTGAATAGAAACTGCCCTGGGTTTTATTATGAGATGCATTTTAAGCACACTTTCTGTACTGCAAAGCACAACAATTTCAAATTTTGGGCAAAAAAGCGATATTCATAGATTTAAAAACTTCTGGAGCCTAAAGTTATTGAGATACAGAGAGACCAAAGGAAAATTCTAAAAATGGATATCTTGGGAACCTATTGTTAAAATATTAGACCAAAATTTAAGTTATTTTGTCGCAAGGGACCTTTAGGTGACGTAACCAAAAATAAATAAATTTGACCACATTTTCCAAACTATCAAAGTGAAATTGATAAAATTTGAGCTGTATCATATTTGCACTGAGTTGCATATATGAGGGCTGTTCAATAAAGAATGATCACAATTTTTTTGACAACGTACCTTTACTCATTCTCATAATTTTGGTAATCCTTCTCAAAATAGTCTCCCCTGAATGCGATGCACTTATCCCAGCGTTTCTGCCAGTCTTCAAAGACATGCTGAAAACCATTTTTTGAGAGATCCTTCAAAATCGCCTCCGCAGCCTTCACCACTGCTTCTGATGATGGATAATGCCTCTCATAAAGGCGTTTCTTCAAGTTAGGGAATAGAAAAAAGTCACATGGGGCTAAATTCGGACTATAGAGAGGGTGAGGGATGCACCTCACGTTGATTTTTGCAAGATATTCAGCAACAACATTGGCAATATGCAGCCGCGCATTATCGTGGTGCAGCATCCAGCCTGCTTCACGGAAATGTGGTCTTTTGCGCCTGATATGGACTTGCAATGTTTTCAGGACATCCCTGTAGTATTGTCCAGCTACTAATGTGTGTGCAGGTACAACATGCTGATAAACCATTGCATGAATATCAAATAATGAGATGAGCATAACTTTCCCAGCAGAAGTAAACCTCTTTTGCTTTTTTGGAGGTTGGTGGTGAAGGAGATCTCCACACTCAGCTTTGCTGTTTGCTCTCAGGATCAAAATGATGTAGCCAAGTTTCATCAGCAGTGATTACGTTTGACAGAAACTCCGGATATTCCTCTAACATCAACTTTAACTGTATGCAGACCTGCATGCGAATGTCCTTTTGTTCGGGAATCAACAGTCTTGGAACCCATCGCGCACAAACACGTCTCATGTGTAATGTTTCTGTCACCAACGTGTGGGTGACACCCAATGAAATGTTCAGTATTTCAGAAAGTGATGTTAAGGTAATTCGTCGATCCTCTCTCATAATGGCAGCAGCAGTGTTGTTTTCTTCCGTAGGAGCAGTAACTGGAGCACCGGGTCCACCTTCCTTTGAAATTGTCTCCCCTCTTTAAACATTTTAAAGCACCTTCGAGCTGTGCTGTAGAGAACAGACTCTCCATAGGCCTCCTGTAACATTGTATAGGCATCAACTGAAGATTCGTTGAGACAAAAACAGAATATCAAAGCTACATATTGTTCCTCGTGGGTTACCTCCATTGCAGCGGTATGCGATACTGAACATGTCTGAACTTATCTGGTTCTCACAGGCGGGAACCAGGAGTACCAACAATGAAACTACTACGGCGTGTTTGTTTCACATTAAGCTAACAGAATATAATAAGATTGAATTTTATTGCGAAAAATTATGACTCAATCTTATTGAATAGCCCTCGTAAAAGCTAGCGTTATTAGTTCAGGATTTGACATTTTCAGTCATAGGCATCCTTAAATAAAGTACATTTTATGGGAGCATATTGTTGTTCTCAAACAGGAATAGAAAGTATGTTCCATCAATTTGTCTCAAAGCACACTTTTTTTAAGGAAGGAGACCTAGTCCTATATGTGTTAGTAAGATAGTAGATTGGCACTTTTAGAATTTATGGGCAGTGATTTACATTGATGCTATTTAGAAATCTGTTAAAAGAAAGTGCTGAAGTATGTACAGCTATTCCGTAGTTCATAACACTGCAGCTCCTAATGGAATTCTATTCTTGTAGCTGAAGAGATTTTATCAACAAAACTACAGCTATGTCCATACAGGAATTTAAAGCATTCCAGCGTTTAACATGAAAATGTTGGACCGGACTTACAAATATGCATTTCGGGTCTGAGATTAGCGCCCCTGGCATGATCTCGAATTGAGGGAGTGAATTTCTTCTCTTGTTTGCTGGGTCTGTATCACGCACTTCATTATTTCTTTGCATAACTATAATGCACGAGATTTAACTTGGCACTTTTCCCACTATCCTTGTCTAGCACGAGCGCTGGATTTCTTTTCTTGAAATGTCCAGTCCCTTTTAAAGCGCTATTGTGTTCCCTAATGACCTGCTTCGGTATGAGGGTAAGCACAAGCAATCAGTGGTGTTGCAAGTGAAGTATCGGCTGTTAACGTGTTAGAAACGTGAAAAATGTTTTTAGAAGTTGAGAATTTTGTGATTATTTTAAACAGTGTTGGGAATAGTGCTAGTGTCTGTTAGATATACGAGGCGTTGGAAGAAGGGGAAAAGCTACACTATCCGATGGCAGGGAAATTCTAATCAATAATTATAATATTTTAAAGACGAATGCGAGGCTCTAAAATGCAGAAAGCCAACTGTATCTGTGTCAAGCATAATGAAATTTAGATTTATAAAAATCTCAGGCGGAGGAAAATTTCTGATGGAATTGCCAGACGTTGTGTGAAAACGTTCGCGTTTCTAAGGGAGAAAAAAAAAAAAAAAAAAAAAGAGATAAGGGTGTCCAGTGCCTCTATTAGTATTTACTTAGATGAAATGTGGATCAATAGAAATTATACAAAAACAGTGTGGAAATGTGAAAAGGACAATTTTGAATTTCCACTACGCATCCCAATAGGCAGGGGAGTTTGACTTTTCCGAGTTTTAAATCAAAATCAAGCAAATACTGTCATGAAGAAATAGTGAAACATTTAAAAATTAGTTTATTAATCAGTTGTTACCAAACACTCCCCCCCCCCCAGTAGTGCTATAGTAATAGACAAACATCTTATCACTCTATTCAAATCGACAAGGCTCCGATATCAATATCACTTAATATTGATCAGGTTAAGTTACCTGGATAAGGGTTTTCCCGGAGTTTTCCCTTATCCTGAAAAGACAAATGTCAGGTAGCTCTAAGCTCTATCGACTCTGGGCTCATTTGAGCATCATTTCATTCATCGTCTGATATTTATTTATTTATTTATTTATTGAATGTGAACATGACAGGTTCCCCCAATTACAATGTTAACTATAAAGTATCAAAAACAACACAAAATTAATTACAGGACAAATGATAACAAAACAAAAACAAACAAAAACAAGTTGGTAACATTGGTTCACATGTACAGTAAGTCAATCATTCTACTTTTGGTAATAAATAATCACAGGATAAAGCAAAGTTTCTGATTTTCATACTAAATATGATGTTTAAGGTATGTAATTGATTGTATAATGACTGCTTTCTATGTATAGGTGAATATTTATTTATAGGAATCAGTGAGGAAGAAAAATATTACGAAATCGATTGGGTGCAACATTTGGAACGTAAAAACGTATTATTTGTCTTAGGTTAGGGTCATCAATCATATTATGAAGTAATTTGTAAAGGTAAAGCAATAACTGACAATTTCTCCTATGTGGCAGACTTCTAAAGTCGAATAAACGAAGCAATGAATTATATGGCATGAACTTAGGAAAATAATGAAAAGTTTTGAAAAATACATACCTTAGAAATTTATACTAATGACTTAACGTTGGAGGACGTAAATTAAAAGAAAAACGATCGAGAATGGAACTCCGTGCCGAATTCCTTCCGTAGCGTAACCCAGTTCAACGTATATGTTTTGTTCGTGCATTTACACGATGTGGGGAAAAAGACGTTTTGAAGAAGAAAACAGAAATAATGAAACGTCTTTCCTGACCCACCTGAAATTTCGTTTACATTAAATAATGAGCAAATGCTATGTAGTATTATATAGTTGTTGCGGAACAACAACCCCATGCCAGAGAAAGTACGATTACAAGGAGAGAGTTGCGTGTATCTCTGATAATACCGTCCCTGTTAGGCGTAACATTACCATAATAGCCGCGAGTCATATTAAATGCATAATTACGGACGGATAGATATCTCACAATGAACTAAGCCAAATTATAACAAATATAGGGGATAATGATCTAATACACAGGTGCAGAAATTAAACAGGTGATCCCAATACATATATTTTATTGGAAGAACATGAACCCAACGCGTAAAGAGAGCTGGGGAAATGAACACTTACCCTCACAGGAATGTTCCTTGGTTTGAGTCGACAAAGGGGCATTGTTCGAGAATGGCCCAAGGCTAGACCCAAGCGACAACGCGTCGCCCGTCGATGCGTCGCCCGTCGATGCTTTGGTTTGCACATGATACGTGATGTAGAGAAAAGACACCGGGATTTAAGCTACGCTTTTGCACGCGTGATGCCGAATTAATTACCTAGACAGTGGGTAAGAGAAAGTTGCATGGAATACATGCCTCAGAAACTCAAAATTGCGATGAAGTATAAGAGTAGGAATGAAACACAACCTATAAGGAACGAGTAACGGATCACATGACCCTTAAAGTGTCAAAAATTCCGGCGAAAGGAATGGGAAATTTGTGTAATGGCGACGTTTGATATTTGCTAGGAAAAACACTCTGTTTTGGCGAGTGAAAGAAGCGTCCGTATTCGCGAATGGACGGAGCAACACATATTAGTTGGTTATTAAACACTCTGTGTTAGCGAGTGAAACAGCAGACGTTATAACTCATCAAGATTCTACCAAACTCTGTTGTTGTATAATCCTCCGGAAATACTCTTAGGCCCGATTTCACCAACAGATGTTAAAATCGACGTTAACAAATGTAACGTAATAACTGTCACAGCGCTAACACTAAAGTTAAATTTCTTGCATTTCACCAACCTAATTTCTTAAAATGTTAACAAACCTGTGTTAACGCCAAGAAACTTGTAAATATCACAGTTATAGAAGGTTATGGATGAGTCGTATTATTTTCTGAACGTACTGCGATGCGCTTTTGTTTTCATTTTCGTCTGCAGAAGCTGAAAAATGGCGGATGAACAAAATCATAAATAAAGCCGTGAGACAAATTTCTCATCGATGGAGAAAGAATTGATAATTGAATTGATGACGAAGTGTAAGGATATCGTGGAAAATAAGGAGACGGATGCGGTGAATGTAAAAGAGAAAGATGTCACGAGGAAAATACTGGAAACGAATTTAATTCAAATGCATGTGTCACTACTACAAGCACCTAACAACTTGTCAATATTACGTAAATTTAAAACGAGGTGCGAAGGACAAGTGGCTTGAACGTTTCAAGACGGGAGGTGGACAGTGTATTATCCATATAATTCAGTGAATTATAAAATTGCCAAGTTATTAATACTTGAAGCTAAGGCGAGATCGGCATATTCCTTTCGATGTATATTCTAACTCAGTATTACGTAAATTTAAAACGAGGTGCGAAGGACAAGTGGCTTGAACGTTTCAAGACGAGAGGTGGAGAATGTATTATCCACATAATGCAGTGAATTATAAAATTGCCAAGTTATTAATACTTGAAGCTAAGGCGAGATCGGCATATTCCTTTCGATGTATATTCTAACTCAGTATTACGTAAATTTAAAACGAGGAGCGAAGAAGGGCAAGTGACTTGAACGTTTCAAGATGGGAGGTGGACAATGTATTATTCACATAATTCAGTGAATTATAAAATTGCCAAGTTATTAATACTTGAAGCTAAGGCGAGATCGTCATATTCCTTTCGATGCATGTTCTAACTCAGTATTACGTAAATTTAAAACGAGGTGCGAAGGACAAGTGGCTTGAACGTTTCAAGACGAGAGGTGGAGAATGTATTATCCACATAATGCAGTGAATTATAAAATTGCCAAGTTATTAATACTTGAAGCTAAGGCGAGATCGGCATATTCCTTTCGATGTATATTCTAACTCAGTATTACGTAAATTTAAAACGAGGAGCGAAGAAGGGCAAGTGACTTGAACGTTTCAAGATGGGAGGTGGACAATGTATTATTCACATAATTCAGTGAATTATAAAATTGCCAAGTTATTAATACTTGAAGCTAAGGCGAGATCGTCATATTCCTTTCGATGCATGTTCTAACTCAGTATTACGTAAATTTAAAACGAGGTGCGAAGGACAAGTGGCTTGAACGTTTCAAGACGGGAGGTGGAGAATGTATTATCCACATAATGCAGTGAATTATAAAATTGCCAAGTTATTAATACTTGAAGCTAAGGCGAGATCGTCATATTCCTTTCGATGCATGTTCTAACTCAGTATTACGTAAATTTAAAACGAGGTGCGAAGGACAAGTGACTTGAACGTTTCAAGACGGGAGGTGGAGAATGTATTATCCACATAATGCAGTGAATTATAAAATTGCCAAGTTATTAATACTTGAAGCTAAGGCGAGATCGTCATATTCCTTTCGATGCATGTTCTAACTCAGTATTACGTAAATTTAAAACGAGGTGCGAAGAAGGACAAGTGACTTGAACGTTTCAAGACGGGAGGTGGAGAATGTATTATCCACATAATGCAGTGAATTATAAAATTGCCAAGTTATTAATACTTGAAGCTAAGGCGAGATCGTCATATTCCTTTCGATGCATGTTCTAACCTCTCTTGTACTTCCACAGTAACCTTCATAGCAACTTGTTTCGACAGTCTATACCTCTGTAAAAAGTTTTCTTCTCATAACTCCTCAAAATCATTTCTCCTCATAGGCCGTACTATATTACGAATGCCATTTAGACGGTCTTAAATATAGTAAATCGACGTCAACAGCTGAGTTCACGCCCGCTATCTTGACTATTTACAATTGTTAAGGACTTAACATCAGAAATTTGGCTTGTTAGTTTAACAAGAGATTTAACACGAGTGTTACGCTAACACTTGTTGGTGAAATGCAATTTTTGTTTTAACTATTGCTAAACTTGTGTTAAGTCTTAACATCCGTTGGTGAAATCGGGCATTAGTGGGCGAAGTAATGCTGTCGCGACGTCCAGAAACGACAACGCGTACACGACTTTACACATCACTCGGCGCGTCCTAGAGTGTTCACTGGCGACTGTGATTCAACCTAGCCGTCATGTCACGCGCACAACAACGGGCAAATCCTGTCTCGCGCCTAATGTGTGAGTTACGCTAACACAACAGTGACGAGTGGAGAGGGCGACTTGTATAAATAAACTTGCCATTCAACGGTCATGTTGCCTTCTGTGTGATAATACCCCTACACTGTCAGGACGCACCCACTTCCTGAATCCAAAAAGAGAGAATCCATGCCGACCTACCCTGAGAAAAACCAAGACCTATTGTAAACCCGCCATCCGTAGCCCTCACCCGTCACATATCCTATCGTATGAGGTGTTGAGTGCCAGGAAGGCTCAACGAGGTACTTAACGGGCAAGTACTGCCTCACTGATTAGAACGTAATCGCAAGTAGTGTGGGAGGGGAGTAGAAGAGAACTGGCAATGTGGGGACTTCTGTTTTGTGGGAGTGTGTTTGTTCCAACATTTCTATGTTACATTCTAAGTATTGTGCGGTCACTGCTTTGTTACCACCAGGACTACGACATGCTCCAGGAATGCATAGCTTATCTGGGATTCAGTGAGACGACGGGCTCATGCATAAATTATGTATAGCTTCTTTTAACACTTTCTTTATCGTAGACTAAACTTTACATAAGTAGAGAAGTTTTCCATTTTTTGAACACCGATTTAATTCTAGAAGCATTGCAGTAAATAGTTCGAGCGAAGCAACTAGTCTTATCTGGAATCAAGAGTAAACCTAACATTGGCGAAATGGCTTTTAAGTAGAGGCAAGAGATGGGGCAATAATAGTAATCTACTCATTAGCAATTCATTTCGCTGCACAACGAGGAATTCCTGCCAACCTAATATGGGAAGGATGTCACCCAACCTGAAGCAAATACACACTGATCAATCACAGAACTTACCTAAGACGCAGATGGACGAAACAAAATGCTAACCAACACTTTCCTTAGCAGTTCAAGGTATAACACTTTGTTGAGTGTAAGCGATGCACTACGCACCTTCAACAGCGACACGGTTGTGTGACCAAGCGACAAGCAGCGGTACAACGTTATACGCAAGTCAAGAGAGAGAGAGAAATCATACAGTTACGTCAACTGCTGATTCTCTTCTGCGGAATACAAATGTGGCGCTTAAAGCACTTCTTCATTAGCTCCACGCACCAAGTACAAGCAAGCCTTCCTATGTTAGGCTTCGTCATTGTTACAAGAGAGAGAGAGAGAGAGAGAGAGAAGAGAGAGAGAGAGAGAGAGATGAGAGAGAGAGAGAGAGAGAGAGAGAGAGAGAGAGAGAGAGAGAGAGAGAGAGAGAGAGAGAAGAGAGAGAGAGAGAGAGAGAGAGAGAGAGAGAGAGAGAGAGAGAGAGAGAGAGAGAGAGAGAGAGAGAGAGAGAGAAGAGAGGAGAGAGAGAGAGAGGAGAGAGGAGAGAGAGAGAGAGAGAGACGTTGTCTTGAGCAATAATAGGGATAAAACCTTTAAGCATATATATTCATTATATTTATTGGAAATTTAATCATTCTTCCACACTAGTCGTGTGCAGGCTAAGATTTGAACAGATAGTCAGAAAAATTCAATGCCATGGCCGGGATTTAAACCACAGATCTTCCGGTCTCGTCGGTCACTCTTAGTGGTTTATCTGGAAACATATGAGTCAGTTGGAGAATTTAATGGCATTATGGCACGTTGGCATGGTAGCTCGAAGATTAAGGGCGACCGGACGGACGACCGAGAGATCCGTGGTTCAAAAACCTGCCATGGCATTGAGTTTTTCAGTATGACTATCTATTCAAATTAATTTTATTTTGTTAGAAAAGAGTTCGATGTGGGCCATGACCGTATTTATTTGTTCTCTGTACTAGTGCAACAAATTAAGTTATTTGTGGAGATTTAAAAGCTCATATTGTGCTGGATTCTGCTGTAAGTAGTAGATAATTTAGTTATTCACTTAGTAATAAGGTCCCTTAACACTTCATTGTGCAAAAAGCATTTCTTACTGAGTTCAACTCAGACTGGATATGAATGAAACAAACGACAATCATGCGATAAACAACGCGGTGAAAAGATTACGTACTAACAGTGCTGCCAACACATCTCAATTTTCCACTCAGAATCCATTTGAACCACTGAGTAATCTAGGGGGCTGTTCAATAGAGAATGATCATAACTTTTTTACGGTCATAATTTTTCGCACTAAAATACATTATTATATTCTGTTAGCTTAATGTGAAACAAACACGCTAGTATCATTGTTGGTACTCCTGGTTCCCACCTGTGAAAGCCAGGCAAGTTCAGATATGTTCAGTAACGCCTACCACTGCAACGGAGGCAACACGCAAGGAACACTATGTGGCTTTGAAATTCTGCTTTCGTCTCAACAAATCTTCAGTTGAGGCCTATGTGGAGAGTCTGTTCTTCCCTGCAGCACAGCTCGAAGGTGTTTAAAATGTTTAAAGAGGGGAGACAGTCAATTTCAAAGGAAGGTGGACCCAGTGCTGCAGTTACTGCTCTTACGAAGAAAACATCAACACTGCTGCTGCCATTGTGAGGGACGATCGACGAATTGCCTTAAGATCACTTTCTGAAATACTGAACATTTCATTGGGTGCCACCCACACGTTGGTGACAGTAACAATACACATGAGACGTGTTTGTGCGCGATGGGTTCCAAGACTGTTGATTCCCGAACAGAAGAACATTCGCATGCAGGTCTGCATGCAGTTAAAGCTGATGTTAGAGGAAGATCCGGAGTTTCTTTCAAACGTAATCACTGCTGATGGAACTTGGCTACATCATTTTGATCCTGAGAGCAAACAGCAAAGCTGAGTGTGGAAATCTCCTTCATCACCAACCCCCAAAAAGCGAAAGTGGTTGCTTCTGCTGGGAAAGTTATGGTCATCTCATTCTTTGATATTCATGGAATGGTTTATCAGCATATTGTACCTGCACACACATCAGTGACTGGACAATACTACAGGGATGTCCTGAAAACATTGTAAGTCCATATCAGGCGCAAAAGACCACATTTGCATGAAGCAGGCTGGAAGCTGCACCACGATAATGCGCGGCCGCATATTGCCAATGCTGTTGTTGAATGTCTTGCAAAAATCAACGTGAAGTGCATTCCTCACCCTCCCTATAGTCCGGATTTAGCCCCATGTGACTTTTTTCTATCCCCTTACTTGAAGAAACGCCTTCGTGGGAGGCATTAGCCGTCATCAGAAGCAGTGGTGAAGGCTGCGGAGGCCATTTTGAAGAATCTCTCAAAAATGGTTTCCAGCATGTCTTTGAAGACTGGCAAGAAACGGTGGGACAAGTGCATCGCATTCAGGGGAGACTATTTTGAGGACCATCAAAATTATGAGGATGAGTAAAGGTACGTTGTCAAAAAAAAAATGTGATCATTGTTTATTTAATAGCTCTCTTAACTCAGGACGAATCCAATGAAAATATGAATCAGGACGATAGTGAAAACGATAACTCCCAAGTCAAAGCTGTTAAACCACCACCTATTTACACAAATAACGTTAGAGACATGAATACAGTTTTGCAGGCACTAAAAAGCAAAGCAGTAGGCAACTTTAAGCACGCTACTGTTTCAAATCAGAGAGTTAAGTTTTGTTTCGAAACAGTAGAAGGATATCGAAAGTCAATTCATTACTTTGAAAAGAGCAAAGCCGAGTACCACACTTACCAAATGAAGGAGGATCGCAATTTCCGCGTAGTTATGCGCGGTTTACATCCTACATGTGATACAGGCATTGTAATGAATGAATTAAGATCATTGGGTTTCTCACCTACACAGATGGTTCCTGTTTACCAACCGGTTACAAAGATGCCGCTACCACTACTTTTCCTAGATTTCAAACCAAGTGCAGATAATGAAAAAGTCTATGATTTATCTAGATTGTACCATGCAGTCATAAAAGTAAGAACCCCCTAAACCAAAACGTCATATCATCCAGTGCTACAGGTGCCAAGAATATGGGCACAGTAAACATTATTGTCATAATATGTTTGTTAATATTTAAAAGTAACTGATGGGACAGCATCCTAACACACACTTCCAGTGATCTAATATTACTCTTGCCGTGAAATCATTGAAGACATAGGACCTGATCATAGAGCAGTTATTGCATCCATAATACTTCATGACAAACAAAATATTAGCAGGCCAAAGTTGAAATACTCTTGGAATTTTAGACAAGCAAATTGGACAAAATTTACAGAGGAAACTGAACAAAATCTTTACTCCGCTCAACATGAAGCATCTGTAGATAAACTCAATAAAACAATAACAAATGTAATTCTTGAAGCAGCAAAAAAATATGGATCCCAAGTGGAAAAACTAAAAATTACAAACCCTTTTGGAATACAGAACTATCAAAGTTAAAAGAAGAAAGGGACATAGCAAGGAAAAAAGCAGAATTGTCCAATAACCCAACAGATACACAGGAATGGCGAAGAAAGGCAGCAAAATGTAAAAAAGAAATTCATATTGCCAAAAGAAAAGCTTTCAGTGAATTTATTGAAAAAGCTGATTATAAAAAAGATGCAAAAAGTATATAGCTATATAAGTAAAATTAATTGCCAGAAAGAAACAAGGAAAGAATCACTCAAACTAAATGGGAAAACACTTACTTCAAATTACTCTATTTCTGAAGCCTTTAACAAGTTAAATTCCACGTAAAGCTGCAATAGCAAATTTTAGATTACTTACGGAACATGATTATGTGGCCAAACACTTACACAGAATAGGAATTTATACAAGTCCAAATTCCCCTGTACAACAAAGAAGAGGAAATGACTGAAGAACATCTAACCTGTGAAGCCCTACCTGCCGGACCCACTACACAGAAATATTGGAGAGCAAGAGAGCTAATGACTTCATTGCTAAAGCCTAGCATTTGACAACATATTACTCTTGCTCACACCTATAAGTACCATAATGTATTTGGATACAGTAAAGTTTATCGACAATTAAAAAGAATGCTAGAAAAGCTCACGTAATTAAAGCATCTAGAATAGAAACATTCAACTGTCCATTTTACAGAAAGTAAGTTGACGTAATCTCACAAGGGAGGTGCCTACCTCAACTGAACTCTATTTCATTCAAAAGCATACAAAGGGGCCTCTCTGTCAAGAGATATCATAATTCAACATTTGAATTCATTTATACCGCTCTGGTACGTACCTTTATTCTGGCTTTAGGCTTACGCCCAACGTGCGTACTGTCATACTGACACAGTAAAGTTGTCTGAACATGGAGTGAAGAAGAAAAACAAGAAAAACATGACCATGATCTGGAAGGACTGGGAAACTTTAAATTAGAAGTTGGAAGGAAATCTAACACTATTAGATCTAAAATGGTAGATTTCTAACTGTATTTTCACTTTGGATCTTCTTTGTACCTATCTATTCTTAAACCCAATGCATGGATGTTATGTAGTTCAGATCATCTTTCTCGCGATGGATTTGGAACAAAGTGATCCGTAACAGTACAACCACGACAGCTGTAAATTTGTCACACACAGTTGTGTCGAGGTCACCCTTGTTTTTCACTAATGTATCCACTCTTTTGCAATGAGTAGGTAATGACACTTCTTTCAAAATTGGTGAATCCAACTGGTGATATACAACAGAATTGAATTTCATTACAAAACCCCCCACGGGTTTTGTTCGATTAATAAGATATTCCAAGAACTAATCATTTTAAAATTTAAAATGAAATAAAGAAATGTTACGTATGAAGATGTTTCCTCCAATTTTTAATTTCTGCATCAAGTGCATAGTAAGTATTGCATCATATCGAGAATTTCAATAACACACACACACACACACACACACACGCACACACACACACACACACACACACATATATATATATGAAGTCCATATGCCTGTCTGTGAACAGCACAATTTAGAAACCAAAAGTACGTATTCAAGTTCAGCATCTTCCAAGAATGCGACACAGAAAGAAATCACATCTTCCGAAACTATTCTTTACCTTCATAAAAAATGAAATATATATCTTTAATTTTATGGAAGTGTCCTCTGAAGTTGTCTTTATTTTGAATGACTTTTACGTAGCTGCTAAATCGTAAGAGATGTACAAGGTCTTGAATGAATGAATGAATTTCTTATATTTCCTTGTGGAACATACCTACGACCTTCTGAACCACGCAATCTCAAGACCTCTAGGCAACGACTTGAGGATCAGAGGTTAACGCCGGAAGTGAAAGTACAAAAGAGATAAGGTGATAGGAAAGATGATGATGGAGCAATCGGTTGAAAGCTGGTGGGGAAAACTGGAGGACCCAGAGAAAACCCGTCCCAGCGCCTTATTATCCACTACAAATCTCATTTTGCGGTCGCCTGGGATCAAACCCGGGCCGCATTGGTGAAAGCCAAGTGGTCTACACTCAGCATTGGCGCGGCCGTGAAAGGTCTTAGTCCAGAAAAAAAAAAAGTTGCTCTTACTAAAGTACACAGATTAAGTCCTTTCAAGTTTAATTTGTTAAGAGCACAACTCACTTCTAAATATAGCTTAATTTGAATAACTTTTAAACGTTTCTGAGAATAGTGGAGCTTAGGAACTATGGTTCGCATTGAATACCAAACCGCAATATTTAGATGGACCGATATTGAAGTCCGAACAGTTAAGGAATATGGAACTAAATCGAAAATCACAAACTTACAGAGAAAATGGTCCGGTCGATTATGTCCTCACTTATACAAAACTGTGGTATCACTTACATATGCCGCTAACGATGATGACTTTGACCATAAGTAGTTCAGCATTATGACGCCAGAGACACGCCACGAGTGTTAGGTCACGTTACTTCTCTAGTTGGCCGGCCGTTCTGCGGCTTTGACATTTCTCGAGAGGGGGAAGCAGGCTATTGTCAGTTCTTTAGAGAGAATTTCAAGCAGAGGAACACGCGTATTTTAAATATTTCACCCATTTGCATATTTCATGAACTGGTATATAAATATATAAAAAAATAAGAACATAGTAATACTGAAAAAACAGAACATAGTAACTTCCTTAACAACGAATTTGTTTTCTCCTGTGGTTTTCCTTGACTGAAGATGCGGACAAGAGTTCGTGAAATCGATATCAATTAGAAAGAAGAATTAACATTTTCTTAAGTTAAGTGAGGCTTTTGTTACAAATTGTTATATTTGTATAATATTCATTGCTTCACTGTAGCTAGCTTCATTTTCTACATAATTAGTAGTCACATTATTATAATAGGACTTACAGATACTAAAGTCTGTGTAGTTAACGCATGTACAGTTCGGAGTCAAAGGAACCTGACACTCCCGCCCACTAATGACCGTCATAAATCTATCTCCATACTTCAGAAATGGAACACTGTCATTGCGGGCCAATAGCAACCCTGATTTTCTCGAAGTGACAGTCGCATGTCTACTCCACGGGGAGTCTCAGTTGCCAAAGTTCCAACTTCCAGTGATCTGTTTCATTACGTGCAGAAACTCGTTGTGTGTCACGATGTGGAGACCGTGGGAGAGAAATGCAGTGATAAATGCAGATGAAGTAGTAGATAACTTTCAGTCACGTGAAAATAATCAAAGTGATGACAATAGTGTGAATAACTGGGCCGAGTTATGTTACTGGAAAAGCCTCAAAAACAAAATTATAACGGGAACTGTTTCTAAGCAAATTCAGGCGCTTGTTTTGAACACATAGGTATGTGCTGAAAATTAATCTTGTTAAGGGGTCATGCAATGAACCTGATAAATTCTGGGTATTCACAGAAATACAGTAAGAAATATTGTGACGAAAGGAACACCAAAGACGCCGATCAAGTGTGAAAACAAAAGGAAACGTTTCTCTAAAGTAGATAATTTCACACGCGATTTAATTTGTCGAGAAATTTATAGATTCTATGCAAAAGGCAGAGCGCCCACCTTAGACGAATTGGTTGCACATTTGCAAGAAATTTGTGATTTTCCTTATGGGCACTGCACTTTGCGCGGTCTCCTAAAGGAGCTGGGTTTCAAATACCGTACTTCGAATAAGTTAAGGGTTGTTATGGAATCCAGTAGAATTGTATATATCGTCAAAACTAAGGAAGTTTTGCAGTAATGGGCATAAGATAATTTATTTAGACGAAACCTCGTACGATACCCATGACGTATCGAGAAAGGTGGCAACCTTGCAGAAAGATCTGGGAGAAGGAGGGCCGGTGTTGTAAAACGATTATAAGGTTTCGTCAAAGGCAGCAGCCGACGTGCACACGCGTTAACTAAACAGACTTTACAAATCGGAATTCGCGCACGCACAAAATAGCAAAGCTATTCACCAGCGCATGCAACTGAAGCCACGTGGTCCAAACAAATTTAAACTGGCAACACGGTGTTGGATACGGAAGCCACGCCTATCAGCGACAATGCTGATTGGCGCTAGCAGACAGTTTTAACTTCCTGATTACGACACCGGATGTACAGACTCTCAGTACCACCAACAAATCAGTTAGTGTGCGTGAAATAAATGTGTGAATGAAATATTCGAATAGAGGGATGTTGTAATGAATATATTGCATGATAATTAAATTGCAAGTTGGATTTTAATGTTTTGAAGCTAATATAGTCCTATATCTTCATTCTAAAGATAATTTTGAGGATATGTTTTCAATTGCTCATTACTGTATGTTGGTACTATTAAACTTCCCCCTTCCACCTCTTGCAGTCTCAAAATGTTAGGGCCGGAGATCCAACGGCCGTACTGTAGTGAAAACCATCTCTGTTGACATTCAATTTTACCTATAATTTCACTCTCTTTGACCTCTGTCATTTGGTGATGGAGGTCTACGAAGTCTTTTAAAGCTCTGGGTCAAAACGTGCCATTCAGTTTCACTGTAACAGCACTTTTTAAATTATATTCAAATAGAAAGAATACCTACTGTAAATTAAATGGCTGAATTCTTGTCCTAAAACTCTTAAAATGCCACGGTAAATAGGTACCTTAATTTAAGAATGGTTCAGATTAAACAAAACTACTTAAAATATGTAACAAGTTGGTAAATGACGGTTTCTGAAACTATTTAAGTGCTAACTCTAAAATGCAATTACTTAAACTTTCAAGAACAGATGAAACAACTTCGAAGAGGGAATGCAGTTAAAATCCTGTGAGTTTAGATCTAATAATATTATAATTTCTTACAGCTTCTCCTAATTTACATTTTTTCTGTTCCTCCGAAACATCACCATCTTCTTCTCCTTCACTCCTCTATGTTCTGCTTTCATAATGATACTTTCTTCTGTATCTCTACCTTTAACTATTTTATCGGACCTCTGTAACTGCAGATTTGTTTTGGAAATATTTTATTATGCATTCTGTGTAAATGATATAACAATTTAGACCCTTTAGTAAGTGAATTTACATTTTTGCTTCAGTTATAATCTTCATATTTGTCCCTAGATGGCTGAGATTAGATAAACGACACCTAATATTCCCTGAGAAGTTAAGGAAGGTTTATGAATGAGACAGAACATTTTGTCAGAGCTGAATTAACAACATAAACTTTGTTGCGTGTTGCCGGGGCAAGAAAAGCTCACCACTTAAGCAACTTGATACACTAAGTGATATGATATACTAAAGAATGTAAATTATGAGGACATATTCGTATTTAAATGAAAAAGGTAGCAAAGTAGAACATTCGTTTGCCTTAGGTAAAATTTTTAATGTTGTGGACATACACAGACATGATAGAACGTCCTTAAAAGTCAGATCATTTTGATAATAATTACAATATAATTACAAGGCAAAATGGTCTGATTATAAAGCTACATGATGAGTCATCAGGAAGTCATATCACCAAATCAAAAGAATGATGATAATGGATAAGATAATGGCGCATACTTTCGAGCAAAGTTTTTTTCTCATTACCTCAGACCTTCATCCACGTTCATTATTCTTGTTCGATTTTCAGAATGTACCGTCACTTTTAGATATTTTCTTCATATGAACATTTTAGGATATAGGTAAGGTCAGATTACACAATGAACAGCTAAAACGTTTAGATTTGAGGAGGAAGACATTTGAATCAATGAGCATTTCATCTCCAGTGTGTGATTGTTAGAATGCTTTGCAATGTTAATGTTTTAATGGAGAATTTGGGTATTATGTTGCTGTATATGCGGACGAATACACAATGAACATCATACAAAATATTTCTTTAACATCAATGTTTCTTCCAAGAAATCAGTTATAGTACCATACTTCTTGAGGTACTTCAGAAAAAACGTTTTGTTTACAGTGTTCCACTGCTTCATCTTACAATGGAAAAGTGTTTCCAAAAATTAAATATAACATGTGTGACATCAAAAAGAAATCACAAGCTGCTAGGTCAGAGCTGTTTGATGGAGGGTCCATGGTGCTGAACTACAGTGTATCCAGATGCTCTAGTTCTGCTGTATGTAGCGATGCGTTGTCATTATTTTTCCCTTTGGACAATTTTTATAAAAGTTTTCAAAAATTTGTGGTAAACGGATATTTTGTACGAATAGAATCTTTTTTGGAAAGATAGAGTCAGACTGAAAAATTCAATGCCATAGCCGGGATCTGAAGCACGGATCTTCTGGTTGCCATCCAGCCACTCTAACCCTTGAGCTACTATGGCCAACGTGCCGACATGACATTAAATTCCCCAACTGACCTTTATTTTTCCCGATGAACCACTTAGGAGTTCTCATAAACACATGAGACAACTACCTTAATGGCGACTTACAACCAGAATATCCGTGGTTCAAATCCCGGCTATGACATTGAATTTTTCAGTCTGACTCTGTCTTTCCATACTTTAACCTACACACGGCCAGTGTGAAAGAACAATTAATTTCCAGTATCTTTTTTTGTTGTAATTTACGTCCGCCAACATTATGTCAGATAGGACGATGAATGAAACTGGTGAAATGATGTTCAAAATTAAGCCCAGGGTCTATAGAGCGTAGAGTTACCTGACATTCATTTTCAAGATAAGGAAAAAAAGAAGCCGCATGCACAGAACTCGCCCTGGCCAAGATTCGAACTCTGGAACTCTTGACCGTGAGCTAGACACGCTATAGAGGCGGGCAACTGATAGCAATGTTAGATCTATTTTCTAATGCTATAATTTGAGCAAAATGGCTCATGGAGCGGAAGGAATTTGATAGGCTTATGTTCTCTTCGAAAAACCTATTGAGTTAATTAAATATTAGTTTCAGGATCATAAT
Source organism: Mantis religiosa (assembly GCA_030765055.1). Taxonomy (NCBI): domain Eukaryota; kingdom Metazoa; phylum Arthropoda; class Insecta; order Mantodea; family Mantidae; genus Mantis; species Mantis religiosa. The sequence continues at coordinate 34,733,896 of CM060952.1, read as the reverse complement.
AATATTCATCTCCAGTAACGATATTCCAAACCTAATTTGAAGTGTCGCAATGCATTTCTTCCATAGTTTCTTGCACCAATCAATGCTTTGTTGTTTTTGATCGGGAGTTGGTTTATCTGGAGCCTATCGACAAAGTCTAGCAGTTGATGCAAATAAAACGTTCACGGATCTTCTTCTTCTTATTATTGCTCCAATAAGAATAATATTTTATAAGTAACAGCAGTTGTTGGTCGTCCTTCATGAAATTCATCACTGATAAAAAAAATCCGATCTCTTTTGAATACGCTGTACAAATACAAATTGCTGTCTTATTTGTGGCTTATTCGCTAAATGTATTTTTGTGCGTGTTTACATTGTTTCGACGTTAATGACCTTAAAGTCGTATTCCTGGAATGTTCTGTTGTCAAGCTCAATTTTGGGTACACAAAAGGGTTTAAATTATGATAATTAGTAAATTAAAGGGCAAATTGAATAATGTACACAAACCATTAATATCTTCAGAAATATGTATTTTAAAAAAAATTCTGAGATATGTTAGTTAAATAACTCAGAAAAAAGCATTGGCCAGTTTCAGCATACAATAGGTTATGTGTCTAAACTATATACTTTCCTGGTATTAATGATAATTTGCTTTTTAATTTATTGAGTAACAAACTAGATTTCACTTTATTTACAGAACTGTATCAAAGGAATGCTACCGGAGATGATGGGTATCGCGCAATGTCAGGCAGACAACCTTTAAAAATAAGTCGCTAAATTATAAAAACTTTGTAAACCCAAGATCCAGATGTACACATCCAGGGAGCCGAGAGTTGTAAAGGGGCCCGCCTCGGTAACTTAGATGGTAGCGTGGCTGCCTCAGGTTCCAGAGGCCCCGAATTCGAATCTCGGTCACGGTGAGTTATCTAGATAAGGTTTTATCCAGGGTTTTCCCTTATCTTGAAATATGAGTGAGTGGTAACTCGAATGAAAGGATGCTTAATTTCATTCATCGTCCAATAGACTTTACGTTAGAGGAGTAAATTAAAAAAAAAAAAAAAAAAAAAAAAACAAGTTACAAAGGGCAGGTTCAGGTACTTCGGTACCCTCCAGAAGCTCTTCAAGTCTTAACTCTAGTAGTTTATGTTTAGAAACAGTTGTCCCAATCAGACAGTGCCTCAGAGTTTTCTTGTGACACTCTCCTATAGTATAATTCGCTATTCAGCTTCCTTTTGTGGTCTGTTTTCTCCTCCAGAATTTGGTGTTCATCACTCTTCTCTTCCAGAACTCCATACTGATTCTTTCTTCTATACATAAATGCAAAAGCAGCCTTTATAAGGTTAATTATTAGAGGAAGCACATTCCTGGACATAGAGTACCATTTATTATTTTTATTATTATTATTATTATTATTATTATTATTATTATTATTATTATTATTATTATTATTATTATTATTATTATTATTATTATTATTATTATTATTATTATTATTATTATTATTATTATTATTATTATTATTATTATTATTATTATTATTATTATTATTATTATTATTATTATTATTATTATTATTATTATTATTATTATTATTATTATTATTATTATTATTTGATCATACTGAGCCATTTATATAAGATGTAACTATTACATTTGAGTTGCATATAAACATTAGTTAAAGATTTAGTATCTAAACAGTGCCGTGGTTTATTATTAGTGCAGTTACTTCAAATATGGGAAATTAATGCCCGATTTCATCAACACATATTAAAATCAACGTTGACAAATGTAACGTAACAATTGTAACAGCGCTAACAAAGCTGTTATATTTCTTGCATTTCACCAACCTGTTTTCTGAAAATGTTAACAAACACGTGTTAACGCCAAGAAACTTGTAAATATTACAGCTATAGAAGGCTATGGATGAGTCGTATTATTTTCTGAACGTACTGCGATGCGCTTTTGTTTTCATTTTCGTCTGCACACAGCTAAAAAATGGCGGGTAACAAAGTTGCAAACAAGAGCCGTGAAACAAATTTCTCATCGATGGGGAAAGAATTATTAATTGAATTAGTGACGAAGTGTAAGGATATCGTGGAAAATAGGACGGATGCAGTGAATGTAAAATAGAAAGATGTTACGTGGGAAAAAATTGGAAACGAATTTAATTCAAATGTATACTAGAAACACGAAACTTCTTCTTCAGTATTACCTAAACTTAAAACGAGGAGCAAAGGACAAGTGACGAGTGACTTGAACGTTTCAAGACGGAAGGTGAACAATGCATTATCCACATAATTCAGTGAATTATAAAATCTCAAAGTTATTAATACTTGAAGCTAAGGCGAGATGGGGATATTCCTTTCGATGCATGTTCTAACCTCTCTTGTACTTCCGCAGTAACATTAATATCAACTTGTTTGGACAGTCTATAACCTCTGTAGAAAATTTTTTTCTGATAGTTTCTCAAAATCATTTCTCCTCATAGGCCGTACTCTATTACGAATGTCATTTAGACGGTCTTAAATATAGCAAATCGACATCAACAGCTGAGTTCACGCCCACCATCTTGACTATTTACAACTGTTAAGGAGTTAACATCAGAAATTTTACTTGTTAGTTTAACAAGAGATTTAACACGAGTGTTAAGCTAACACTTGTTGGAGAAATGCAATTTTTGTTATAACTATTGCTAAACCAGTATTAAGTCGTAACATTTATTGGTGAAATCGGGCATAATTTGCTCATAAACATTATCCGCAGTGGCAGGGCGATCTCTTTGGTAATATTAAGCAACAATAAGCCACTTTTGTTGACTACTGAAATGGGTGCCATTGCACAAAACACATTTTTTAGTGTACGAAGTATGTAATTAATTTGGGACACAATTTTTCCTGGGAATTATACTGGAGAGGGACTATTTAACGAGGTGTCGTCTTACTTGATATAAAGTTGGTGATGGGCTGTTACTTTTGTTGTCGCCTGTACCTCTCACCTGTCACGCACTAACCCTTCCTCCCCTCCCTCTCCATGAGTCAGAGAGCAGGTAACAATAACAGTCACACTCTAACGCACACACATACATACACCCATCCGACTTCCACCTGCATGAAGCGTGTTGGTGCACTATACTGCCTTTTTAAACTTATTTTTATTGCATACAAAACTGATAACGTGCATTGACCTGATCAAGAAGAGAATCAGCTTTAAATATAAGCAAATGTACTTGTATCAAAGGAATAAAATGTCGAGGAAAATATGTGATTATGGAAATAAAGTGTCTTTTTACAATAGTCGTGTGTAGGGCAAGGTTGGAAAAATAGAATCAAGCTAAAAAAGATTCAGTGTCATAACCGCGGTTTGAACCACGGTTCTTCCGGTTGCTGTAACAGCTGAGCTACCATGGCAACGTATGGTCAACACATTAAATTCTCCAGCTGACTCACATCCCTCTCAAGTAAACCTCAAGGAGATCCCAAATTCATATGAGATAATGTAATACATTTCTAATCTATGTAAAAGTTTTAACATTCGTCTAAATCAGTGTCTCCCAAAAGTTTTGATTATGGAAAACGTTTTATAAGACACTATGCATAGGGTGAGACACTCGGCATAAAAGTAGCAAATAACTACACTAAATGTTATACACTGTAAGCTACAAAGTTCATTGTAGTATTCCGATTTATCATATAACCTAAATATTTGTATATCAAAATGGACTAATATTTAAAAAGGAGAAATATATTTTAGCTAACTTATTACAGTTTTGAACATATAAGTAACAAAATGTTTCGGCCAGATTACTTAATATAACTTCCAGTCTAAGTCAATAAACCACAGAAAGGTAGAAACAAGTTTAGAATGACTAAAACTTTCAGGAGATTTCAATGCACGTATATTGATGGAACCACTATTCCGTCTTCAGCATCCACTGCGGACAAAGATCGAAAACAAAGTTACTGATCTGCGATCAGTTTTATTTCATGCTCATTGACAGTTAATGACTTAAAATTGCAATTTTGTCATTAATTTACTTGTAGTACTCTCTGCTTTAGGTTGGTAGTTCAAAATATAATACGAAATGTAGAGAAGGAAGAAAACAATTTCTGATGCATTACATTCACAGAATTTCTCTGCCCACTAACGTTAATTTTCATGTACCTTCTGGAATCTATTCTTATGAAAGCTTATTTTTCTCCACTTCATGTTAATTCAGATAAACCTTTGCAGAAATAATTCCATTACACACCTTTTGTAGGCCCCAGAAAGACAGAGGAAACCGTGTCATAATCCCATTTTAAAGCCTAGGAATTCCACACTTATGATACTTGGATAAATAACTGAATAGCGATAGCAGGTTTTTGTTCCATTTATACCCCGCCTTTTAACTGCAGTGTCCTGTACCGTGGTGTTGCGGGCTAAGTTAGCATGCTTGGCCCCTAGCGGCCCGGGTTCTATCCCACCCATGAGGTGCGGATAGGACTGGTACCCAATCAGGAAAGTGAGGAGCTTACGCGAGGTAAGCGGCCCTGGTCACGAAAACCAATGTTCCGACTGGGGGATGCCGAGATGCTGACCACATCTCCTCTGTATCGGTTGGATGATCGCCCACATCTTCGTTGGGTATATGGGCGTGAGGCCGGCAGTCCGGTTAGTAGGCCTTGGCCCTCTTAGGCCTGGCGCATCACTTTTTTTTTAAACTGCAGTGGTCATATTGGCGGCCGTTCTCCTTTGGAATGTATCGCCTAATGGCGGTGGTGTTATCTCGTAGACGTTGGGTTGCTGGTTCTTTAGATTTTTAATCATTAGATCACGCACAAATTCGCATTCTAATTCATACTTCCAGACTCTGGGAAAGATGGGCTGGAGAAAAATCCCCACCCCCAGCCAGGAATCGAACCGGGGATCCTTCGCACAGCAGGCAGATGCTCTACTGACTGCTATCGACAGCAGTTGAACAAAATGATTAAGTGTTGAAGAATTCGAACCAATGTTAATGAATATCCCAAAACTTACTGATACCTAAAAAAAAAAAAAATAATTGAAAGTAATTATTGAAAGTATTTTTTTTTTTTTGTAATTTACGTCCTTTTACTTTTAAAGTCATATCGGACGTCCATGGAGCTTAGAGTTACCCGACATTCGTCTTTTAGGATAAGGGAAACCCCCCGAAAAAAAACCTTATCCAGGTAACTCACCCTGACCGAGATTCGAACTCGGGACCTCTTGAACGTGAGGTAAAAGTAAATTGAGGAGCTTTTTTTTTTTTTTTTTTTTTTTTTTCAAAAACTGAACATGTCCATCCCTTGAAAATATTCAGGAATTTAAGAAAAAACGTATATGCATGCTGTAATATTTTTTATTTGGTGAAAGGCTGTACATAGAGCTTTAAGAATTCTTAATCATGTACTTAAAGACGACATATATAGTACTTTTAGTTTTCAAATTAATGGCTAAAAATATTGGACATGTTAGGTTTTGATAAAAAGTGAACATATCCAGTTTTGTTAAAAGAATGTCTTGCTAGTGAAAACTAATGTCCTTTTCTTTACTAATTCATTGATTGCTTTACTGTTCTATGCATTAAAGCAAGTGACGGCAGCAGGGACAGGTAATAATATTATACTTGAGGAATTTCTCAAGAAAGCAACATATTAGTGTTATGAGAACGTGAACTCTGCTAACAGCTGAGTTATTCTAGGGCCCAGATCAGTATATTTTTGCTTTTGGCTTCTCAATTTGGTTTCTGATTTCGGTCTTCCCCTCTTCCTAGCACCGTAATTAATTTGACTGCTACTTCCATTGCACTGTTCAAAATTCACTTTCTTTCACCTCAATGAGCACTGATGTATAAAGAATATTTGCACTGCTACTAAAAGCTAATGTGTACACAAGAACTAATTGCCGCAAACTGACCAAGTAAGAACATATTAAACCCTCATCCGGGAAAGGAAGCATATGACAAAAAGAAAGATACTGAAAGTGGACTTGTTCAATTATGAAAACAAAACATTGACTGTATAGTAAATTATACAGGACATGTTCACTTTTGATAAAGTGAATATCGGGATACACTGTAATGGACGTATTAAGTTTTGATGTAAAAATAGAACTTTAAATATGTACACATTTATATGACATGCTCAGTTTTTGGTAGAAAATAACAGCAGCATCATATAGTGACCAAGAATTTTAACAGAACCCCATTCCTAACTCATTTTCAGTTTTCGGTAGACATGTTCACTTTTGAAAAAGACTGCTCAGTTGTATTTTAAACAGATCTGGATTTATTTATGTAGCATGCCTTTTTTCTATGTCTTAACCTTTACAACTTTTACAAAATTCCTTACTAAAGTAGAGGACTTCATAGGCTACTCCCATATCTCAGATTTATGAAGGCAATTGTTTTCTCAAGCGACTAATAAACTATTCTTGCTCTAGGGTTATATGGTGTATATAGTTTATGTAAAACGAGTACTCATTCCAGTTCTCTCAATGTTTTGAAAGAAGATAATATAGCCTGTTTATATTTTTAATCTGATTTTATTTTGTTTGAAATGTTTTAGATCATTTTCTATGATCATTAGACATTTAAAATTTCAGCACTTCATTAAAGTGTTTTAACTACCTCACTAATATTTGATATTGATAACTTTATAAACTTTTAATTTATGGTATAAAATATTTACTGCTGAATTATTTATTTGAATGTGTACTTCGTAGTTACCTTAATGATTCCATTTGCTATGTTTCCAATAATTTTAATTATTTTTATATTTTTATTTTAGATATATTTGGTGTTTTAAAAAACTGACAAACAGTTAAAAGACACATAAATATTGCTAGTGTGACGTATATGACGTAATGCTCAGTCAAATATTCTGGAAAACAAATTAAATACAAACTTGAACACATTCGGTAGATAGAGTCAGTATCAAAAACTCAATGCCATGGCAGGGATTTGAACCACGGATTTCCTGGTTTCCGTTAAGTCGCCCTTACGCATTGAGTTACCATGGCCAATTTGCAGTCATGACATTAATGTGTAGTGTTTAACGCCCGCTTTTCTACATACGGCACCGCAGGCGATGACATTGATGATACATGAGATGAAGATGGAGCACCGGTGGAATGAGATGATGGGGCAAACCGGAGATCCCGGAGAAAACCCGCCCCAGCGCCGTGTTGTCCACCACAAATCTCACTTTCCGGTCGCCTGGGATCGAACCCGGACTGCCTAGGTGAGAGCCAAGCGGTCTAACCACTGAGCCACGGCGCGGCCTGTCATGACATTAAATTCTCCATTTGATTCATATAAATCTCGTATGGATACCGTATATATTCAGATTCCACACTAGCACTTCCATTTTTACTGCAGAGCTCTATGCAATATACCGGGTCATTTTACACGTACGTCGACGAAAGTTGGGGGACTGCTTAATCCTGAGTGATTCCCTCAGTGCACTTCAAAGCCTACGGCAGCTGTACAACTACCACGCTATTGTGCAGCGTATACAGGATGCCCTCCACGTTTTACACGCTTCTGGCATTAGCGTGGTGTGTGCATGGATCCCTGGTCACGTAGGCTTGCGGGGGAGTGAAATGGCGGATTCAGCAGCCAAGACGGCTACCATGAAGCCCATGGTTCGAGTACCATGTGTGACATCGGAAGGTTTTAGGGCTGTATTGCGGAGAGCTGTGCTAACCTGCTGGCAGGAAGAGTGGTCCGCTCTCCGCAATAATAAACTTAGATCTGTGAAAGAACTTCCGATTCCCTGGGTTACCTCCTGTCGTTCATCTCGTCGCGAGGAGGTGAGTTTGGCTCGGTTGCGTATTGGACACTGCTTTTTTACTCATAGTTTTCTTTTTAAAAAGGAGCCTTCTCCACAGTGTCCGTTTTGCAATGTACGACACGTGCTGCTAGAGTGTTTTCACCTAGCAGACCTTAGGACTTCTCTGCAGCTGCCGGTCAGCTTTGTAGAAATGCTAGCGGACGATAACGCAGTAATGGAGAAGGTATTTAGATTCTTTTCTAGGTTAGACTTTAGGATTTAGTGAACGGAATTTTTGGTAGGTTGGATTTATATTTCTTTTTATTTGTTTTACTTTTTTGTTTGTGGTTATGTACATGTATCTTTCGTAAGTTTATTTACACTAGTATAGAATTTTAAAAAGGTTTATATCTAGCTTTTGCCATGACTAGTTTTTTAAAGGGCGCAGATGGCCGCTGTAGTTGAGCGCCCTTACACATCATCATCATCATCATCATCATCATCATCATCATCATCATCATCATCATCATCATCATCATCATCATCATCATCATCATCATCATCATCATCATCATCATCATCATCATCATCATCATCATCATCATCATCATCATCATCATCATCATCATCATCATCATCATCATCATCATCATCATCATCATCATCATCGTATGGATCTCCAGGAGAACCATGGTTCACATCCCGGCCATGGTATTGAATTTTTCATGTTGACTCTATAAAAAACCTAAGCCTGTATACGGCTAGTATGAAGAAATGAATAATTTCCATCAATTAACTAAAATAATAAGAGTTAAATGATAAAGCCTGGGACTCAAGTACTTACGATAGTAAGTTGCCACAAACGGCGTATCTCTAATGCGAGAGCCCCTAGTGGTTTACCGGGGAAGTATACGAGTCAAATGGAGAATTTAATGTCGTGACGGCACGTTGGCCATGGTAGCTCAATGAATAAGAGCAACTGGACGGAAACCAGGAGATCCGTGATTCAAATCCCGACCATGGCATTGAATTTTTCATGTTGACTCTATCAATAATGTTCTAGAAGGAAGAAGGGCTTGCAAGATATATCCGAATATTAGAAAAAGACTAAGTTTAAAGAATATTGAGCCCCCTAGAGTAGGAATACAATATTTAACAGGCCATGGTCCCTTTGATACATATTTTAAAAGGACAATGAGACAAGAAACAGATATATGTAGCTTCTGTAAAGTGAAAAGTACTCCAGAGTACATCACTTTTGAATGCAATAAATATGAAGAGAAGTTAATAGAAGAATGTAGGCAGCTTTCCGGAAAATCTATATGGAACATTGTCAGAATAAAGGAAGATTTTGAAATACTTCAAAAAATAATGAGTATTATATCGGAAGAGTAAGTAAAAGAATATCGTCAAGACAGAGGAGCAAGAACGTTAAGACAAGCTCAACAGGAAGTTATAATCCGAAGATTTCAAAGATTTATTGACAGAAACAGGATATTAGAGGAAGGTCCAAATATAGATATACAAGGTATAGAACAAGATGATGATGCAGGAACAACAGGAATACCAATAGATGTTGATAATTTAGTGAATTTATAGAAAGATTGACAATGGATTAATTTGGAAATGAACACCTAAGTATAAAATATCATTAGCAAGAGTACGTCTTCTCTCTTATCAGAAACATTAATATTTTTAGTTAGGGATAGGTTTGAATACCATGTATTGTTTTCAATTTTGACAGTGACAGCGGTAAAATTTGGTTCTTATTTAAATAATTCATCAAACTATTTTGTTGCAATAACTGTTAATTTGTTGTAATAGTAGGACCACTGATAGGATTATTACTATTGTTATTGGATATGTAAGTCACTGGGGTACAGTGACTCTTAGGTTATTAGTTAAGAATTATAGGTTATGTATATCTGCTCATTCATATAGTTTATAAATAAGTATTAGTTAAATTACCTCTCAAATTCATAATAATTTGTAATTGCAAAATTGTAATTGGGAAATTGTAAAATGTAAAACTGTAAACAAAAATTGTAAATGATTGGATATCTTGACCTGGTTTAGAATCCCGATGCCAGCGTAAAAGAAAAGCAGATTGTATTTATTTATTTATTTTGTTGACTCTATCTATCCAAAACCTTAGCCTATATACGGCTAGTATGAAGAAATGATTAATTTGCATAAATTAACTAAAATTGAACAGATTCGTTTGTCCAATCTATGAAGCTAGAAGGAAGCCCTATAGTAAATATGGCTTTGTCACAATTGTATGTAACTTCACGTAATACAACAATAGGAATATGTGTAGTCCTTTGTTTTATGTATAGATTCCTGAATACAAAGAGAAAAAGTATAATTGTGTTTTAAAAACAGATCTGCTAAATAGCAAAAGAATTTTACTTCAAACTGGATATTTGTTGAGTTTGGTGGCTATTAAGTTTTCGTTATCTCATGGCTATTTTCTAAATAATTTGGATTTAGTTTACTAACCGAGGTTTCGATTGCTTCACTCAGACTGCTGGAATCGTTTATGTGTGCCGTAAATTTCTCTTCATAACATTACAATAGATTAAGCCTACTGTTCCACAATTATTACACACAGTGTATGAATTGAAAAGCACGGTAAGCTTTGACTAATGACGATCCCAGTAATGATATCAACAAGCCTTAATTGCATATTTGATGACGGTTACATAGATTATGTCATCTGTCCGTGACAACATTTGTGACGTAAGGTCTTTTCCGGGCGTTTGATACAAAACTCATAAGGTACATAATCTTACACGGAAAATACGTTCATTGTCAGCGTACACAAATGTTTGTCAGGTTGTGATTTTCAGATGTCTCCCTTACTAGAATAATTTATTGCCTGATTATATTTTTTAAAAGAAATGCTAAAACTTCATTCGTAAAAGCATTTGCACCACTAATTTCTTTATATATAATATAAAAATCCGAGAACAAGCTACGATTGTGCAGATTGCAACTTGTATGTTTGTTTAGTCCAACTGCTGAAAGATCTAAACTTGCATAGTATAAGGCTTCATATTGCTATTATGTAATACATTATGTGTAATAGATTTCAACTTAAAGGAATATCTACTACTTCAGAATTCATATTTGTTTTCGCATCTTCCTATGTGCGATTCATATAAACCTGAACCATTTCAATAGACCATAACTCTTGAACTAATAATAGGGCACACGTACAACTTTGGGATAATATAATACACAATTCGGAGATTACATTACTTTATTTACATCTAAGAGAAAATGTTGGAAGTGTCCTCCACCAGCATCTATACATGTTGATAGCAAAATTAAGGATTGCAATTAAGTAAAGAATCATGATGGATTTCAAAGGAATGTTGGTCTTTGTTACAACGCGTGCAGGTGCAGTGGAGTCAAATAGCAGTTGGGGGAGAATAGTTGTTTTAACAAAAGAAACGTAAGAATCATTGTCCTTGGCAGATTTCTAAAGGATATTACTTGACTTTGTTGAATGGGGCATTCTTCGGACCCTTAATAATGGCATGACAAAATAGTCACAAAGGGAATCTTTGGTTGAATAAAGAGGGCTTCCAGAAAGTGAAAGTCACACAAACACCCACGCGCAGTGTGAACTAGAGGAACATCGGGCCGAACATCTGAGCCCCTCCTTCGGGAGTTGTTCGGATTGGGATGGACTCGAGGGGGCAGTGGTTCCCGATACCCGTGGGAATCGGGTACGTCTACGGACGGGGTTGAGGGAAGCCATTAATTCTCCCGGGTACTAGCCTGCAAAGCTAGTAGAAGGTGTGCTAGATCACCATTCGGCCCCACCGAGGTTATCGGTAGTCTTCCCTGCGGGGTTGACGCACGTAAGTGGCGTATCCACTTCCATCCCGTCTTGTGTCCAAGGACCAGATGGGGGGCTTGCTAGTCGCCCAGGTCTTGTCCTATAGAAAGCCTCGCGGAGGATGCCGAGCGCCCTTTGGGACAGCTCGGATAACTCCCTGGTTGAAGGAGGTCAGGGTCTTGTTCCTACGGGTTCAAAGCTAATGGGAGTAGGTCCTTTGCACCTAACCTGTGAACAATCAGTCCGAGCCGTGAGGCCGATTAGGGCAGTCCTCTTCTTCTGTCTCGGTCGAGGGCAGACCAGAAGTGATGAGAGAAGATATTTTTCGGTTTATACGTAACTAATTAAGTATTATCGAGTAATAAACATTCCGCCTTCAGTAACTCTAAACAGTGATATATTGGTAACCCTTGGTCGGCAACTTCAAGTTCGATGTTCTGATAAAAAGAAGCTGTCATTAAACTAGTTTGAAACGGGCATTACAGTGTCATTAGAACTACCCTTCTCATACACATCCACGCATACCCGGAGATAAACCTCATTTCTTTACTCTGAGCTAAACATTATTGTATCAAACTGTAGCGGAAAGTAGAACTGTGCGACACCATTTTCTCGTCAACTTATTTGTATCAAACTGTCGCCCCAACGTAGAACTCTTTGCTCGCCAATAAATTCACTTCAATGTTTGCACTCATCTCACCACATTCTCTGAAGTTTTATGGATTGTATTCTCGCCAATGTTACTTATTTCGGTTCGAATGCATTCCTTGAGAACATCAATTGTCCGTGGCCTATTCTTGTACACTCTCTCTTACACAGTTTCTTTGATAATCGAATAATCTCAAAAAGTCTGTGGCCCCAGATCCCCTGACCTAACCTCACCGGAATTTTTCTTGGGGGTATCTAAAAAACCGAGTGTACAAGAATAGGCCACGGCAGCTGATGTTCTGAAGGAATCCATTCGAACCAGAATAAGTAACATTGGCGATGATACTCTCCGTAAAACTTCAGAGAATATGATGAAAGGAGTGCAAACATGTATAGATGATGATGGAGGACACTTCCAACATTTTCTCTTAGATGTAAATAGTGTAATGTAATCTCCCAATTGTGCATTATATTCTCCCAAAGTTGTACGTGTGTCCTATTATTAGTTCAAGAGTTATGGTCTATTGAAATGGTTCAGGTTTATATGAATCACACTGTATAATGTAATATATTATGTGTAATAGATGTTAACTTGGAGGAATATCTACTACTTCAGAATTCATTATTGCTTTTGCATCTTCCTACGTATAACGTAAATAATGGCAATCAATTTCAGTTTTAAATTACAGCTCTTTGAATTTATGAAACTTTACAGTGGTTTAATGGGGGAACATTTTAAATCAACATTATTCCTTCAGAGCCTGAATCTATTATGCAACGTAAGACATAAATGCTGTAGCAACTTTGCAAACTGAAAATGAAATTGTATCCAAACTTCATTCTACAGAGCTGACAAAATAATTAATTATCGGCCGCCTTATAACCTCTATTAGTTCAGTGCGGCTTTCCTCTGTTGAAGTGAAAGGAGAGTGGGAGGATCAACATTCTCGATCATGCAAGGAATGCGATGCTTGAAATGCCTAAGTTCCACTTTCTTTGGGGAGGTTTCTACAACTATGCGTAAAGCAATGCAAGCCTCCGTCAATCACAAAAGTTTTATGCGGTTTCTAGACCTGCGAGCTTCATTGACCAGCGCGCTCTGCGAGTAAAACGGAGAGGTATTAAAAGTACTAATCCGAGGCAGTTATCACCATTCTATGGGAATTAAAAATATAGACGGATGCAAGAGGATGGATAAATAAATAATTAGCCATAATAATTTAGCCATAAAGCTAAAACGACACAAAAGGATGTTTACCTCATCAATTCTTCCCTCATTTCGACTTTAACCTCATTTTGGTATACAAACCATTTATTTTGTTGTTGTTTCAACATCCTTTTCAAAAATATTAAAAGCAGAAGCATTGTTAACAGTGAAGTATTCTTCATATTTGAGTTTGATTTATGAGTCACTATGTTTACACTCAAACTTCACTTACTTGTTGTATAATTGAAACGTTTTCAAGATCATTCGATCTCATCCTCAGCTATTTGGAGACTAAATGTACATTCCTCTTCTTCCACTACTACGGAGCTCCGATCACTCTGCCATCTAGTGTTTGGGGCACTAAGTTTTAATACTTCATTTAATGCCGGGATTTCAAAATTTAAAACTTTATCACGGTTTTTGTTTATGAATATTTTTCCCAAATATCCAATTCTTTGGGTGTACTTAAAGATTTTAACAGTTTATAATGTTGTGGCCATTATAAGGAGCATGATGAAGAGAAAGGAAAAACTGAAGATAATATCAAAAAATGCCACTCTCAAACCACTTAAAAACACAAATTGAAAATATAGAAAATTCACCTACCATCCATGGGCTTTTAGAAAATTTGAATGAATCTTCAAAAGACTAAACTTAAAACTAGCACCCCAAAACAAATTCAGTCTGAGGAACCTGCTAAATGAACCACTAAAAATTTCAATCCCCAACAATTTGAAATCAGGAATTTATCAGATTAATTGTGAAACCTGTGAAAAAAGCTACATAGGAAAAACTAAGAGAAACTTGTTAACCAGGCAAAAAGAACACCATAGGAACATTAAGTTGAAACAAACAGAAAAATCAGCAGTTTCACACCATTTTTGGACAGAAAACCACAACATTGGCCACAACATTAAACTTTAAGTACACCCATAGAATTGGATATTTGGGAAAAAATATTCATAAACAAAAACCGTGATAAAGTTATAAATTTTGAAATCCCGGCATTAAATGACGTATTAAAACTTAGTGCCCCAAACACTAGATGGCAGAATGATCGGAGCTTCGTAGTAGTGGAAGAAGAGGAATGTTCATTTAGTCTCCAAATAGCTGAGGATGAGATCGAATGATCTTGAAAACGTTTCAATTATACAACAAGTGAAGTTTGAGTGTAAACATAGTGACTCATAAATCAAACTCAAATATCTTTTTCAAGCTTTATGGCGCTCCCCAGATGTATATCTGTAACACATCTCTTTGTGTAAGTGTTCTAAAAGGTAAAAGTACGGAGGCTCCCAGCCTGTTGTACTTCTACCAGTGACCCATGGGGAGAAGAACAGGATAAGATAGGTCAGAACCGTACGGAATGGATGAGTTACAGTTACAACGAGGTCTACCCGAAAGTCTGAAGCCTCCGGCCTCTATCTCCCGGGAGCGATGGAAAACTCCGGGGTACTTTCCTTGGGGCAATACCTTGAGTCCAAAAAGCCCCCATCTCAAGGCGGGTGGAAGTGGATACGCCACTTACACGCGTCAACCCCGCAGGAAAGACAACCGAACACCTCGGTGGGGCCACCTGGTTGGGGAGAATGCTCTGTTTAAAGCTACTTGTGAAGTCTGGACTGGCAGAGCATTGCTTTGATAACGGCCATAGAGCCAACTTTCGGGAGGCGACCATCTTGGCAAAATGCAAGAGTTACTGGGAGTGGAGAATTAAGGAGCGGAGCACGCTTAATCGTGATAGTGGATTTCAGTCCAGTTCCTCTTGGAAACCGGTCTTAAAATGGAAATCAGTCTGCTTAAGAAGCACAGATCAATACAGCTTGATCATCAAGTTAAGTAGGAGAGGAGCACGCTTAATCGTGATAGTGGATTTCAGTCCAGTTCCTCTTGGAAACCGGTCTTAAAATGGAAATCAGTCTGCTTAAGAAGCACAGATCAATACAGCTTGATCATCAAGTTAAGTAGGAGAGGAGCACGCTTAATCGTGATAGTGGATTTCAGTCCAGTTCCTCTTGGAAATTGGCCTTAAAAATGGAAATCGGTCTGCTTAAGAAGCACAGATCAATGCAGCTTGATCATCAAGTTAAGTAGGAGAGGAGCAAGCTTAATCGTGATAGTGGATTTCAGTTCAGTTCCTATTGGAAACCGATCTTAAAAATGGAAATCAGTCTGCTTAAGAAGCACAGATCAATACAGCTTGATCATCAAGATAACTAATTGCGTTTCTTTTAGCCAATTGATTTTCTATCCTCACGCCATCTCCAGACCAACCATTTAATTGACTGAAAACAGTCTTTTGTTCAGTGATGTTCGATTTCTAATCGTCTTGTCACCTACCTTGCTGCCCGAGAAGACATAGAAGGAATATGTAATATGACCAGCCTTGCAATGCGAGAAGGGCCTACGTGTAACTGTACAATAGTATCCGTACTGAAGAGTAGCCTTAGATTTTGAGTCATTATTCTCTCTTAACTTAATGAAGGTTATTATTTGGAGCTTTCCTCGCTTTGAAAGTCGACGAAGTTAAGTCAAAAATAGAATATTCTTTCTAGAGAGGAAGTGATTATAGTTTCTAAGCGAGGCGTATAATGGCGTAGAACTGAAGGCTACCGCTAGAGGCTTCCATGACAACCAGGGTACTATTTCTCGGCATATTAATTGTCCAAGAAGTAATTATTTTAAAAATTTTATACTAACATGTTTTATAATATATCTAAATTACATAGAGCATTTCTGTGTTTATCAGATAAAGAAGTTTTAAAGGAATGTTTGCTTTATAAGGTCCGTCTGCTCAGTCGTTTGTCTCACGTTACGAAATCAAATCACGTTTTCCCCTTTGGTTTCCGTTTCCTCTATACACCCCCACCTTTTCCGCTCCTCTTTCTCCCTTCCCAAGGCTTTCTATTCTCGTCGAATTATAAAACACAGACTTCAGAGGATTATTGTTGGCAGTAGTACGTAAATCTTTTTCCAAAAAATATGGTTTTCAAACATTTACATTTACATTTCTCTGCAAAATGATGTTACCGCATTCTTTTGTCCACTTCGTGTAAATCGAGATAAAGTTTCATTACAACAAGTCTAAAAAGGTTACGGTAGGCTAACGTAATATTGAAAATTGAATTTACTTGTTCTTTGTATGACAGAGAAAAACAAAAAGCGACTCACCAGTTGAAATAAGTATAAGTATTAGTATAAGTATTCCCATCTTCCACAGAGTCTGGAAGTATGAATGAGAGTGTGAATGTGTGCGTGATGTAATGATTAAAAACCAAAAGATAACGAGTTACACCTTCAATATGTTCCAAAGGAGAACGGCCGCCGATATGACCACTGCAGTTAAAGGCGGGTAAAAATGGAACAACCAAAAAAAAAAAAAAAAAAAAAAAAAAGTATAAGTATTTGCAAATCAAACCAATCATAACTATTTCTGGATGGTAAAGCTATAAATAATAGTAGTATTTAAACCAAATTGTGTACTTTAACAATAAGTATATTAAATTTTAGTTAATTGATGAAAATTAATCATTTCTTCACACTAGCCGTACATAGGCTACGATTTTTGATGGATAGAGTCAACATGAAAAATTCAATGTCATGGCTGGGATTTGAACTACGGATCTCCTGGTTTCCGTCCAGTCGCTCTAACCCATTGAGCTACCATGGTCAACGTGCCGTCCTGACACTAAATTCTCCATTTTACTCGTATATTTTCCCGGTAGACCACTAGGGGCTCTCGCATCCAAGATACACCGTTTGTGGCGACTTACTATCGTAAGTACTTGAGTCCCAGGCTTCATCATTTAACTCTTATTACTTTAGTTAATTGATGAAAATTAATCATTTTTTCACACTAGCCGTACATAGGCTAAGGTTTTTGATGGACAGAGTCAACATGAAAAATTCAATGCCATGACCGGGATTTGAACCACGGATCTCCTCTGAGTCAAATGGAGAATTTAGTGTCAGGACGGCACGTTGACCATGGTAGCTCAATGGGTTAGAGCGACTGGGCGGAAACCAGGAGATCCGTGGTTCAAATCCCAGCCATGGCATTGAATTTTTCATGTTGGCTCTATCCAACTATATTAAAATAGGACCTGAAGCTTTCCTGGCGACGAATATATTGTAGATCTTCTCGGGAAGCAAGCCAGGTGAAAAGACGAATAGTAATCGACGTTTCGGGAGCGCACATCGCTCCATCATCAGGATATTTATAAAATGTTATAACCACAAATGTATCACTGGATATAACACCACTATAAACAAAGACAAAACACTACAAATATTCGTATCACTGAACAAAAGACTGTTTACAGCAAATTAACTGCCAGGTCAGGAGATGACGTGAGTATAGAGAATTAATTAGGTCAAAGAAACGTATATACTTAACTTGATTAATCTGTATAGATCTGTGCTTCTTAATCCGACGGATTTCCATTTAAGGCCGATTTCTAAGAGGAGCTGAACTGAAATCCAGCATCACAACTAAGCGTGCTCCTCTCGGAGGAAATGGCCAAAGCCTCCTTAACTCTCCTAGCTCATCACATAGAGACATGTGTTTTAAACATCTCACTATCGTTTTATCTACTACATTCTTTGTTTATACATGCTTAAGGGGGGACGTATTGTTTTGTAAAATAGTATATAGTGTTAGCTATCAAACACCAAAGTATTATGGCTGTACGTGGTCTGTATGTACTTTTAAAAAATTAAATGCCCTAGTGTTGTATAGTAGCATAGTAGCAACACATAGTCTTCCATCAGCTGTCTTGGAATCTATAAAGCCCACCTACCAATTCTTAGCACAACCAGACTTGCTAAAAAATGGCTCTATGCCTCAACATTTCGATATGGAAAAGGTGTCCCAAAACATCATTTGTGTCTTCCATAGTGGTGAAAATTGCTACATTTGATGCTGCAATAGTGTTTCATGATGGGAATGTTGGCAGAAAGAAAGTTATGCATCAGTTAGGGTATCAACCTGGTGTGTTTATTGAAACAATATTGCAGAGTATCGATAACATTCGCATTGCTGGTGCAGACAGAGCTATGAAATGAATGCAGAAAGAAGCAAGACAAAAGAGGAATTTAAAAAGAAAGGCTAAATAAGACCAGAATGAAGATACAGACTATGGATATGGGAAGTTCTGACTTAAAATTAAAAGGCAAACTGAATAATACTTATTGTATTTTTAATTGCCTTTTCCCATAACTTGCATTTTTACAACTTCAACCCATTTTTCTCTCAAACTACTTCATGTACAGTGATGCAATTTAGCACACAGCTTTCTTATGCCACAGTCAACATTTTGTTGGTTCTAGAATTTAAGATTAAGCTCCAGATGGAATGTGATGATACAAAATATATGAAATTATTTTAAATTTTAAAGAATGCATATGATTAACATTTTTTTTAAAATTCTATACAGCTTAAATAAGAAATCTAAATCCAACAAATTAATTTCTAGTGTGTTTTAAAATAACATACAAAATTTCAGAAAGATAGCTTACGTGAATTTTGAAAAAATAAAGGCCTTAATTTTTTTAAATATCTCTGCATATAGAAAAAATATGTAGCATTAGTTATAAACAATGGAAAATTATGAAAAAAATTGTGTATATTAACTGTATTATGTTAAATGAGTATACTAAGTTTCAGTTCTCTAACTTGAAAACTTTGGATGTTATGGCTATTTATGTAAGACCTTGAATATTTGCATACTCCCCCCTTAAAAAGAAATATGTAGATGTGTACTAAAAGTTTGTCTCAAGAAGAAATATATATTATAAGTAAAAGTAATTGATAGAAGATAAGGTCATGATAAGCAATAAGTCACTACATTTACTTTGCAATAAGATGTAGACAATACTTACCGATTATCCTGTGCAGGGTGTCCTCTCCGGTCTCCGCCTCCTCGGCCGACGAGTACCCATCGTTGACAACCCCACTAGGGGCAGGATGGCTTTCTAAAGCTTGTAGTTTCCTCGACCCCCGCAAACTCCTGTTCAGGAACTCGTTTTGCTGCGCCAGCCGCTCTTCCTCTTCTTTCCTTTTCCGGAGAGCTTCCTAAAGAAGAAAACAAAAGAAATCAGTCCATTGAAAACCAGGCTAAGTGGTTAACTACAATATCCAAGGCATGTCTATTGATGATAATGGAGTCCATGATGTAAACTCTCTCAAGTATTTACAAATCAGTTTTAAATGAATATTATAAACGAACCTTATCAGAACTATAGCCGGGTTTTGAACCACGTGCCACTGCTCTAACCACCTGAGATACCCTGGCAACGTCATTATTTTGACAAAATTACTCACATTTCCCCCGTTAAATCACAAGGTATTCTCAAATTCATTTGGAGATGGCACACCCTATTAAGCAGTTCCAAAAACATCAATCATTTGAGTATAAATTTAAAGTGAAATTTTTGTGTGAATGTTACCAGGTTATCCTAATAATGGCAACTGCATCAAGATCATGTGTAAATGACTTTTACGTCTTATATTGTTTGTCATACATGTATTGCAGGTTTGAGGAAATTGACAAAAGGAAAGTAGAAACAGGTCTATATAAACAACCACTATTACATCAATAAAGTATAATGAATTGTTTTATACCTGTTGGAAAGGTAGAATCATGTCATAGTAGTTTATTTAACTTTTTTTGGCGTGTATCTCGAATACGAGAGTGTCTACTGGTTTACCGGGAAAACATACGAGTCTACTGGAGAATTTAATGTCATGACGGCACGTTGGCCATGGTAGCTCTTTTCTTTTGTAATTTACGTCCTCCAACGTTAAGTCATATCGGACGGTGAGTGAAATGATGCTCAAATGTGTCCAGGGTCCATGGAGCTTAGAGCTACCCGACATTCGTCTATACGGATAAGTGAAAACCCCGGAGAAAACCTTATCCAGGTAACTCACCTTGACTGAGATTCGAGCTCGGGACCTCTTCTTCGAATCTCGGTCAGGGTAAGTTACCTGGATAAGGTTTTTTTGATAGTTAAGAGCGACCGGACGGAAACCGGGAGATCTGTGGTTGAAATCCCGGCCATGGCATTGAATTTTTCAGTTTGACTCTATCCAAAGCCTTAGCCTATACACGGCTAGAATGGAAGAACGATTAATTTCCATCAATTAATATAGTAGCTTAGTTTGTTAGAACATCGGCACGGTAAGCCGAAGGTCAATAGTTCAAATCTGGAATGTAATATTAATTAGGAGAACTCAACGACAAATATTATTAAGATATGCAGGAGCTACAAAGACTACCCCCACCATGGCGCTACTTGTAATACTCGGAATATGGCCAATGGATCTATTAATAAGATTTAGAGGAGCGGACTATTGGCGTAAGAAGAAGGACAGAGAGAAAGTAGCTGAAATAATAGGAGAGGAGTGTGAAACTAGATGGCAGATAAGAAGGAAACTTTTTAAGGACTGGCAGCACGAATGGGATAATATAGAAGAGGGCCGTAGAGTACATGAAATACTACCAGATATAAATGAAAGATTGAAAATGAAGCATTTCAACCCGTCCAAAGGAATGATACAATTTATAACCGGTCATGGACCATATGCCACCTATTTACATAGAATAGGAAGAAGAGAAACAAGGCTGTGCACTATATGTAAAATAAATGATACACCAGAACATCAAACTTTTGAGTGTGGGATACATGACAATCAAGTTGGCGAATTAAGACAGGAGCTTCAAGGCAAAAACACTTGGATAATTGTAAGAAATGAGGTTGATTTTAAGAAACTTGATGAACTAACGAACTATATATCATCAAAGGCATGGAAAGAGTACACCCTATCTAGGGATCGCAGACATAGGGAACCTGAGAGAACTGCCACATTGGTACCAGTAAGAAGATCCATAAGGCTAATCGAAAGACAGGAGCAGCGAAGAGACCTAAGTCCTATATTTGAGCAAACATTGGCAGATTTAGATGACATAGATGAGAAACTTGAGGAAATCATCGGAATACAAAATATCACAGGATAGGAAACATAAATAGAAGGAACTCCTTATAGAAGAGTATAAATTCGAGACTTGACAGCAATATATGAAAACATAAACAAACGTATAAATGTTGAATCTACACTTAGGTTAGGTTCAGTCATCAAGAAGCAATGATGACTGATAGGTTAGGCAACTGCAAAGTTAAGCAGTTAATTAGATATAATTTGTCTACAAAATTATAAACAAAGTTAAATTAAATGTAAAGATAAAAACAAAATGTTAGAATGTTAATTTAGGTTCCGATATAGATTCAAGTAATCGGAACATAAGAATGTAGAATTTATTTATTTATTTAGTTCAAATCTGGGATTTGGCATTCAGTTTTTCAATCTACATCTTCTTTTACAATCGTGTTTAATATTTATTAAATATTAATTATTATCGTTTATTAGTTCCATAACTCAAGCCCATATCAAAGCATTATACGTACATGACTGAACTTTTAATGTTTTGGAAGTCTTCTTTTCGAATATTCTCATTGACAGCTTTGGGCTGTCATCCCGACTGCCGACCTCACGACCACATACTTCGTCAGGGGTGAGCGATTAGCCACCGATACGGGGAGGTGATGGAGTTCATATCACTCAACCTGCTGCCGTTATTTTATACAGGATAACTGCCTTTCGCAGCTCCTGAGTGGACAGCGGTTCTGACGTTGTTGTGCTGCACTGATTACTCTATGTGGACGGGGTTTTCCGATGCTTGATTTCAATTTACTGATTCACATTCCACATGGACATAACATCTATCCGTCATTTATGATTCCTGCGAATTCCATTGGCTGAAGTAACGCGTTCATTGGTGCTTAGCACACAACCGGGAGGCGCGCCAGTTCCCCTCTCACTCTTAGAAGAATAATCAGTGCGTTATCTGAGAGGTTTCTAGTAACAAAGAGCGTTCGAGCTGCACGACTATTCTAGGAACTTACTGTAAGCGTGGGGGGATCTTGGGCGCGTTTCATGGTCGGCAACTAGAGCTTCATACTACAGTGGACTACCCAAAACAAGTCGCTTCCTAATCAGACGAAATATCAGACAGCTGTAGTACTTGAGATCTCCGGCCTCTTTTCAGCACACACTTCATTCCTTCATTAACTATCTAATACGACATTTCTGGTTAGAGAACGTTAAACTTCCAATTTAAACTTTGATGCATTCACAGTAAAAGCCTAAATCAGTATCAGAGGGACAGTGTGAAATAATAGTGTATTGTACAGTGCGATCCATATAAATCTGAACCATTTCAATAGGCCATAATATTTCAACCAATAATAGGACACACGTGCAGCTTTGGGAGAACATAATACACAATTGGGAGATTACATTACACTATTTACATCTCAGAGAAAATGTTGGAAGTGTCCTCCACCAGCATCTTTGGATCGTTGGTCCCCTTTTCTTTGATACGACTGTAGACACTGAAGTTTATATAGGTATCTTCAAGAGATTTGTGGAGCAGCTGGACGATATCGAATTGAGAGAAGGCTATTTCCAGCAAGATGGAGCAACATGCCATACATCTAATGACACCATCGAACTTGTAACCAGTTTCTTTGATAATCGAATAATCTCAAGGTCTGTGGCCCTCATATATCCTGACCTAACCTCACCGGATATTTTCTTGTGGGGATTATCTAAAAATAGAGTGTACAAGAATAGGCCAGGGACAATTGATGTTCACAAGGAATCTATTCTAACCGAAATAAGTAACATTGGTGAGGATACTCTCCGTAAAACTTCAGTGAATATGGTGAGACGAGTGCAAACATGTATAGATGCTGCTGGAGGACACTTCCAACATTTTCTCTGAGATGTAAATAGTGTAATGTAATCTCCCAATTGTATATTATAGTCTCCCAATTGAGTATTATAGTCTCCCAAAATTTGTACGTGTATCCTATTATTGGTTCAAAGGTTATGGCCTAGTAAGGCTTATTTCGCCAGTGGGTTTATCTCACCCTGGCTTATTTCGCCCTATTGCTGCTTCAGGGGTGTACCCTCTTCAGCCTTGACTTTATTTGGAGTTGAGGGAGGACGGCTTTTTTTTTCTTTATTAAGTTATGTATGCATGTGTTAACATGTGTCGTTATTGGCTAATTGTAATAATGTTAGTATTTGTCATATTTTTATTTTATTTATTTAATATTACATATATATTTTCTTTAATATATATACATTTTTCTTTATTTTATATTTTATACTTTTTTTATTGGTCTATTGAAATGGTACAGGTTTATATGGATAGCACTATATAATAATGAGGAAATTTCCAGTGTGGTGTATTATCAGCTGACAGGAGCCGGTCGTCAAATAGTAGGAAGCCATTCTAAAGGCATGACGTCATCGGCATTTACGTATTTGGTGAAAATTTAGGCGAGTTTTTACATACATGGACTGATCTAATTCTCTGTCTGCAAGGATGTCGGTTAGCGAAGTGTTCGGTATGATTGTGCACATTGATTTTCTAAGGGTTCATTCATTCTAAGTGATATACTTTTAGTCTTGTCACTGCAGAAGGAGCCTAACAAATATGACAACAGTGCACACAGAAGGCTGCATGGCAGCAGGAATGTCAACCACAAGTTAATTTCTCGCCGATAATAATGTATACACATGTCATTCAATCACAAGAATGCAGAGTGATGTTATACAGTCCTTATTTATCATAGTCAATGAAGAGATGATTCCACATAAACAACAAAGAATGTGGCTCGCCCCATTTAACTCAGTTGGTAGAGCCCCTGCCTGTCGTGCTAGGGGTCCCGGGTTCCATTCTGGGTGGTGGGGTGGGGATTTTTCTCCGATCAACATAATTCCTTATGTTCCCAGAGTCTGGAACTAACACCTTCGAGATGTTCCGAAGGAGAACGGCCGCCGATATGGCCATTCCATTGGAGGGTTAAAAGGAACAAGTTAAAAAAAAAAAAAAAAAAAAAAAAACCCGAATGTGTTAAATGCAAACAATACTAGGCAGTTAATTTGAGAATTTTTGTAATAATGTCCAAGGAGTGTTGCATACTGAGTCCAGCTATCTGCAAGAATCTGTGTCTCAAACTTTTCAGAGAGCATTGCACAGTGGAATATTTTTCGAAAACTTGCATTCTCTCAAAAATAGCTCTAAAGATTTTGATTAAATTACTAGGTATAGGTTAATGATATTTTCATGATAGATGAAAGACATCTTGAATTTTCTGAGACTAGCCATTTTAGACCTCTTTATTCTGTGTATGTAAAACGGAAAAGAGAGATGAAATCTTAGAACACTAAATGTAGATCTCTTAAAAGCACATAATTTATGTCAAATACATGTTTTTTGTCTGGGGTGAATCATTTGCAAGAACTTTCTGGTTATTTCGTTTCATTTTTGTTATAGTTACAGTTTTTGTAAAATGTGAAGGCATAATTCATTTTCATCCCTTCTGTTCATGGAAAGAGAACGGAATTTCAAAGCCATCCATTGTTAAAATGACTATCGCTTAGACCTGCTCTGTTCTCCTATTCTCATTGTACCTTCAAGAACATGTGAGTGCACAAATTGCTTCTGTTTCTTCGTTTTAGTTGAACATCCACAGATCAAAATAGGAGATGCAATACCATTTTAAACATATATTTAAAATATAACTGTTGCTTCTATAAGTAAAAAATTGGAAGATAAAAGCAGGCTTTTTTATTTGTTCCATTTAAACTGCAATGTCATATCGGCGGCCGTTCTCCTTTGGAACATATCGAAAGGGTTAACTCGTACTCGTTGGTTTTTAATCATTAGATCACGCACACATTCACACTCTCATTCATACTTCCATACTATGGGAAAGATGAGGAATTATTCTGATCGAAGAAAAATCCCCACCCGCACAGCCGGAAATCGAATCCGGGATTCTTAGCACGCAGGTAGGTGCTCTACCGACTGAGATACAGGGGCAGCCTTTAAGTTTTGTTCTAGATCTGTTTGGTGTTAATTACATGGTTGGTTAAATTTTGTAAAAGTAATTGCTGATAGCTGTTACTATAAATACGGGGTAATTAACAACTTAGTTTTGTTTTCTTTAATTAACCTATTTATTGCATAACCATATACACTATTCATTACGCTTTGTATAAAAGTTACTAATGGACTTACACACAAGGACGCACGAGTTCGATTCTCCAGACATCCACTACATTACCAGTAACAGCCATTTCGAGCCTGGCAACAGATGGGTCTGCCAAACGACTAGATATATGGCCGCAAGGGAGCGCTATGGAATGTATTCCCTAAACCAACATTAGTTTACAAGTCGATTTGCAGTCTTAAAGTCGATATTCTTTTATAATATAGGCGAAGAAATGATTTTTCGCATTATTACTGTGGAGAATATTATCCCCAAGGTTACTAAAAAGTTAAGACCGATATTTTATCCTAGGAACAGAATAAAACTGATCTGAACATGCGTTTTGTGTCCAGGTTTTTACAGTCTCGATATTAGCGCAGCTATGATGCCCTTGTTTCTTTTTAGGATCAGTACTAAGGACACAAGTTGAAAATAAAACGTAAATGAGGCTACGAGAATAATCTTCTTTCTTCGTTAAAATTTTAAAAAACATCCGCTTCAAGACTACCATTACTTAATTTACTAATTTTTTTTTGTTCTGCCTCATACTGACGCACAGTTCGATTATAGACTAATTTGTTCACACTGTTAAAAGATCTATGCTTGGTTTTATCTTCAAACTAAGCTCATATTACGCTATCACAATGACTTATTTATATTTCTTGCCTTGTACCACTTAGAAAACCTATTTCACAGAACTTTTTCTAAATTTTTATATAGATATTTTGATAGTTGGTAGGTCAATATTAACGGCCGCGCCGTGGTCGAGCGGATAGACCTCTTGACTCTCACCAAGGTGGACCGGTCGGGATGGCTCAGGCGCTTTCGTCTGTGGCCCGCTTTCACGAGGCCCGGGTTCGATTCCAGTGGCCGACATACCTGATTCGTGGGCTTTTTCGGGGGTTTCCCAGATCGCTAAGCGAATGCTGAGTAGGTTAACTACACACTCCAAATTTCCTGTCCCTCCATTTCATCTCCATTATCTCTTCACATCATCTCCCATCTGGTGGTCACTTTCAGGGTAAACTACTTCGTCCTCCGGTAGGTCGGTTGTCGGTCTCCGCGCCTCTGCTGGGACATTTTCGGGACCGCCAGCCTGGGACCTTTGGGGCTCGGCTACTGGGCTCATTGCCGTTCCCAGTAGGGGAGCATGTTCGTTGACCTGACCTGTCGGGGGAAGTCTCTAAGTAAAATTGTAGGGACCCTGCCCTCTGCACTTGGGTCAGCAGCCCTCTGTCTCCTTCGCCTCATCCTTCCTCCCGGAGGTGCCTTCCTTGAGCGCATAGGCACAATGGTCACAGCATCGTAGTCTATATACTGAATCCTCTCCGTAGTGAAGTCCTAATTTAATCCTCACCAAGGCGGACTGGGTTCGATCCCAGGCTACCGCGTGTGAGATTTGTGGTGGACCACACTCCGGAGAGGTACTGCGCCTTGGCGTAGTGGGCTAAGGCGTTGTTCCCTGCCAAGGAATGCGCCTAGGTTGGAACCTACCCTTGAGGGTTGAGGATTTTAAGTCCCGGTATCGAGCCGGTGCCCTCTCAGCATCGTGAGGAAATTGAGGAGCTACGATTGGTAGCAAACCATGATCTAGAAAGTCAACTTTTGGGATGGCGGTGGCGTGATACTGGCCACGTCTCTTCCCCCTCTGCGTTGCGTATGTGGACGTGAGGTCGGCACGGCAGGCTCTGGTCCGCTTGCGGGCCGTTACACGGCGCAAGAACGGGATTTCTCTGGGATCTCCGGTTTCCTCCATCATCATTCGACCAATTTCTCTATTCTGATAGTTGCTTTCATTCATTTCGCCTAATTCTGTCATCTATAGTTCTCTCACTGTTACACCAGACATTGGGCTGTTCACCCATTCTGGGCTCTCTATCTGATTCAGAATTTCTTTTTCTTTACCCCTCGCCTGAAGGCACAAGTGATAGAGGAACAAAAATCCCCTAACACCACGATAGCCGTTAAACAAGGGAAGTTAAGATGAACAAGGTACCTTAGTATTTACTGCACACCAACGCAAAGTAAGTCCCTGAAAGGAATGTGCCATCCAGTGCCACCCTTACACAGTTGGATAAGGACAGCGAATGTGTGACAGAAGGCATGCTACACAAGGAGTAGAACCGTTAAAAATATGCACCCTGTTCACTGTATACACTAAAACCAAGAAGATTTATTCACAAAAGTAGAAGACGTCAGAACGTTTTTGAATGGTCTGTAACTGTAATGACATGGGGTGTCATAAATCTATCCAGGGAGGGTGTGGGAACCTTCACCAACACCCCTGCGCCTTAGGCCCCGGAGACTTTCTTTGCAGTGGTAAACTGTATTCATTTTTTGTGTTTTTTAATCTCTTTGTGTAACAGTTTTTCCACAAACCAATCACATAGTATAGTACCTGATGTTTTCTGCATGGTCGTAAATGTGCCACGAAATGAACAATGCTTGTCAGTATAGATTATTCGTTCTGCTTCCACGTGTTCTCACTCAAGGCATTACCTTCTGATCTTGGTACACCTTCTTTCCTGAAAGTCTTCTTGTCGCATTTTTGGTAGATAATGAAGCCAAGTTCATGATGTTTACATTCACACATGGAAATACCGCGCATATACACACACTTCTTTCTTGTAAAATTGTTTCTTTCTTTATTCTTTGGAATCAGGAGATATTAAAACATATATATTTGATGAAATCTCTAGATAAAACTGTCTATAGTTGAACGAGTAATAGTACAATTTATCAGGCAAAGTTTGTGATATGGCCACGGAAGTTAAAGGGCACTGTTTAAATGAAACAATTAAAAAACTAACAGCCTAGCAACTGTTTTGGCTTCCTGGTGGTACAGTCTCTGTTGCAGGCGATCGATAGCCGTATTGGGGGCCCAGCTGTTCCTTATGTCAGCTGCACTCTATGTTAATGATATATTACAATTTAGGGAGGGTTCTGCTGTATGTGGCAGTGTTCGAAACGGGTTATGGACTAAACCCTCCCACTTGTACCAAATTAAAATGCGAAAAGTTTTCAACCATTTGTATCTATGTGTCTATTTGTGGGTGGATAATGGAATGAGCTGACTGGTTGAGTACACCGCAATCAATGATAGGTGGAGTTTGGTTCTGATCTCAGATTGTTTGTTCGTCCTCTTTGGTCTAGGAGTAATATGCCAGGTTAAAACCCCGGGGAGAGTGATGGGTGTAAAAATCCTTAGGATGGCTTTCTTTTGGGGGGAAGTCGTTGGTCCCCTGTTGTACAGATAACTGTTTATTTTTGAAATTTATGGTTGGTAATTGATTAATCTGTAATTAATAGCTTTGTGCGGTTAGGATATTTTTGTTTGGTTAAACAATAGTACTGGATACCAGCACCAAACGTGGCCGCCAGCTACCGGCAGCAAAATTTTTAATGGGGAATTTTAAAATATATTTTATAATATTTATAAAATATATTTAAGTTAATAACTGGAATACCAGTTATGTGCTACTGGAAACCAGTAATAGAATATTTTTGTTTAAAATTGTTTTAATCGTGATGCTGCTCCTCTTTGAAAACCGGCCTTTAAAATGAAAATCCGTCGACTTAAGAAACACAGATCAATACAGCTTGATAACCAAGTTAAGTAGTTACACTTCTTTGAACTAATTGATTTTCTATGCTCACGCCATCTCCTGACCTGCCATTTAATTTACTGAAAACAGTCTTTTGTTTAGTAACTTGAATTTTGATAGTGTTTTGTCTTTGTGTATATTTGTGTTATATCCAGTGATACATTTGTGGTTATAACATTTATTAAAATATCCTGATGATGACAGCGATGTACGCTCCCGAAACGTCGATTTCTAATCGTCTTTTCACCTGGCTTGCTTCCCGAGAACAACTTGTTTGAAATGTTTGTAAATTTTTAAACTAAGTTTATAAAATTTTGAAAGCGATTGACAAGAAAAATTTAAAATGTTTAATTATATTTTTGAAATTTAATATATTTTTATGTCTGTTTATTTTTAGAAATGTGGTGTGGATTTTTATGTTTGGTGAGAACATTTCTTAAAATGTTTGTAAAAGTTTTATTATTTTATTTTTTTTATATATAATCTGTAAATTGTGTATGTTTTATATATGCTTTTGATTTTTTAATAAATAAATAAATAAAGGTCTGAGTATTGACCCTAGATTAAGAAATTAGGTGTCGGTGTATAGTATGCAGATTTTTATTTTATTTTATTTTCTGTCCCTCCATTTCATCTCCAATATCATTTCACATAAACTCTCATCTGGTGGTCTCTTTCAGGGTAGAAATGTCGGCGAGAGTCTCGGCACTGCATGGCAGGATGATGTGTTCCTGGTAAACACTTCCTCCAGCAGGAGGGGCTCCGGTCTCCGGGCCGGTCAGGACCACGGTGGGTGGAATACCGGTTGTACTGGTCTGCCAAAGAGTTTCCAACTGGCCAACAATATGGACCATGCTCTCTGTACTGTCGCGACTCCTTGGATCGCACCCTCTGTCTCCTCTTGCCTCATTCTTTCCTCCCGGGGATGCTGAAACGGAAATTTCCTTACATACGTAGGGATTGGAGGTGGTGATGATGGGGGATGATGTTCTCGAAGCCCCGCGTTGCGTCGATCGTGTGGAATGGGATTATTCTCACCTGATGGCGTTCCGCGTTGCAGCTGAGGTCCTGGGTTGTATTCTGTCCTCCGGGGTTGGATTGGGATTTCATTACGGAGGGGATTCGGTACGTAGGCCACCATGCTGGGCCCATTGTTTCTATTCCCCCAAGTGGGGGCACCCCGGGAGGAAGGATGAGGCGAAGGAGACAAGGGCGGCCGATACAAGTAGCCCAGACAGTACAGAAGACAGGGTCCCTACTTGGCTAGAGTCTTCCCCCGACAGGCCAGGACAACGGACACGGTCCCCTACAGCGGGACGGCAATGAGCCCAACAGCCGAGCCCTAATGGTCCCAGGCAAGCGATTCGAGCCTTAAAGGTACCTGGCTGGTGGTCCCAAAATGGTTCCAGCAGAGGAGCTGAGACCAACAACCGACCTACCGGGGGAAGAAGTAGTTTTCCTCAGAGCATATCATCCTGCCATGCACCACCGAGACTCCCACCGACACTTCTACCCTGAAAGAGACCACCAGATGAGAGATGATGTGAAATGATAATGGAGATGAAATGGAGGGACAGGAAAATCAGGAGATGTAATTAACCTACCCAGCATTCGCCTACCGACCCGGGAAAACCCTCGAAAACTCATGGGTTAGGTAGGTCGGCCACGGGAATCGAACCCGGGCCTCTCAAATGTGGGCCACAGACGAAACCGCGTGAGCCATTCCTCCTGGATGACGGCGACGATGAGGAAGCTACGAGTTGCTAAATCTTCTTGGTCCAATCTGGCACTTTGATATATCGATGTACATAAACTAATTTCCGGATCTACTTCAGTCTGAGCTATGAGAACTCTTGAATTTTCAGACGTGGTCGCGAGTGAAAGTAAAAATTTTCTAAATAAACTTCAATACCAATAAATTCATTTTACTTTTAAAAATATCAAGATGTTCAATTTAATTTCTATTATAATTACAATTTTGGGTATAAAACTTAACAATAGTATTGTATAACTTGATTACAACTAACAGAAAACTGATATTAACTCTTTTACAAGGTTTCGTCACGGCACTGGATTTACCTCTGTTCACCTTAATGTTCTTCCATCAAAAGACGCTTTCTTTCCTAGCTGTTCTCCCAAAATTATTGATTTTTCCTTCTCTCGTTGCCATCACTACCTATCAAACTTAATTTTTAGTGGTCCACGTCACACATTACATAATCTCATTTTCAAAACTACCAAAAATTCTATTAAATAAACTTGAACGTATTGGACTCAGAGGTCTAAGTAATAACCTGATACAATCCTACATGACTAACAGAACACAATATGTACAACTGAAATGTAAACAAGGTGACTTTATTTCAAAACCTGTAGAGGTACAGTCTAGCGTGCCCCAGGGGTCTATTTTGGAACCATTATTGTTTATTCTGTATATTAACGACATAAAAACTGTGGTATAGGGTAATGTAGCTTTAAGTTTGTATGCAGACGATGCCACACTGGGTTTCAGGAACAGCAACTTACTAAATCTAGAAATCGATGCAAATTTGACCTCCAATATCGTGGCACAGTATTTTAATATCAGGCTTTGTACTAATGCACAAGAAAGCAAATTTTGAACTTCAGCTTAATACAGGCAATAGTCTAGTCCAGTATGTAAAAAGTGTAAACATTTTAGGTTTAATCCTTGATGACAAGTTAACTTGGAACAACCATATTGAAAAACTAGAAAGTAAATTAAGCTCAGGACTTTTTGTGTTGCGATATTTAGCCAATTTTCTCTCAGTAGATACTAGTAAGTTAGTGTATTTTGCATTAATATATTCACACATTTCTTATGGCATCGCGCTGTGGGGACACTCTTCCAAATTAAACTTTAACAGAATTTTTCTCCTACAGAAAAGAGCTATCAGATACCTGGCAAAGATAACACGTACGAGTTCATTCAGACCGCATTTAAAAAAAAAATTAAACATACTTACTCTTCCCTGCATATTTATTCTGCGTACAATTCTTTTTGCACATAACAGGAATATAACATCCACAAATTCCGATGTCCACACATGTGAAACAAGGGGAAAGAACAACTATATAGTTAAAGGTCACAAGCTAAAACGTTTTGAACATAAGCCCCAATACTTTAGTCCAAAACTACTTAATAAACTTCCGGAAAGCCTAAAAAATATTGTGTCAGCTGCAAAGATTAAATCTAAATTGACTAAATCTTGTTAAGCAGAGCCTATTACAGTATAGATGAATATTTTGATGACAACTTCGATGATTTTGAATAATTATGTCTTCTTTTTCTTCTTCACTCCAAGGGCTAGGCAATGCTGCCTGTTCCGGTTTAAAACATGTCTGACCAACGTTTTCGTGGCCTTCCCGGATGTCTCTTTCCTCTAGGTTTATAGTTTATAACTCTTCTTGGGATCCTATCTCTCGGCATTCTCTCAATATGCTCTCTCCATTCATTTCTATAATTTATTATTTTTTTTCTAAAGAACTTATTTCTAAATCTTCTCTTATTTTTTCATTTGGAATTTTATTTAAAAGAGTACATCCCTTTACTGCTCTTAAAAATCTCATTTCGGCGGCTTGTATCTTGTTTTTGTCTGCTTTTGTTAATGTCCATGTTTCAGAACCAAAAAGAAAAGCAGGCACAGCCATTACTTTATAAAACTTCATCCGTGTTTCTTTTCTGGTTTTAGTTTTTAGGCTTCTATTTATTATGCCGCATATTTGTTGAAACATTGGTAATTTATTTTTAAAATCATTTTCATATAATTATGTTTATAATTATGCTTTGTATATGTGTGTGAGAGAGAGGGAGAGAGAGAGAAGATGAATGACAATTTTTTTTGACATTTCTAATCCTTTATTTTTAAGAGAGAGTATGTATTACAAATGACAGCTTAATTGTGTTCAAACACTGTATTAAGCTGCAATAAATATGAATATGAATATGAAAAAAATGAAACAACGGTTACAATGCTCTATTTGGAGCATAGGAATAATAGATCAAGTAGGGACGACGTACCGAAGGTTCTAACTACCCTGTCCCACGCAGTGGTGCAGGACTAGAGCAAAGGTAACTCGCCATTACCTTTAGACCCTCATCCCTTCTCTGCTTACTGTTCATTTATATTCTATATGTGACTAGGTAGCATTACTTCAACCCTTTACTCTATGTACTTCTGTGATTTATATAAATATATCCGCATTGTAACAATATATGCTTTTAAAATCTGGGGAATGAGGTACAAGAGATAAGCCGAACGTTTAATGATATGGAATGACTGATTAAAGCAGCATTCCAAGAAGTTAATAGATATAAATCATTTCATTAGTTCCATATGCATTAACTTGGAGCAGTCACTTGTTTCATCTAAAATACGATTCACATAAAACTGTCCACTTGAAGATATTATTGGATATCTCTTTTGGTATCTTAGCAACTGTATGCCCATTATCTCTTATACAATGTACACAGAACAAATCCAACGTTATGATATGAATGCGATAAATGCTTTTCTCTGCATAGGCTCCAGAAACCATGTCCTACAGCACGAAAAATATAGTTCTGATTTGGTCCAAAATAGCATCTACTGCCTTTTAATTATTACCTGGTTCACTATCTCATATGGAATTGGAAGAGAAAGTTTTGTGAACGTAACAAACACATCAGGATTTTTATAGATACAGTCAACATGAAAAATTCAATGCCATGGCCAGAATTTGAACCACGTATCTCCTGGTTTCCGTCCAGTCCCTCTTACCCATTAGACTACCTTGGCTACGTGCCATCCTGACATTAAATTCTCCAAATGACTCGAATATTTTCCCGGTAAACCACTAAGTTGTATATATTATAGAGATATTTTAGTGGCAAACTAAATGTACACTTAGAATTCTCTGGAAATGTCCGGAAAAGCCCCTTTAATTCTGAATGACTGGTAAATCGTAAGAGATAGAGAAGATTTACGTTATGTCAAATACGCTTGTGTGTATTTGGAGTGAAGCATTCCGATATATACCCTGTAATTTTTATGAATTTTTCCAATACGTATAATTTTCTCTGTCGTCATTCATATTTTTGACCTCTTGGTCATCCAAAGTTAACCAAATTTCAGAGTTATCACATAGCTGTCAGCTCTTTAAATATTTCACTCGCTCAAACTCTATTTTTTGTACAATTTACGTCCTCCAACGTTAAGTCATATCGGACGATGAATGAAATGGGTGAAATGGTGTTCAAATGAGCCCAGGGTCCATGGAGCTTAGAACTACCCGACATTCGTCTGTAAGGATAAGGCAAAACCCCGGAAAAACCTAATCCAGGAAACTCTAATGTATTCCCATATTCACATGTAACTAACTTAACTATATGAACATTAACTATAAGATAATTTATGTAAATGTTGATCTCCGCTACCATGAAATAGATAGGGGAGTAAACATTTATAGGAATAGCTTGTGTAAGAGTAGAGAAAGTCGTTTGAAATCTCAATATCAGGTATTTCGGTAGAATACAGGAACTACATTTAAAATACATATCAAAATATGCCTGCGTGATAAAGAAAATATAAGAAATATAAATGAATAAGAATGCATAGGCTGGCCCCGTAGCTCAGTCGGTAGAGCACCTGTCTCCGACCAAGATAATTCCCCATCTTCCCCAGAGTCTGGAAGTATGAATGAGAATGTAAATGTGTGCTTGATTTAATGATTAAAAACCAAAGATAACGAGTTTATCACCTTCAGTATGTTCCAAAGGAGAACGACCGCCGATATGACCATAGCAGTTAAAGGCGGAGTATAAACGGAACAAGGGGGAAAAAAAAGAATGCATAAACATTAAAATTGTACCTATAGTTTTGGGCAATGTTCGTCATTTCGTCTCCCATTAAATTACTACGAGGTCAGGTTTACCAACATTGCAACAATTGTCTTACCTCTGTGATTAGGTTCTTGCGATGTTTTGCTGGCGGAGTGCTGGAGACCATGTTGTGCACTGGCAGGCAAGGTCGGCAATTATCTTATCTCACAACCAAGTCATTTCACTTCGGCACGTAAGTATGCTCTTATCTGCACTTTTTTTTAATGACGTGACGCTCCAACTGCAGAATGTTATGACTTATGAGCTATACATAACCTATATTCAGGAATTCAACACTTTTCTGAGTTTCACGTGTGATTAACAACTTTAGTGTCTATTTATGGGACATTACACTGAAAATGACGTTAGCGTGAGTAATCATCATTTATTAAGTGTTTATCTTTCTAAAAATGGTGCCTTTTGTGCCATATAGTCTTACAGTATTTTATATAATAGAAATGTTTTGCTATGATCGGTTACCGGAAGCCCTAGCGCTTAAAGACCGCGAGGATTTAAAAAAGATCCCTTTTCTAAATTACCCTCTATCTGCAAAAACTGTTCGTCTAGCCGGAAAGGAAGTACATTGGCAACCATATGTACGATATCTGGGCTTTTTGCTTGATGTAAAACTGACGTGGAAGGACCACATAACCTACACAGCCAACAAGGTCAGCAAACGTATGGGTATGTTATACCCATTGTACAATCGACGCTCAGTGATGTCCATATCCAATAAATTGCTCCTCTATAAACAAGTGCTCCGGCAAGCCATCACCTATGCCTGTGCCATTTGGGGTATAGCAGCTAAAACTCGCCTACACCGCCTTGAAATCCTACAGTCTCGATTCCTCCGTATTACCACGGATTCCCCATGGTACATCCCTAACCCTGGAATCCGTCGCGACCTATGCATTCCTGTCCTAACAGACCACATCCACACCCTCTCACTCCCATTCTATCAAAACCTCTCCCATAACTTCAACTCCCTTATACGCGGTCTAGGTGAGTACGACATCGAACCCGGCGAAAAATACAAAAGACCAAGACTTGTTTTAGGTACATGAATACACTGCTCTAACTCGTAAAATATTCTACTGCCAGTAGAGGGCTCAGCCCTGATCCGGACTTTTCAAGTGTCCAATCGCAGATATTTATCTGCAAAATAAATTTGGCTTTAACGACTTTGACTAAATTATAACACGTTCAAGGTATTTTATGTAACATGAACAGCCGCCGAAGTTCTCTTCATTCTGAATGAGTTTTCTATAACTAGTGAACTCAAAAAGTAGACGAATTCTTACTAAACAAAAATCATTTCTAAGATGCTTTTTTGTTATTGGTTTCAATTTTCAAATAGTTGAACTTCTCTGAAATGGAAAGTAATTCGTTTTTCCCCTCCTGATTATGCAAAAAGAATGGAAATTTAAAGCTTTCACTTAGCCAGCACTCCTAAAAGATTCGATTATTGTTTAAGCCTAATGTTTTTTTTTGGTTTGTAATTTACGTCCTCCAACGTTAAGTCATATCGGACGATGAATGGAATGGGTGAAATGATGCATAAATGAGGCCAGGTTCCATAGAGCTTAGAGTTACCCGACATTCGTCTTCCGGATAAGGGAAAACCCCGGAAAAAACCTTATCAAGGTAACTCACCCTGACCGAGATTCGAACTCGGGACCTCTTGAACGTGAGGCAGACATGCTACCACCACGCTACCGAGGCGGGCTTAAGCCTAATGTATTGCCCTGTTCCATTAAAGGAAAAATTTACAAATGTCTAGCAAGCTTACATGAAATAGACAGAATAAACATCTGTAGTGAATGGATGTGCAACAATGAGAAAACTAATGTTTCCTGTTTATTTTTTGTTTAACATTCGTTAACCGCGTGCTGGATGACAAAGAAATGGGTGCAATTATGCTAAAATGAACACGAGATCCATAAAGCTTAAAGCTACCTGGCATATTTCTTTTCAGGATAAAGGAAAAGTCCCGAAGAAAGCCCTTACCCGAGTAACTTACCCAACCAAGATTCCATCGCGGCTTTTATTTTGTGTGCCTAAAGCTCATTATAAACTTGAAGTAAATTATGAAATAAACTCAATTCCTGTACGAGAGGTCCCGATACTTCTGGATGAGGGTGGGAATTTGTATCTATCAAGTGTCTGCAAGTACGAATGGGAGTATAAAATGTGTTATTTTATGCCTAAATGCAATATGTTTTAAAGGAAAAGTAACCAATTCGAGTGTATAAGTTAAAGGTGGAGTATCAATCGACAAAAAGAAAGTTGTGCTCATAAATTTTATACAAAACTCTCTGTATTAGTAATTCAATACTCATATTTTCTACAATGAATGAAACACCTCCTAACTATGAAGTCACACAACGAAACAACAGCTATTAGTGATAACAATAATATCAATTTAACTTTCTTTTATATCGTCCTAGCACGTTAAAGACTTATGACCAAGAGGCACAGCAGTGATAATGATAAATCTACATTCAACACTCGCAAAAACACTCTGATGCCTTACACATTTTCCCAACCACTCTAACATGCACTACCAACTGAGTCAATGAGCCACGCACATACAACTGACCTTTGTTAGTGAGATAGATATCCACCCACATGCAATGTCCCCACCCTTGACTATCGTGGTCCCCTATAACCCAATGCCAACAACATTCGTGTGTACTCATATCGCTGCGAAATACGCTCTTATGATAACGTGCTTGTAATTTTCGATTTTGGAATGTGCTATAAGGTGTGCCTATAGCCAAACTAAAAGGTATTCATTTACACCTATACTAAGCACTTACATCGGAAATAATGGAATGGAGAAATAAGATATGGGAGGGAAAAATGAGATAAAAAAAGACAAAAAATAGTAGCTATGATAATTCAAACCAAGACAGTTGCAGACATCACCTCCAAAATTGGCTTTGCCATGGGATCTGTACACACAATCCTGCATGAAGATCTAAAAATGCTCAATCGGCGATCCTCCAAAACAACGTTCTCCACTCGCTGGATCATGTCGTCAGACCGGCTGGTGCGAGGCCGTGACTGTCTTGGTTTGTTGTCACACGATGTTCTGCCTTCATTGAACTTTCGCAACCAGGAACGCACATCAGACACATCCATGGTACCATCACCACATGCCTCACTCAACTGACGATGAATTTCAATAAGAGTCACACCACGAAAATGGAGAAAACGAATGATTATAAGCTGTTCTTTCAATAAAAACATGGCCATTTTAAGTATAAAAAATGGTCCTAACACTCGTCGCTGCCACAAGAGTTCTATGCACTGTACAGTGCTGCCATCTGTGTCACACATTCACAAAGAGCTCACGTGTTTTTTAACAGAAACAGAAGTTGCTATCTGGTCCCAGACATGAAAAAAAAAAGGTGTTATGAGTTGAACGCACCTCGTAGAAATGTCTTTGCTAGTATTATGTTTTAGATACAAAGGGAATTGGAGAATTACCTCCTTCAACATTTAGTCATATTGGACGATGAATGAAATGATGCTCAATGCGTCCGGGGTCTATGGAGCTTAGAATTTCCCGACATTCGTCTTTCAGGATAAGGGAAAACCCCGGAAAAACCTTATCCAGATAACTCGCCCTGACCGAGAGTCGAACTCGGCACTTCCTGGGCGTGAGGCAGACACGCTACCATCTACGCTACCGAGGCAGGCGGTTGGAGAATATAGTAGACACAGTAGCTGTCGCTGCATTTTTCCAAGAATTGGAGACAAAATGAATACTTCTCATTTGAGAAAAGTATAAATACTGGAAAATTCGAACAAATAACTTGGAATATCTTGCAATTTTTTATCCTTATAACAATTGATATAAGCTGTATGCTTTAAGAAATCTACATTTTAGGGGCAATAAAATTTTATGTATATCTTTCGGTTTACCAGTGATGTACAAGTCATCCAGAAAATTACTTAGGATGTTATTCTCAAAAAGTTCGGATTATACATTGTAGTTGATATGAAAATATTTAAAAATGTGGTAATTTAATTACACTGTTAGTAATTTGTGAGAAAATTAAAATCTTCGAACGTAATTACTGTTAAGAGAAGTTTGGAGCCAGGAGATTTTAGGTTTTTAAATTTTCCTGTTGCATCTTTGGAAAAAGCTTAACTTAAATACCAAACTTAGTACGAGAGCTGTTCAATAAAGAATGATGACCTTTTTTATTTTTTATTAATTTTTATTTTATTTTTATTTACATTTTTTTGCAACGTATCTTTACTCATCCTCATAATTTTGATGGTGCTTCTCAAAATAGTCTCCCCTGAATGCGATGCACTTGTCCCAGCGTTTCTGCCAGTCTTCAAAGACATGCTGGAAACCATTTTTGAGAGATCCTTCAAAATCGCCTCCGCAGCCTTCACCACTGCTTCTGCCCACCTCGGTAGCGTAGATGGTAGCGTGTCTGCCTCACGTT
Organism: Mantis religiosa; assembly: GCA_030765055.1. Classification (NCBI taxonomy): domain Eukaryota; kingdom Metazoa; phylum Arthropoda; class Insecta; order Mantodea; family Mantidae; genus Mantis; species Mantis religiosa. Next base: position 34,694,365 of record CM060952.1, on the reverse strand, counting down.
CAAGAGGTCCAGAGTTCGAATCTCGGTCAGGGTGACTTACATGGATAAGGTATTTTCCGGGGTTCTCCCTTATCCTGAAAGACGAATAGCTCTAAGCTCCATAGACCCCAGACTCATTTGAGCATCATTTCACCAATTTCATTCATCGTCCGATATGACTTAACGTTGGAGGACGTAAATTACAAAAAAAAAAAAAAAAAAAAAAAAAAAAAAAAAGCTTCTGATAATGGATAATGCCTTCCACGAAGGGGTTTTTCAAGTTAGGGAATAGAAAAAAAGTCACATGTGGCCAAATGCGTACTATAGAGAAGGCGAGGGATACACTTCACGTTGATTTTTACAAGATATTCAGCAACAACATTGGCAATATGTGGCCACACATTATCGTGGTGTAGCATCCAGCCTGCTTCACGGAAATGTAGTCTTTTGCGCATGATATGGACTTGCAATGTTTTCAGGATATCCCTGTAGTATTGTCCAGTTACTGATGTGTGTGCAGGTACAACATACTGATAAACTATTCCATGAATATCAAAGAATGAGTTGACCATAACTTTCCTAGCAGAAGCAACCACTTTTACTTTTTTGGGGGTTGTTGATGAAAGAGATTTCCACACCGGGCTTTGCTGTTTGCTCTCAGGAACAAAATGATGTAGCCAAGTTTCATCAGCAGTGATTACGTTTGAAAGAAACTCCGGATCTTCCTCTAACATCAACTTTAACTGTATGCAGACCTTCACGTGAATGTCCTCTTGTTCGGGAATCAACAGTCTTGGAATCCATTGCACAAAAACACATCTCATGTGTAATGTTTCTGTCACCAACGTGTGGATGGCACCCAATGATGTTAAGTATTTCAGAAAGTGATCTTAAGGTAATTCGTCGATCGTCTCTCACAATGGCAGCAGCAGTGTTGATGTTTTCTGCTGTAAGAGCAGTAACTGGAGCACTGGGTCCACCTTCCTTTGAAATTGATTGTCTCCCCTCTTTATATATTTTAAACCACCTTCGAGCTGTGCTGTGGGGAAGAACAGACTCTTCATAGGCCTCCTGTAACATTTTACAAGCCTCAACTGAAGATTTGTTGAGACGAAAGCAGAACTTCAAAGCCGCATATTGTTTCTCGCGTGTTACCTCCATTACAGCGGTAGGCGACACTGAACATGCCTGAACTTGCCTGGTTCTCACAGGCGGGATCCAGGAGTACCAACAATGGAACTACTAAGGCGTGTTTGTTTCACATTAAGCTAACAGAATATAAGAAGACTGAATTTTAGTGCGAAAAATTATGACCGTAAAAAAATTATGATCATTATTTATTGAACAGCCCTCGTAGCTTTAGTCGCTAGCGTGGTGGTAGAGTGTCTGACTCACGTTCAAGAGGTCCCGAGTTCGAATCTCGGTCAGGGTGAGTTACCTAGATAAGGTTTTTTCGGGGTTTTCCCTTATCCTGAAAGACGAATGTCAGGTAACTCTAAGCTCTATGGACCCTGGGATCATTTGAGCATCATTTCACCCATTCCATTTATCGTCCGATATGACAACGTTGGAGGACGTAAATTACAAAAATGTTCAAGGAGTACTATGTTTGAATCTCGGGCAGGCTGATTTACCTGGACAAGGTTTCTCCGGAGTTTCCCTTTATCGAGAAAGATGGATGTTGAGCAATTTAAGTGCTATGGACACTGGACTCATTTCATCAATTTTATTATCGTCCGATATGGTGTAACGTCAGACGACGTAAATTAAAATACACAGTCTTTCCTCTAAAAATGCTATTTTATAATTCAGAAGGTGTTAAAACGTGTAGGTATTTCTAGTTTAAACGTTCTATATCATTTTGGATGGAATACAATACTTCCTCGAATTACTAAAAGACTAATGTCTCTTCCAGACTCTGGAGGTTGGGAAATAACCCTGGCTAAAGAAACATTTCTATCATCCGGGAATCGAACAATGTACTCTTAGATTTGGAAGCTACCGTGTTAATCACCTGACCATATAAGGAGCAAGTGATATTTATTATTTGATATTTTTATACATCTTCATCACGTCAAAAAGTGTTTTTAAGTGGCAAATAAATGATTGCGCCTAGTGTCTGTTTTGAACTTGTAGTGCTATTGGGCCGAGTTCTAACGACCAGAGTTGTCGGAACACCTGCTGCTATTGTGGAAACTTCTTTGAAAAGTAATAACAGCTTTCTATAGCTGCCCTGGAGGACTTGGTTCAATCTATTTAATGGCACAAGGGTTGGGAATTCATTGAGGTAACACATCAATGTGGGCGCCCTATTGTCTTCTACAGTCCTTTGTCAAACCTATTAAGGTGTGGATGAATTAACTTGGTTTTGCTCTTTCTTTATTTTTCTTCTTCACACGTCGTGATTTGCATATTTTGTTTTTCTTTTTATCGCTATGACGCCATTCATTCTTTCTTTGAAAAGGAACACCCCTGGAGAAGAAGATTATTAGCTTTCCCTCTATCTGTACAACAATGTTGATGGATGTTTGAATTAGTTTAAACATTTAGCAGGTACCTAAACAATACAGATGGCATTAAAGTTTAAAATACTGTTATAAATCTTTGTTATTTTTAGTATACAACTGCATTACTACTACCTTCTCTATACTTAGGGAGTAGATAGGGAACATATTACATAAAATTTGTTACTGAGATTTCATCGGAAATACATTTTTTAAGTACCTCGATTCCACAGCAAAGCCTTGGAAGAAGGTCACTATGTGTAGCAAGACCCATAAACGAAATGTTGAATAAACATCAAACTTGATAAATACAAGGGTGGTCTGATAAGTTTCCGACCTAATAAAGATACAAAACATTTTTTTCAGAACTTTTATTTTTTATTTTCCAACATAGTATCCTTGTAACTCTACACACTTCTCCCAGCGATGCTCCCATCTCTGTAATCCGTCCAAATAGTAGTCGGCGTTTTTCAACATAGTCTCCTTGTAACTCTACACACTTCTCCCAGCGATGCTCCCATCTCTGTAACCCTCCAAATAGTACTCGGCGTTTTTCAACATAGTCTCCTTGTAACTCTACACACTTCTCCCAGCGATGCTCCCATCTCTGTAACCCGTCCAAATAGTACTCGGCGTTTTTCAGCAATGTCTCCTTGTAACTCTACACACTTCTCCCAGCGATGCTCCCATCTCTGTAACCCGTCCAAATAGTACTCGCCGTTTTTCAGCATAGTCTCCTTGTAACTCTACATACTTCTCCCAGCGATGCTCCCATCTCTGTAACCCTCCAAATAGTACTCGGCGTTTTTCAACATAGTCTCCTTGTAACTCTACACACTTCTCCCACGATGCTCCCATCTCTGTAACCCGTCCAAATAGTACTCAGCGTTTTTCAACATAGTCTCCTTGTAACTCTATACACTTCTCCCAGCGATGCTCCCATCTCTGTAACCCTCCAAATAGTACTCAGCGTTTTTCTCTGCGAAATAATTGTTCACGAAGGTGATTGCCTCTGCATTTGACGAAAATCTCTGTCCTCGGAGCGCAATTTTCAGATGAGGGAACAAAAAGAAGTCGCTTGGGGCTAGATCTGGTGAGTAAGGCGGTTGGTCAAGCAGTTCAAACCGTAATTCGTGGACTTTCGCCATTGCAACCGCTGAGGTGTCAGATGGCATGTTTTGGCGAAAGAGGATTTTCTTTTTCTGCAAATGTGGCCGTTGTTCCGCAAGTTCTGCCTTCAGCTTGTGAAGTAATGATGTAGTATGCTCCCTTTTTTAAGATAATCGATTAAAATAACTTCATGACTATTCCAAAAAGCAGTTGCCATCACTTTTCCAGTCGAAAAAACAGCTTTTACTTGTTTTGGAGCCAGTTCCCCCTTTGCAGTCCACTGTTTGGATTGTATTTTTGTTTCGGGCGTATAATTGTGTATCCAAGTTTCATCTACAGTAATTAATCGGCACCAAAACTTGGATGTATTTTGCCTAAACTGCGCCAACAGAGCGTTGGAAATGTTCATTCGAATACGTTTTTGGTCTAACGTGAGCAAACGCGGCAACTAACGCACAGACAGCTTTCTCATATCTAAATGTTGATTTAATATGTGACAAACAGGTTCTTTAGACATGTTCGTAGCCTCTTCTATCCCTCTCACTTTAATTCGGCGATCATCTTGCACCATTTGGTGAACTTTGGCAGTGTTTCCGTCGGTAGTTGCAGTTTTTGGACGTCCCGAACATTCATCGACTCCCAAGCTCTTACGGCCACGTTTAAATTCCGCTGCCCAAAATTTCAATGTGGTAAATGATGGTGCAGAGTCCTCATACAAAGAATACAACTTATCTTTGATTTGCGTAGGCGTACTGCCTTTCAAAAATAAATATTTAATGACAGCTTGGTACTCGATTTTGTCCATTTTCATAAAAACATTCACATAAACTCATCAAACGACTGTTACATAACAACTGAGCGTCCAAAATGGCTGAAACTTTCGTGAGTAACTGTCAACAGATGAACAACGAAATTCCTTGCTTTTATTGATGAGTGCTGCCATCTTCATGTTGAGGTCGGAAACTGTTCAGACCACTCTCGTATTTGGGTTCAGAGTCTTCCGAAGTTGCTACAGGAAGATTTTGAAAAAGATCCCTCACTCCAAACTACACTTTATACAATAAAATGTTCGATTTCGCCAAAAATGGTTTAATGATTTGGTTCAACTACCATATGTTTAGGACATCTAGATGACAAAATGTATATATTGGAATAGTTCATTTGGTATTACTGGTAAACACTAATAGAGACAAAATGTATACACAAAAGGTTCAGAAAACATTTTTGTGATATCAATCTTATTCCATACATCTATTGTCATTGGTTTTAATTGTTAGTACGTGTAATTTTTTAAAGTGGTGTAGCATTTCAGTTGTTTTTCCTGATATAACAGAAAGAATATAGTTTATAGTTTCAGAATATACCGATCCCTATCTATAATGTGGCTATAGATTAGTTTATCGAGCTGGATGGCTCATACGATAGCGGGAGTCTTGAGTTCGATACCTGTGGTTGGCCTTCTTGATCCACGGAATTTCTCGGAGTCTTTCCAGGTCACTAGATGAATGCTACAGTGCGATTCATATAAACCTGAACCATTTCAAAAGGCCCTAACTTTTAAACAAAAAAATAGGACACACGTGCAACTTTGGGAGAATATAATATACAATTGGGAGATTAAATTGCACTATTTACATCTCACAGAAGATGTTGGAAGTGTCCTCCACCAGCATCTATACATGTTTGCACTCGTCTCAGCATATTCTCTGAAGTTTCGCGGGACAGTTACTTATTTCGGTTCGAATGGATTCCTTGAGAACATCAATTGGCCGTGGCCTATTCTTTAATTCTATTTTTACATAGCCCCACAAGAAAAAATCCGGAGAGGTTAGATCAAAGGATCTGGGGGGCCATAGACACTTTGAGATTATTCGACTATCAAAGAAACTGGTTACAAGTCCCATGATGTCATTAGATGTATGGCGTTTTGCTCCATCGTGCTGGAAATAACCTTCTCTCAATTCGATATCATCTCTGTAAAACTTCAGAGAATATGGTGAGACGAGTACAAACATGTATAGATCCTGGTGGAGGATACTTCCAACATTTTCTCTGAGATGTTAGTAGTGTAATTTAATATCTGAATAGTTTATTATATTCTCCCAAAGTTGCACGTGTGTCCTATTATTTGTTCAAAAGTTATGATCTGTTGAAATGGTTCAGGTTTATATGGATCACACTATATCAGGGTTAAATGGATCGAAAGCATAATCCATTCGCAGAATTTCTTATCCATACATTTCACCACACTTCTCGTTTCATCCTGATTGGTAGTTTTGGTATGTATGGCACGTGGTTAGGTACCCTGCCCTCTGTCATCGTCTCTCTTCAGATCCGACCACAATTTGTATCCTCTCACCTCATTTCTCCCTCCAGCAGGGTGTCCTGTGAGGGGAATAGGCAGAAAAGTTTTCATCGCTCGAGCTGCTGAAAGACTCACCTCCGAATTTTATAGTAATGCCATCGATTCGTTTATTCCATCCTGGCTATACCTCAACGAAATATGTAATTAGAATATTTCTGCAGAGGTTTATCTCGATTAAGTTGAAGAAAATAGAAAACTGTGCTTTCGTAAGAACAGCTGTTGAAGCCTGGAGTAGAATGCGTTGGTACTCGGCTTCCATTATCCAGTAGGAATTGATTCACATTTAACTTCAGCCAATCAGAGGCATCAAAATGCTTTCTTCAAGTGGAGAAAATCAAATGATAGCATGCAATGTCAGTCTAATTGTAAAATAATAAATCACTGTCACATTTTGTTAACTGGCCCCGTGAGTAGTGACTGAATAGGGCAAGTCCTTAACTTATGCTTTACTTCCGAAGTATGTCCGAGCGAGGCGGCGTGTGCTATTGGCCTTTGGGAGGTCCTGCGTTTGATCTTCGCCTACGTTAGAATTTTCGTGGTTTTTCCTTGTCACTTAGGATTGCTTTCTTTGTTACTAATATACCCTTTCCATCATTTTCCGGGATCCTGGCGTCAGAATGAAGATGACCTTATACTAACTGAGCTTATGCAGATTGCATTATTAGACATTATAAAGACATCATAAAAGTATACGTGGCCTCCACAGTGCAAACAAAAGGAGAAAAAGAAAAAAGCTTTATAGAAATACTAATCAAGTTGGTTTCGTGACCGATTGTAAGGATCGCATTCGAAGCTTCCAGGTTCGAGTCGTTTGATCAGGCCATTCTCATCTTTGTTTTTTCGTGGTCTTCGCAGATCCTTTTCTACTACAAATTTGCTGCTTAGCATTTTGTATCCCTAACATTCCCCCTGTTTCAGGCTTGCAGGACCCGGCACGAAGATTGGTGGACAGCGGAAAAGCCCTGACGAATGGAAGCGCACAATATAACCTATGAATGTTCTGTTCACAAAGTGATACCTTGCAACACTGGATTGCTGCTTGCAGACAGATTGATGTTAATATTATAATTAATTATTTCCGGGCTGTTTTGCCATGGTCTGTTGGCGTAAGAACGTCCAAACGTTTCGTCCACATCTGCGGTAGACATCTTCAGTGGCATGGTCGAAGTTTCCTCGGAGACATTTTCGCTGCGTCTGAAGCGTTGAGTGCCTGAGTCGCGCTATTTAAACTTCGACTGCACCACTGAAGATGTCTACCGCAGATGTGGACGAAACGTTTGGACGTTCTTGCGTCAACAGACCACGGCAAAACAGTCCGGAAATAATTAATTATAATATTGATTCCCGCCATGAAAGCTTACGTTCTCTCAAGATTTATGTTATCTGGATGATGCTCAGAAACTATACGCCAAATGGTGCCAGCCGGAGGCTCCACCATGCCTTCGGAGACTCCACCGTCTGGAATTTTGTTTCAAAACTATATCCCTCCCTGCGTTCTGGTTGGTAAGGGGAACATTACATCGGATAATTAAGAAGAATTCTGGAAACGTCACAAAAGGGGAAATTATTTGTTTTTCTGACACAGAAACGTTGGAACTTGATCCTCTCTGGCTTCAGGGGTTCCATGAGCTCTTATATCCCCCGATTTGATGTTCCTTATCCTGGTGACTGAAGTAAAAAGGTGCGTGGCAGCTGAGCGGTAGAGATTTCTCTCAGCACTTGCAAGGCCGGTTGGTGTCACTTCCTAGTGATGGATCTCGTCTACAGGACAACAATGCTGCAGGCCATCTCAGGCTGGCATCATTACGGACCCCGTTCTTGTTAGCCCTCCGGGTCTTCTTTTAGCTCTTTCTCCCAGGTTCATGCAGGACACAATTGACCTACTGAAATGACCGTCATGGAGTACTGAGCTGTAGAAATTGGAGCCTCCATCCATCCAAACCTATCCAAGTCAAGGAACTGGACGTGACAACTGAAGATGTGTGTTCTGTTGTTTTAGGTACGATGAGTCAACAATAGGCAAGGAAACAAAACATACACAGAAACTCACCTGGTATTTCCTAATGCTATCTAGTTGTTCCTTGGTGGGTTCGCGGCTCTCAGGCTGAGGAACTGGTGTGGTGACGGCGTTGGTAGTCGGAGGCACCGGAGAGGCGATGGCTGTCCGGGCAGGAACCTGGGGCGCCGGGGCCCTGTTTACCAGGCGCCCGTCCTTTTCTATCCTTAAGTGATCTCGAGGTGGAGGCACCGGCTTCGCCGCCGAACCATTCTGAAAAACAAAATACGCAGAATACAATGCATTTAGTCTTTTTGTATACTTCCCTACCTATCGTCTACTTATTTTTCTGTTTACCTGAACATGAACATAAGGTGGGGAAAAAATATTGTTCTACTGAAGTGAAAGCAATAAAGACAAATTACTGTATAAAATATATCGCAATTTACATTTTACCGATCAAATCTATTTATGTAGCACACTACAAGTACGTACAAATAAGATTAAAATAGCGAAGAGTGATTAAAATTTGTCTTATCCATTAGGTAATTTTCCCTTCGAAAAATTAGGTGCTATAAACTTATAAGTAATTTGAACCACAATTTATTGAATTTTATATAAAATATGGCTCATAATAATACTTTTAGTATGTCGTAACTTGCAGAGAAGCTAACAAAATAACTATCTCACTTAGAACTACATTGACAAATTTCTTCTATAATAGTATAGGCTCAAGATTAAGTAATGCTTTTATGTTTAGAGTACAAATTAAATATTGGTTGACATTATTGCCTCTAAATTTACAAGCTCATTGAGAAAACAGTGGCACAATAGTTTACGCCAGTTGTCATAATACAGGGTAAGTAAAAAGTATTGCACAATACCTGCAACCCCCCGCTGTTACAACTCTATTAAGTGAGGGTTTTAGAAAAGCTGTAAGATATCAACATGCCCTCACATTACTGTGATTATAATAAAATTTGTTAGATTTTTTTGTGTCAAATGGCAACATTTCTTTCCTGTGCACTCCTCCAGTTCTCAAGTCTCACAACGTACAAATATCCTTTCAAACAGCAATTTAAATTTAGTAGGACCTTACTCGATGTGTACTGAGCAAAGGAAAATGCATCAATACTTCAAATTGAGTAGGTTTAGAATTAAACAATACAGTAGTCTACTTCAATATGTGGCTTTGGATATAACAAATACAGACAAAGCTAAGCTAATAAGGACAACAATGCTTACTTCATTGCAAAATATTCCTGAAAGTAATTAATAATGGCACAGCGAATTGAAATACTAGTGATGATCGAATATTGTGACAGGAGGAAGACCCAAGGAGGGGTTTTTGTCTTGTTTAATGAAATGCATCCAGAACGAATGATTACTCATTCTACGGTAAACAAAATTATGAACAATTTCAATGAAACTGGAAGTGTTAAAAATAAGACAATGTCTGGAAGACCAAAACGAGTTTCGGATGGTGATAAAACTCTTAATGTTTTATTATCCGAGGAAGAAAATACATATTTATCTACTCGCCAGCACATTGTGGAAGGAATTAACTAAATAATGAATTTCGAGGAAGATGGATTGATACAAAGGGAAGTATTGAATGGCCGCCAAGATCTTCTGACCTGAACCCCTTAAACTCTTTCTTGTGGAGAAATTTGAAGTGGAGGGTTTACAAGGATCGACCAAGAAATCTTGAAGAGTTAAAGCGAAGAACTGGGCAAGAAATGCAACTGATCTTGCGAACAATGTTGCTGGAAACATTAAATGATTTCAAAGACAGACATTGGTATTGTTTGACTGTGAATGGCGGCCATTTTGAGTATCTTTTGAAGTGAATTCACCATGCGTTACATCACAACACCACTAATTTTGTTATGAATATGTTTACTTGGTTTCAATTTCATGTGCTGTGATACGTCCTCATAAATTTAAATTACAGTTCTAGAAAGCATCTAGGGCAAAGGGAGATATTTTCGTGACATACACAATTTCGTGATATTTTTTCAGAGAGAAACCAGTTGGTGTTAACGTGCCTGCCGATACCTCCTGAGCTCTAGGAACAAATATGTCAACTACCAACAGTGAAAGACAAGTTAACACCAACTGGTTTCTTTGTGACATCTCTTCTAAAAAGTATAACGAAATTGCCTATGTCACGTAAATACCTCCTTTTACCCTACGTGTAAGTCACGTGACCTGAGAACCGGAAAACTGAAAGAAAAAAAATGTTGCCATTAGAAAAAAAGCCATGCTCTATTCACAACGAAAACATGTTGATATCTTACAGCTTTTCTAAAAATATCACTTCACAAAACTATAACAACAAAGTTACAAGCATTGTTACATACTTTTTACTCATCCTGTATTTTAAATTGTAATAGTAAAATCTAATGTATTTGGACTCAGGTTTACATATGTTTCCAGCATGAGGATCTCTTTTTTTAATTTATTTAACGTCCTACAACGTTAATTCGTATAGAATTATGAATGAAACGGGTGAAATGACGCTCAAATTTAATGAACCCAGATTCCATGGTACTTGCACTTACCGGTCATTCGTCTTTCAAGGTAAGTGAAAACCGCGGGGCGGGGGACTTATCTAGATAACTCACCGTGACCGAGAATCGAATTCGGTAACTTGAATGTGAGACAGACATGCTACCCCACCACAGAGGCAGGCTCCAATATGAGGGCTAAAAGTCTATTTTGAAGCGTTTTCAGACCGTAGCTTCATAAAAGTATTATGGAAATATAATGTTAAAGAAAATACCAAGATACGTCTAAAACGGTCTAAAATCAAAAGTCTAAAATAATAATTTAAATATGAGACATCAGATTAAATTATTATTATTATTATTATTATTATTATTATTATTATTATTATTATTATTATTATTATTATTATTATTATTATTATTATTATTATTATTATTATTATTATTATTATTATTATTATTATTATTATTATTATTATTATTATTATTATTATTATTATTATTATTATTATTATTATTATTATTATTATTATTATTATTATTATTATTATTATTATTATTATTATTATTATTATTATTATTATTATTATTATTATTATTATTATTATTATTATTATTATTATTATTATTATTATTATTATTATTATTATTATTATTATTATTATTATTATTATTATTATTATTATTATTATTATTATTATTATTATTATTATTATTATTATTATTATTATTATTATTATTATTATTATTATTATTATTATTATTATTATTATTATTATTATTATTATTATTATTATTATTATTATTATTATTATTATTATTATTATTATTTTTGGGAGGGTGTATGCTATTTGTTTAGCCAGCAGTGTCACAGTGCAACAGAATGAACTTCCCGGGCTTGTGGGTCGTGGTCCGAAGGTCGCCGGCCCTCGTAGCCATGGTCGCTAAAGCGTATGTCTCTAGCGTACGCCGCGTAGAGGACCGAGGGTTCGAGTCCCGTCTTGGGCAAGGGTGTTTATGTGTATAGTAAATATGTATGAAACTAAGGAAAACAGATAAGAAAATAAACGGAAATAATGAAAAAAAACGGTTAAATAAGAAAAAAAGAAGGATAGCATCTTCAGAAAATGATTGTAGCTAGATACTTGCTATCATCCTCTGAAGATGCTCATCGGAGATAGGAGCGAAGCATCAGGAGAATATTCATCCTTTGGACCGCGACCCACAAGCCCGGGAAATACCTACATTCTATTGGATTAACGCCGGCCGTAAAAGCCTAAGCATGTACAAATACAGTGCACTTTAATTAATTACGAATTGGGGCGGTACTTACTCTAACTGGCAACCTGCTCTGAGAAGTTATACTTTAGCAGGTTGGTGCAGTTTTTAAATACGTGATTAAATGTGAACTACGTTGGCCTTTACAAATTGCTTTCATCGCATCATTGAAACCGCAATATTCCTGAACTACAAACTTGGTAAACGCCTAAGCATACACTTTTGATAAAATCACATCGATTCGTCATAGTCTAAGACAGTATCCAAAGTGGCACAGATAATAAACCTTACTACATATTTCACCTTCTCACACATCAAGTAACAAGTGAACATTTTAAAGAGCTGGTCCTAAGTGAGGTCTTTGAAACTCCACATTTCTTGCATGTAGAGCACATAACTTGACTACTATTTGAAAATGGTATTGGGAAATTTAAACAAATAACAAGGAATAACTCTAAAATGGTTTATTTAATAAAACATGTACTTGACATAAATTTTGTTTTAACAAGATACACAATTTTGTGTTGGTTGATTGGTTACCAACAATCCCCACATGGCAACTTTGGCCTTCGGGGTAACCTCGCCACACCACGTGATGGTTGGACTCATTTCTCTGGTGGCGGCACCCAGAGGGCGGTGTCCATTACCTCCAGTGATAGGGTGGTAATGAAGATGACGGTGAGGCGAGAGGACCTATAGTTTATACAGTGGATTCCAAACCACGTTGGGTATAGGGGACACTTCAGATGTGCTAGACAGAGGTGAAGGCGTGGTTAGGGCCGACTTAAAATCGCCAACACCAGAGCCAGGAATCGAACTCGGGGCCCTTAGCAAGGGAGCCACGAACGAAATCATTGCGCTAACTCTGCACATTTTTTGTTAGTAAGATTTTGTCCATCTCTTATGACCTAAGAGTTATGCGTAAGTCATCCTGAACGAGAACATCACAAAAAAATTCAAAATATACATTCATTTGGCACGAAAATGCCTTTAACATCTGATATTTTAATCAAAATTGTTAGAGCTAGTTTTGAGATAATACTAAATAATTTTGAAAAAAAAAAACAACATGTTTTTAATAAAACGTTGTCTGAGTGCGGCATTTTCTTGAAAATGTTAGAGTTACATCCTTGGACGATGATGAAATTCAATACCAGTTTTTCGTTTTTGCTTTACACTCTTCACAGACACAAACCGACAGACCGTTTTCTAAAATTGCTTTTTTTATTCCATTTTGGATTCATTGTTTCCAACACATGTATGTGGTGAAATCACGATACCAAATTTTTGGATGGAATGTAATATTTTCCCTACTTTAGAAGTATTCTCTAGTACGACGTAGGGAAAATGAAGTAGTAGAGAAAACAAATTAAAACGTCCAAATGTTTATCGATAACGAGGAATATATTCAGAAGCCATAACAGCGGTCGTCGGTCTGAGTGGCTCAGCTGATATGCTGCTGTGCCCCCGCCCCAAGGTTGTGGGTTCAAACCGATGGTTTTTATGTGTGCTTAAAAGCGACAGTCCCTATAAAGTGAACACATCTGTTATTCCCATTTGCAGTAAATTAATGGACTTCCTTGTAGAGTTCAAAACTTCTCAGTTTAGAGAAAATGTGTTATTATTCCTGGAATTAAATGAGCTGAGTATTATGAAGGAGGGCTCCATAAATTCAGAAACCTGGATTGTGATTATGGATATTGTGAATGAGGTAGTGTGAATTACAGAATTGCTTCCTTAATAAATCTATACTATGTAAAGTACGTATGTGAATTTATAATGTGCAGAGAAATTTATGTCACTACCACATCAAAATTGTTTATCACAGATACATATGCAACGGACGTAAGACATAATTGGCTATACAAAAGCACAAAATACACAGGACAATTTCTATATGGATGAACCGAGGTCCCACAAAGTACCTCGTTGTCCCCATAATTATACAATAATTCAATTGGCTCTGCCTAGATGAAGCCTGGGGAAGACTACTCCGAAGGTCTGAGCTGGTCAGTACCTGCCCTTCTTACCTAGAGTACCTATTAACATTAGCATTCGGTGAAACCGGTTTTCCGCTTTGTTGATCACGAAGGGAGGGAAATAGGGGAAAGGCTTGACACCTTGGGATTCCAGTTCCCCAAAACGGACAGATGGACTCGCAGAGGTAAAGTAGCTCAAGGTCATTATTTCGACTTATGGGAAAGCAGAAAGAAAGTAAAGTTTTAGGGTTTATATATAATTTCGCTGTCGTGGTGAACATACAGAAGCTGCTGTAATACTTAACAAATATGCCTAGACACAACGTTCGTGCAATTTTTTCTTGTATTAAACATAACGAAGTCTCCACCAATTTGCAATTCACATAGCAAATTAAGTGATAAATGCATCTCTGTTTGTTCATATCAAGAAACTATCTTAAACCAAGAGTAAAAGGAATATATAAATTAGTAATATGTTTTTGAGATAACATATTACCGACAGAGGAGAACGTGGTAATGAATTACAGTGCATCTAGATCTGTTTACTGGCAATCCGCTGTTAAAATCGGACCAAGCTGTTATTATACCTGTTTTGGGCAATACTATAGTTCATTTAACTTGAGGTGGCAGCTGAGTAAAGATGCGCACCAAAAGAATTAGTCTGATACTAAACCTGAAAGAAAGCTGAGGGTGATTTATGCATGTGGAGTAGTTTATACATGTTCCATCAATAGCTCCACGTGTATAAAATTATACCCAGTCTCCTTTCAGGATTGGTAACAGAGTAATCATTTTAGTTTGCATCTTAAATCAGCTGCCACCTCAAGTTAATTTGAGTGTAAATAGCTTTTAGTGCTAACATGATTATTAAAGACACAGTAAGAGAAATTATGTAGCTCCCCATTGACCCTTGATTCATTCTGTAAGATGTACATATAAATGAGAGGAAACAAACATAAAAACTTCGACCCCTGTAATATCTCATAAAGAAATTTCTTAATTAATAAAATATGTGCTCTTAAAATCAGAAATATTTGGAACATATTTCTTCTAGGCCTGGATGATTTTAAAATTGTTAACATCAGAAGAAAATTAAAATCACAGGCACACTTTTCGTGACAAAGCAGTAATATAAGACAAATACTTGAAGGCAAACTCATGGGTAGACTTCAAAATTGGAATTATTAATGTTAAGCCTAAGATGTCAAATTAAGGCAGCCTTGCTTTTATGAGAGCATTCAATGGAAGAAACCAGGATAGCATGGGTTGAAGACATTGTGACCTGTCTTAAATTGTTTAGTTTTATCACATTGGAGAAGTTTGTAACACTAGATACCAATACAAATACAAAAGTAGCTGCATTCACTGTAAACCAGAAGTTTGAAATCACCTAAGGAATTCATTGTCTTGCTGATATCGAGCATATAGAAAAATAAAATTCGTTGGATTTTGGGACCCAGGATACGATTTGAGATTCAGTTCAATAACCTGAGGTATTCGACTCGAGAAAGAAATTCATCTGTAAAGGATATGAATACTTCAAAGGGCTCTTCAGTGTGAATTTTGCCGACGAAAATGAAAATCTGTAGTTATTTAAAGGGATGAAGAGCTGTGATCTTTTTATTTTTCGTGTTGGTGAAGCTACCAGTTGAACCATACGCTATTGGGGGAATACAGTCTAAAATGGCAAGAATCTTCTGCTATGTAGGATCCAACATAGATTGATTGGCCGCCCTGTGTCACCTCTCGCGTCATCCCTTCTTCCCGGGGCGAGCTCCTCAGAGGATACAGCTACAAAAGGCTGCTTGGCAAGTCATCGTCCGACCACATTACCTTACCTTAGGGTGATGCAGAGATGTATAAATCTTTCTAAGTCTCAGACCTTCGGAATTCCCGTGTCGCCTTGCATACATTTGCAGTTGTACTTATCAAAGCACAGCCTGGGAATCCCCGGGCATGAGGACAAAACAAGTAATTTTCACTAGCTTCTCAAATTGTAATGTGGCGGTTCTCCCAGCAGCTGACGCGGAGGATGAAATCCTGGGAATCTCGGAATTACAGTGTCTCGTTTTAGGCAAATTAAATTCGTAGACCACGGTATTTTGGTCTGCTTATTGATAAAACTACTGATGTGGCGAAGAATGAAAGGTATTAGTGTGACCCTCAGCGATGTCTGAGGTCATTAAGGTTCCATTTTCTTTTCTTTTTTTTTTTTTTGTTTTGTTTGTAATTTACGTCCTCGAACGTTAAGTCATACCGGTCGATGAATGGAATGAGTGAAACGATGCTCAAATAAGCCCAGGGTCCAGAGAGCTTAGAGTTACCCGACATACGTCTATCAGGATAAGGGAAAACCCTGGAAAAAACCTTATCCAAGTAACTCACCTTGAACGAGATTCGAACTCGGGAACTCTTGAACGTGAGGCAGACATGCTACAACCACGCTACCGAGGCGGGCATTAAGGTTCTGGTGAGCCTGGTTAGATCCCACAAAGACCGCCCTCTTTGTAACTTTTCTAAGATATCCTCGGTCCTCATAACGTTAAATGCCGGGAAGTCCCCTTGGGCCTAGAAGTTTCCTCGCCAAATTTATTTTCACAACTCTCATTTTATGTATCGTCAATACCCTCCACCTGGGTGACTCATTTAGTAAGAATAAGCGTTAAACTTAAACAAGGTATCAATATATTCACCAATTACCGTGGACAAATCTCCTGCGAATATAAGTAGAAAGTACAACAGGCTATAGGCAAAGCATTTACAAGATAATGATAAAGCAAGCTATATAATTTTAAATTTAGTAGTGCAAGAGTATGTAAATCATACAGAAATGTGTTAAGTATAATCCAAGATTTGATTAGTATGATAAGGGGGTGCCCTTAAAGGTAGAATTGGCTTAATTCTATAACAAAATTGTTAACTTATGACAAAAATGTTGATCGTTCAATCCATTAAGTTGAACAATCATAGTAGTTGGGTTCAAAATCTCTTGTCGGATAATATTGAGAAGTTCTTTTTGTGTTTTCAGATTTTTCTGTCATTGTGTTTACAACATCAACACTCTCAGCTGTTTTCTGCTTACTCTCGCGGCTCATTTACTCACGTTTCACAACTCATCACTTCCTTGAATACCTCATTCATAATTCGAGACTGTTCTGTACAATCACTAGATCTAATGACGTAGTCCGAATATTCTATCACCTTCCAGAAATGTGAAACCCTATCTGGGCCGGCAAGTCACTTATCTCAAATGCTATGTTTATCTGCTTATGCAATCTCGTTATCTACGCGAAACCTATCCGTCTGTTGTCTACTTTAATGCCCGTTACCGGAACAGTATTTATTCCAATAAAGAAAATTCAGGATTTTAACAAAATATTTCAAACTTACAGTAGTATCAGGGAACTGTTTGGAGTTGGGAGAAATTAACAAAGGAACTATCATTGTACTCTCACGCTACGCACCTAGACATGTGATGATATAATGTCTACTGCATATAAACCACGTGTGCCAAAAATCTGCTGCGGAGTAGAACCACAACGCCTAAAACTGAAGCCTGGAGAGTGCCGCATGCGACCACTTGCAAGTAGTTACTAGACATCACTCGTAACTTTGTGCCAAGGTTGGGGTACAGCATGTGTAGACCGCTGCCCGTTAGGGGTAAACAATCCCGCCCAGAGCATACATGATACTATCAAACTATCAAGCGAATACAGCTATGAGCATAGAGATAGTTTCCTTGTAAGGATCATAAAGCAAAATAAGGTGTCTCATCGATTAGATGAAACGTATTCGGGAGCATAAACTTGCTGACGCAAAAATACCTTTTGATAATATGTTTTATGATTGCAATCTCTTAAAGAGTGATATCAAAATTACGAAATTCCATGCAAATACCGGACAGGGCATGTCGTTACTGAGATAAGCGATTATACCCTACAGCTGTAGAGGAATGTGGTATATTGGTATATATCTGGTACACGTGGTTAAAGTTCTGAAATATAATTATGTTATAATTAATAATAGCAATAGCAATAGCAATTATAATTAATACCCTGTTGCTTTTATCAGTGTACAATATGATGCAGCCGCAATAAGCTCCTTTTATTTATGTGGATA
Organism: Mantis religiosa; assembly: GCA_030765055.1. NCBI lineage: Eukaryota > Metazoa > Arthropoda > Insecta > Mantodea > Mantidae > Mantis > Mantis religiosa. The sequence goes on along the minus strand of CM060952.1, from coordinate 34,676,525 downwards.
GGGAGAGCATATGAATGCAAAATTTTATGGAAAATAAAATCCTGGTAGCATACATTTTATTTACATTTTGCGCTTTATTTTAGGTGGCTTATTTATTTCGATCGAATCTAAAATTCCATACATGAAACTAAATACCCATGTGCATTACTATTACTTGCAACTATGTGAAATTTTAACGAACATTTTCTAATGATTTTCATTGTATATTTTTTCACGATACCAATGAAATCTTAAAACAGATAAAACATTATTCACTAAAACTACACATTCACACTATTGAGAGAATTTGACTGGATAAATATTTTAATAAGGTAAAATGGCAAGATCAAAGAAATTCGAGCATTCAATTGTTTTGTTCTTCTCTCTTAAAATTCGTGTAATTTAAAACAACCAATCAGCGAAATACTTTCTGTAAAAGTAATTAAACATTTAAAAATAGAATTCAGAAAAAAATGTAATAAAACGTTTTAAACCTAGGATATTTTGTAATCTATTAAGGTATAAAAAGTCATAGGGTAAAGGGAAGTATTTTCGTGACATAGGCAATTTCGTGATACTTTTTCGAAGCGATGTCACAGAGAAACTAGTTGGTGTTAACTCGTCTTTCACTTTTGGTAGTTGACATATTTGTTCCTAGAGCTCAGGAGTTATCGGCAGGCGCGCCTATGTCACGAAAATTCCTCCCTCTGCCCTATTAGGAGTAAACACGTGAAATATGTTATAATAATAATTATGTTAAATGCAACTGAAAATTTGTATGCTTATTGTCTTTATATTTCCTTACATTAGATGTATTATTCCAATCGATCAAATAAGAACCAAGTTTTTAAAATTTTAAAGTTGTAACGTTACTTCTTAGCAGCCTTTCCGTTTTGATTAAATTCAGAATTCTATTCAAGCAAATTTGCTACAACTTACAGTCGATAACTATTTAATTGACTGGTTAATTTGTGAGTAAGGTTGCTTATGGTATTCTCAATTTTCTGAACAGACGTGTTCAATATGCTAGGAATTGTATAATCAGCAACAGAGCAAAACGTAACCATTCAGTTCTATATTATTTAAGCATATTTTCAGATTTTATTATGATTATTAAACACTATAAATATAACTTTCGATTACGTGAGAACAATAGATGGTAAATACAAAATACAAAATCTGTCATTAGACCTAGTACTTAAATTACATTTTTAGATTCGACCATTTAAGCAAAGTCGGATGCTGGGTCCATTTTTTGTCCCGTTGGTTTGAACGCTAAACTATAGCCATTTTGAGTAATTTCTATAGAGCGGATGTTCGTATGATATGCTATATGCTAGTTGTATTTATCTCTGCGTACCGTGAAGTAGAAGAAGTAGTGTTGCATTCCATATTAAAATTTCATGTCAAGATATCATCGGATATATATCTCTTGAGGTTTCTTGAATTAACCCTGATCATTTCTTGAAAAAAAGTGAGTGAGAGTAATTTAGCCCAGTGCCTTCCATGGAGGCGAAACGAATTTTCAGAAAATCCTCCTTTTTTGCCTTTAAGAAAGGGACTAATTAAATAATCAAGGAGGTATGGAGGTTAGGAGCTACCTGGCAGAGCAAAAGATCAGGGTATCATGTAAGCCAAGGTAGCAACAAGGTAACGACAAATAAATGTAGCCAAAAGTTGTAAATTGTAAAATTTTGGAATATACACAATAAATATATATCTAATATCAAGAAAAATCCATATGGCCATCGAAGTCCTAGGTAGTGGTGATGGTAGTAGTAGTAGTAGTAGTAGTAGTAGTAATAGTAGTAGTAGTAGTAGTAATAGTAGTAATAGTAGTAATGGGGTTTTCGGGGACAAAACTTTGGAAAATACCCTACCACAAAGCACTCTTTATATGAAAATACTATTATTATTATTATTATTATTATTATTATTATTATTATTATTATTATTATTATTATTATTATTATTATTATTATTATTATTATTATTATTATTATTATTATTATTATTATTATTATTATTATTATTATTATTATTATTATTATTATTATTATTATTATTATTATTATTATTATTATTATTATTATTATTATTATTATTATTATTATTATTATTATTATTATTATTATTATTATTATTATTATTATTATTATTATTATTATTATTATTATTATTATTATTATTATTATTATTATTATTATTATTATTATTATTATTATTATTATTATTATTATTATTATTATTATTATTATTATTATTATTATTATTATTATTATTATTATTATTATTATTATTATTATTATTATTATTATTATTATTATTATTATTATTATTATTATTATTATTATTATTATTATTATTATTATTATTATTATTATTATTATTATTATTATTATTATTATTATTATTATTATTATTATTATTATTATTATTATTATTATTATTATTATTATTATTATTATTATTATTATTATTATTATTATTATTATTATTATTATTATTATTATTATTATTATTATTATTATTAATCTAACGAGTTTGTTTAAAATATCACTTTTAAGATATTTGCATGAGGGTGCCGTGGTAGCGCAGTGGTTTCGTTCGCGACTCTCGTGCTGAGGGTCTGAGTTGGATTTAAAGTCAACCCTATCCGCGCCTTCACCTCTGTCTAGCTCATGCGAAGTGTCCCCTATGCCACTGTGGTTCGGAGTTCACGGTAAAAACTTTAGGTCCACTCGCCTCACCGTCATCTTCGCTATTACCCTGTCATTGAAACATCTTATCCGCGGCCTCGGGGAATATGATATTGACCCTGGTAACTCTTACCAACATCCCAGAGTTGCACTAGCCACATAATAACTTAGCATCTCATCATTTCTTTAACAAAAAATCTCCAGTTTTCCTTCCTATCTCCATTGCCTCTCTCTACACAAATTCTTATAAAAGACAGAAATAGTATAAACTGTCTAACCACTGTCTGTTTTCTATGCCAGTTAGGGACAATGTCCCGGGATGGCTATAGGTCGAAGGCCCCTCCTTTTCGGAACAGGGTATACCTTCAACGACACCTCTGTGCTGTGTGGAGGTAATGGACAAACGCCCTCTCGTGTCTGCACCTGAGAAATGGGTCCAGTCATCACGTGGTGGGGCGAGGCTACACCGAAGACCGTAGTTGCCATATGGGGAGTGTTGGTATACATAGAGATATTTGTGTAACAAATAGAATGTGCATTCTGCACTTCATGCTAAGACTCTGTGAAGTCTTAGTTCATTTGAGTGAGTTTTGTACAATTATCTGTAATTTTATTTATTTGTACTAAGGTTCTTACAAATATAAAGTACAAGAAACATGGTTAAGTTTCAGCCCAGTCTGTTAACATATTTATTAAACACTTTTATTATCTACAGATTAATTTATCTTAAAATTATACCTTGTTTACCTCTATTATTAATGAGAATGACCACTTTCATTTTGTTTTAGCGTTATATAAAACTCTACAGCTTTCATATACTCTTTACTAAAATGTTTAACAAATGCAATCTTTCTACTGTCCACCAACGCAAAGTAAGTCCCTGAGAGGAATGTGCACCCTTACACGGTGGGACAGCAAATGTGTGTGGCAGAGAACGCCTGCTACACAAGGAGTATAACCGTTAAAAGACATGCGCCCTATTCACTCAGTACACTAAAACTGAGAAGATTTATTTACAGAATTAGAAGACGTCAGAATGTTATTGAATGGTCTGTAACTGAACTGTCTGGGAACCTTCTCCGACCTCCTTGGTTCTCATTCCCCGGGGACTTTCTTTGCTTTGGTGGACGGTATTCATTTTGAGTCATTTCTTATTTATACATTCTTTCTTCATAACTCAGTCCCTTCACGCTCAAGTATGATATGCTCTCTCTCTCGCATATTGCGCACTGTCTTTGTGGATAACCTTTTGTCATCTCTTACGTCTCCACACATCCACTCTCACCTACACTATTTCCCTGTCTTAGTTCTTTATATATACTTCTATTTCCCATATACTTGTTATTGTAATGTAGTGGTAGTTTCCCACTTATATCAGCAAAGAGTGTTTGTAGTATTCAAATCTTCTCTTAACTCCTTTCCAAACACCCTGTACATAGTTTTCCCTCATTCTTCCAGACCATTGCTTTCCACGTTATATTGTACACTATAGCACCATCCATTATCTTTTAAACAATTTTCTGGATATTCTAAGCATATTTTCAAATTCGTTTTATCTGTACCAAAACTACTATTCTACGCATTTCTTTTAGGGCAAATTTCTTTGCTGTATCGCTTGATAATTCTATAACTTCTTTACTGAACATCCTGAGTAGAAATGTATGCAGGTTTCTTTAAAACACTCAGTTTATGCCATATAATTTTATGTCATATAATTTTATGGCATTTATTACTTCTGAGGTATTCTTTGTTATTTGTTTGTGTTTTCAAATACTTTATCTTTTTATATGTTAAACCACTATTTTTTCCCTTTCTTTACTGTTTCGTGAGGACTATAGAATTTCAAAGCCATTAAACACGACAATTGTTTTAAATCCCTCATACCTGCAGTATTTGCTCAACCAGGGGTAGAGAGACCAATAAGCTTTTGTAAATATTTGTAATGATGTGGGTAGAGAAAGGTCATATGTATGTTATCTTTTCCACAGGGTAACGCATCATACAGTGGAAGCACTGAATATAGAGAACAAGGGTTGCAACAAGGGGGAAAATGTGTTTAAGGACCCAATTTAGGTGCTCCCCTACTGCAGAACACTTTATTAGGGTCGCCTTATCTTTTCAGCCGACCGTACTCATGAAACACCTCGCCAAAATTAACGCTGGTTTAGTTGGAGTACTTCCTAAAAATGTTCAACTTGTAGGTGAAGCATGATGCATGCATAGTTGAAAATCTATAGACAAGATTTTGAAGAAATGTGTATTCCTCTTCTCCATTTCAGGGATTAGGCATTTGTGCCTGTTCCGTCTGCACAGTAAAAACCTAATCTAATCTTCTTCTAAGTCTTCCTACAACTCTTCCGCAGGACTGTATCTTATTAACCCATTATTCTTCCTTCACTCACTCTATTCATGTGATTTTTCCAAATATCTTTGTTCTTATCTATTTTGTCTTGTAATTTATATGTCTAATTACTCTCGATTTTGTTTAATTTCTTATTAACTCTCGTTTGGTGCATTCTTTAACTCTTTTTATGAATCTCATTTCTGCAGACTGTATTTTATTTTTGTCCCTTTCGTTTAATATCCAGGACTCACTTCCGTAAATGAGCACTGGGATTGCCATGATTTATAAAACTGCCATTTCGTTTCTCACCTTGTTTTCTTTTTTCTTTTGGGTTCTTGCCATGATTCAGCATATCTGATAAAACTTGTTTACCTTGTTTTCTAAATCTTTGTCTAAATTGAAACTTACTTCATAACTCAAATAGTTAAAACTCAAGAGCTGTTCCAGGCATTTATTTTTAATATATATTTTTGATCTTACCGGATATTATCCTCGATGTGCCATTATTTTTGTTTTCCTTGTGAATATATTTAAATTATATTCCTTACCCAATATATACATTTTAAACACGAAACGTTGGAGGCTCTTTTCGTTATCCTGCATTATTGCAACATCATTGACATAGAGAATCACATTTAAGTACTCATTTCTATTGAATTCCTCAGCTAACCTCCTTTTTCCAATTCTTAATCAAGTCATCGGTGTATATGTTAAATGACGTAGGAGAAAGGCTGCATCCTTGTATTACTCGTTGATTCTGTATTAAAATGCTTGATTTTATAATAACTTATGTATATTTATATTTTTTTCTCCCTTTCTCGTCAGTGCTGACGTCATGAGGCGCTTGGGTTACCTCAGAGCAAGGGAGCCGAAGCATATTAACCTGACAGATGAGATCAAGGCTAAGGGGTCGGCCCAACGCCTGAGATGAATGAAAGATGGAGCAATTGATGGAATGATGGTGGGGGAAACCGGAGGACCCGGAGCAAACCCACCCCAGCGCCATGTTGTCCAACACAAATCCCACTTTGCGGTCGCCGGGGATCGAACCACTCAGCCAAGGCGCAGCCTATGTAATTCACATAAACTTTTAATTATTTCTATCATATGATGGGGATATCCCATTTCGTCCATTATATCCCATAATCTTTGTTTAATCATAAAATCCAATGCATTTTCAAAGTCTACAAATGCTATGTGTGTTTCTAAGTTGACTTCTCGTCTTTTTTCCTAAAATTTTCTTTATATTAAAATATTATCATTAGTGAAACGTCCTATTCTACAACCTGATTGCTCCTGTTCTAAAATTAACTCAAATTTTAACATCGTATTTCAACTCGGTGTGGAAAAGGTAGTTCAGATAAGGAATATCCGAAGAGAAATTGTAATTCAATATTTCCACAGCAAAACTAAAGCTTTCAAAGGGAAAAGGGTAGTTACAGAGGGATACCTTGCGCAATACGACCTGCACATATCTATTGCGTCTAACAAGCCCTTGGACGAAGGGATGGCGTGAGGGAACCTCAAGAGGTCACAAGTCGCAGGCAGACAAGCCGCAGAGACGCGTGGAAGTCCCTAATAGGTGGTAGAAGTTCTAATTCTCTACAGTCGCCAACACTACAGGTCCGAGTATAGATAAGCGTACTAGGTGCGTTCAAATTATATATAACAACTCCTATTTTTTTCGGGACTTGGGCCAGATAGGAACTTCTCTTTTCTTATATAAATATACACGTGGAATATTTTTGAATGCGTGACAAAGATGGCAGCACTGTACAGTACATAGAACTCGGCAGCGGCGAGAGTTAGGACTGCTTTTAATACTTAAAATGGCGACGTTTTCTTTGCTAGAACAGCGTCTTCTCCATTTTCGTGGTGTAACACCTATTGAAATTCATCGCCAGTTGAGTGAGGCATGTGGTGATGGTACCATGGATGTGTCTAATGTGCGTTCCTGGGTGCCATAGTTCAATGAAGGCAGAACATCGTGTGACAACAAACCAAGCCAGTTGCAGACATCGCCTCCAAAATTGGCATTTTCGTCGGATCTGTGCACACAATCCTGCATGAAGATCTGATAATGTTCAAGCGGCGATCCTCCAAAACAACGTTCTCCACTCGCTGGATCATGTCGTCAGACCGGCTGGTGCGAGGCCGTGATTGTCTTGGTTTGTTGTCACACGATGTTCTGCCTTCATTGAACTGTCGCACCCAGGAACGTACATTAGACACATCCATGGTACCATCACCACATGCCTCACTCAACTGGTGATGTATTTCAATAGGTGTCACACCACGAAAATGGAGAAAACGAATGAATACACGCTGTTCTTGCAATGAAAACGTCGTCATTTTAAGTAACAAAAACAGTCCTAACTCTCGTCGCTGCCACTAGAGTTCTATGCACAATACAGTGCTGCCATCTCTGTCACGCATTCACAAAGCGTCCATGTGTATTTAAAAAAAAACAGACGCTATGAAACTATATACGCTATACACCCTCACCTTCCGTTGTCTAGCAGCTACCCTGCTATGCTCAATTTTCTGAGGCACTAGTTCAAATTTACGCAGGAGTCATAAATGTCTTTGAGCGTAAAAAGTCCTCACTGTGTTTCCTTGGAAAGGGAAGTGCAGCCGTTGGTCTCTTGTAATATTAGTTACATGTAAACAAAAGCTCGCTGAGCAAAATTGCTGTCCTGTTTCTCTCCCGTGACTCTCTCTATGGCTGGTGGGTCCACTACGCTTACTGATGGAACCAGCGTCTGTTGAAACGCACCTTACTACAGAAAACAGCGCTATAGGCTCAAAAGAAAACTAATATGATGTACGCTCCCATTCTAAACAGTTGTTGCATGTTGTAATAGTCTGCACTTGCGTTTGTCATCCAAGACACCAGGTTTCGATTTCTCATTTGATTAAATGAACTTTTGATTATTTGAAATAAAAGGATGGAGCTTCTCATTGTGCATCACAGCATAGATTCCGGGACTGCAGCCAACCCCTAGAGCAAATATTCTTGGAAAATGTCATAGATTTGTAGAACCCACTATCAACAATTCAATGTAACGACAAAGTCCCACACATTTGAACAAACTTGCAAAATACAAACTGCAAATGAATGTATGCAACGAGATGTCATATTGCTTAATTGCTATGTTTTAAGCAACGAAAAATAAATTGAAGGAAAAATACAATGCTTCAAATGTAAAGGTGTCATTTACGAAAGCTGCTTTAAGTTCACAGTTTCGATCCTTCATTCTTTTCCTCGACCGCGAAAGAAGTTGTCATGACTTCTGCAATTATTCCTCCGTATTTCTTATAAACATTTGAGCGTTGTTTAGACATAGGTATATGTGCATCATGAATAATGAATACTATAATAAGATGCCCAAAAATTTGTAAGGCATATGTAACTACTCCATATCAGATTTTGCCATACGTTTTAAGCGAAAACAAAAGGTAATCCATTCCAAGGAAAAAAATCTATTAATAATATAGTGCGTACTAATGACTTTAAAGATCTTGAGAGTGGAATTAAAGTAAAATATAGTATTAAAATTATTAAGCAGTATATGATATTTTTAATTGTCTCATTTAACTACAATGTTCATTTCGGCGATCTTTTACTTTCGGAAATATCGGCAATGATGTTAACTCATATACAGTGATTGGTTATTCGTTGGGTTTGGTAGATTAAGGATACACACATTTCCACACTCTAGGGAAGATGGAGAATAATCTGTTTGAAATGTCCCAGCCGGGAATCGAACCCGGGAACCTTGACACAGGAGTCAAGGTCTCTAATTAATGGGCCACGGTACGAGCTCAAAACCTGGAGTTTATTTCGAAACTGCTAAATTCATATTAATAATTTATTTCAAGTCCTGTAATAACCCAAGCAGCTTAATCCAAGTTGAAACTTCATACACATATGTGGTCTGAAAATTTCCGACCTAATAAAGATACAAGACATTCTTTCCAGAAAATTTTTATTTTTTATTTTTCAACGTAGTCTCCTTGTAACTCTACACACTTCTAACAGCGATGCTTCCATTCCTTTAACCCGTCCAAATAGTAGTCGGCGTTTTTCTCTGCAAAATAATTGTTCACGAAGGTGATTGCCTCTTCATTTGACGAAAATCTCTGTCCTACGAGCGCAATTTTCAGATGAGGGAACAAAAAGAAGTCACTTGGGCTAGATCTGATGCACAAGGCGGATGATCAAGCAGTTCAAACAGTAATTCGTGGATTTTCGCCATTGCAACCGTTGAGGTGTGAAACGGTGCGTTGTCTTGGTGAAACAGGATTTTTTTTTCTGCAAATGTGGCCGTTGTTCCACAAGTTCTGCCTTCAGCTTGTCAAGAAAGTAATGACACATAGTATGCTCCTGTAACGATTTTTCCTATTCGAAGATAATCGATTAAAATAACTCCATGACTATCCCCTCCTCATCCCCCCCCCAAAAAAAAACTGTCGCCATCACTTTTCCAACTGAAAAAAACACAACAGCTTTTTGCTTTTTTTGGAGCCGGTTGCCCATTTGCATTCCGCTGTTTGGACTATATTTTTGTTTCGGGCGTATAATGGTATATCCAAGTTTCATCTATAGTAATTAATCGGCACCAAAACTCAGATTTATGGCGCCTAAACTGCGCCAACAGAGCGTTGGAAATGTTCATTCGAACACGTTTTTGGTCTAACGTGAGCAAACGCGGCACACAACGCGCGGACAGCTTTCTCAGGTTTAAATGTTCATTTAATATGTGACAAACACGTTCTTTTGACATGTTCATAGCCTCTGTTATCCCTCTCACTTTAAGTTGGCGGTCGTCTAGCACCGTTTGGTGAACTTTAGTGATGTTTTCGTCGGTAGTTGCAGTTTTTGGACGTCCCGAACGTTCGTCTCTCAAGCTCTTACGGCCACGTTTAAATTCAGCTGCCCAAAATTTCACTGTGGTAAATGATGGTACAGAGTCCCCATACACAGAATCCAACTCATCTTTGATTTGCGTAGGCGTATTGCCTTTCAAAAACAAATTTTTAATGACAGCTCGATACTCGATTTTGTCCATTTTCATAAAAACACTCACATCAGCTCACTCAAACGACCTGAGCGTCCAAAATGGCTGAAACTTTGGTGGATAACTGTCAACAGATGAACAACGAAATTCACTAGCTTTTATTTCGATTGCTACCATCTTCATGTAGAGGTCGGAAACTTTTCAGACCACCCTTGTATTAGTTAATAGTCAATATTAGTTAATAGTCCATATCTTTTTTAAAGAGTGGTGCGCATGGACTATTAAATTGGTCCTGTAACTTCAGACCTCCAGCGTATTTCAAATTTGGTTGTCATAGATAACGAAATTAAAATTAAAGGAAATTAAGATAAACAACCGTTGAGAAATCACCTAGGTCTGTGAAAAATGAATTCTACACAAGATCACCCTATTTCTAACAGTAATAATAGTAAGCATTAATAAATGGCGTCAACAGAGGTACACGTTGTTTTTAAAACACCTGAATGCACTCACAGGTGTTTCTTTACACATTCACACATACAGACTAAACTATACTGTTCATATAAAAGAGACTCTTTGTTTCTTATGATATATTTTTACTAGGGATTGGTCGATGCTATTTTTTCTCGATACTTGATCCTGGTTACTTCTAGTTTCAATACAAAATACAATGCGATCCATATAAACCTGAACCATTTCAATAGGCCACAACTTTTGAATCAATAATAGAACACACGTGTAACTTTGAGAAAATATGATACACAATTGGGAGATTACATTACATTATTTACATATCAGGGAAAATGTTGGAAGTGTCCTCCACCAGCATCTATACATGTTTGTACTCGTCTCACCATATTCTCTGAAGTTTTACGGAGAGTATCCTCGCCAATGTTACTTATTTCGGTTCGAATGGATTCCTTGAGAACATCAATTGTCCGAGGCCTTTTCTTATACACACTATTTTTTAGATACCCCCCACAAGAAAAAATCCGGTGAGGTTAGGTCAGGGGATCTGGAATCCACAGACCTTGAGATTATTCGATTATCAAAGAAACTGGTTACAAGTTCCTTGGTGTCAGCAGATGCATGTCAGGTTGCTCCATCTTGCTGGAAATAACCTTCTCTCAATTCTATATCATACAGCTGCTTCATAAATGTCTTGAAGATACCCATATAAACTTCAGTGTCTACAGTCGTATCAAGGAAAATGGGACCAACGATTTTGGAAGCTGACACCGCGAAACCATACTCCAACCTTTTCATCATGCAGTGGGGTTTCGTGGATCACTTAGGGGTTTACAGCAGCTCAATATCTGGTGTTTTGTGTGTTTATGTAGTCTGAAAGATGAAACCATGCCTCATCTGTAAACCACGTTATGGAGAGAATGTCTGGACGTGGAATAAGAGTACCCTAAAATCGTCGACAGTATCTGATTCGTTGATCATAATCTGCTTCTTTCAGTTGTTGCACCATATGCACTCTGTAAGGTCGCAGCTCTTTGACTTGTTCCATATGAATACCCTGATTCCTGGGTCAAACGTCACAACGATTTGTTTGGAGAATTCAATAGCCTTCTGCGAACATCTGTAACAGTCTGTGCATTCAATGGCGGTCTATGTTTTCCACTCTCACTAATGAGTATACCAGTTGTGTCCAGCTTTTTTACGAGCGATAAAATTGTTGCCTTTGTCGGAACATCGCATACATTAAATTCTCTTCGAAATTCCCGTTGTGTTGTTACCAAGGAATGTGTCTTCCAATATGTTTTCAAAATGTAAACACTCTCTGGTAGTGAGTAATGCATGTTGCTGTTATGACTGCACATTTAAGACTGTCAACTGTCAACGATTGTTAGTGTTGTCAATTCTCCCAGAGCCACTGAGGTCATTAAAACAAATGTCTATGTTCTACGAGCTTTCAAAGGGAATTTGTGGCCTATTGAAATGGTTCGGGTTAATATGGATCGCACTGTAGAATGTTGGGAGAACTGTGCAATACCAATGAAATTAAGTATGTACACATATTTAATGAGACAAAACTGAAAACCATCAATGTACTTATTTTTAAACTCTACATCACTCTTTCTGTCACATATGAGTCCTGCTGTGCTAAATAGTCTTTCAGGGTAAACTGTTGCAGGTGCAATACATAAATATTTAGCGTTTTTTTTTTTTTTAATTCTGGAAATTGTGAATTTGTTTTTCAGCAGTCCAGTGTCGTTGAGATATGTAGTGATTTCTTCTTGTGAACTGTTAACTGACAGTTGACACACGATTCTAATCTTGCATGTTACTGTGCAGGTACCGCATTCCTAGCAATCTTCTACTTGCAGCATTAATACTTTGTAATTTTAAAATAAAATAAAAATCGCAGAATGACCACCTAAGTATCCGAAAAGTACCGAGAAAATTTTCTGAAGTATCATTCGATGTCGATCGCATGAAAGTATCGTGAGTATCAAGGTATCGCAAAATCTTGGATCCATCCTTAATTTTTACCTAGGAATGTTTTTTCTTTAAATTAATATAACAAGCTTTTGTAACAGAAAGAAACAAAGGGAGGGTCAGGAAAAATTGCAATCTGTCAAGTATATCCCTGGAGTGATCTTTAGAATAAGTCCAATCTACAACATAGAATATTTTATGTTAATAAGTTGTTCGGTAAGATGTTGGTTATTGTCTAGGTTCTTCTGGTTATAGAAAAGTTGATTAATTAAAGCAAGTTGACAGGATATTCACAGAGAATCCAGTACTCACGTTTTGTTTCTCATGTCAATATATTAAACATGTGACCTTTAAATCGTTATTGTAGTATGCTACGGTGGGGGTAGGTTTTTTTTTTTTTTAATCTACGTGTCGTATCCTTGGAAGATGCTGAAATTATTACCAAGATTGGTGTTTAAGGTACCTTTCATTTTTGACCCATGCTGGTTTTCTGACAGACAAGCAGGTTTACAGATGGGTGGACACACGCACTTTTTTACTGAATCACACGGACATTTTATCGGAAGTCCTACTTTTAGGACCAAATGTGTCAAAAATGTACGATGTTCCCAACTGCACGTGGTATACGATGTAAAACTTCATAATGTATTTTATTTCTTGCTTATTAAAATATCTTCTTTTAGAAGGCAAACATGTTCTTCATTATTAAAAATCTACAGGAGTTGTAATGTTTCCTGATCATTGGTCCTACTGCTCCTATGCAATCTGTGGTAATGCTATTAAAGTAAACAAATGTTACTTAACATCAACTACCTCTTTTAAACACATCTGTATTTTTTTGTGGTAAGTATCTTTTTTTCAATTTCTCATAGTTAACTAATTTCAAAACTGTTGAAAATTTATTTTGAATGAAAACAAATAGTATATTCGTAGAAAATATAAGATAAAACATTTTATTATCCACGAAAATATCTTTAAGCTAATGACAATTTTGTTTTGTTTGTAATTTACATCCTCCAACGTTAAGTTATATCGGATGATGAACGGAATGGGCCCAGGGCCGGAGAGCTTAGAGTTACCCGACATTCGTCTTTCAGGATAAGGGTAAACCGCGGAAAAAACTCAGTCCAGGTAACTCACCCTCACCGAGATTCGAACTCGGGACTTCTTTCTTAATGAAAAACGTTAAAGGCATTTTTGAGAATATGAAGCACTACGATAAATTTGTTACAAAATATGGTTGAGGTGGAAGGTTTTCTTGAAATCTGGGTCACTTTTTAAAAAAATTGCGAGTTTAAGTACGAAGTTTATTATGTTTCTGACTTAAGTTGTGGTGTTTACTGGCGCATGCGTGTTACTGACTTTTAATGGTGATATACTTTTCGGGATTCTTATCAAGGTGAAATACTTGGGTGTTTCTAGAATTTTAGTTTTGCCAAAGAAGGCAATCCATATCTTAAAGGATGATGCACTTTGTAAATTCCAATTAATCAATTAATTGGCATTAACACTTATATACCAATGTGTAACTTACTTTAAATGGAATCCAAGATTATAAATCTTATATCCAAGTTATAAGATTAACGTGCCAAAAGTTTGGTTACGGAATACAAATGGTTTCATAATGAGATTTTGAAAATGTTAAATTGTGGTCCCCTAACACTCTAGTATTTCTGACGTTACTAAAGTAAGTAGGGCCGAACATTCTGAGCTACTCCGAAAGGGAGTTGTTTGGATTAGGTAGGTCTCGGCTGGGCAGTGATTCCCCATGAGTATAGGGTACGTCTGGCTGATACAACCGCCCAGGGAAGGTTGGGAGACGCCTACTGTATGCCCACGACAAGAAGACTAGGGGCTGAACGACAGAGGAGCTTAAACTGTTTATCTGCTCCGGTAACGGATCTGTTTACTAGGAAATGAGTGTATGAGAGTGCACATGAGTCACCCATGCTGACAGATCTAATGTTTGTTGCTATGTGACAACACTTGTATATTTTAAACGAGCCTTCCATCCTTGTCATACTCGAAAGGGGAGCATATACACCGTGTGGCCAGCAAAAGTGATTACCTTCCACATTCCTCTACCTTGCCTTCTTGTCCTGGGCAAACAGTACTAGCCTGGTTAGCTATTAGCATGGTGTGTTAGATCATTGAGAGCTCTACCGAGTTTCTTCAGTTATCTTACCGGAAGGGTTGGCTATGTAACTGACCTATCCACTTTCACCCGAAAGGAAACTTAAGCCCTACTGGAAAGAACCATTGCTACTGTCTGGCAGAGCAACGGGTCTCCGGGGCCTGAGACGCAGGGGGTTGGAGAAGGTTTCCACACCCTCCCTTGACAGGTTTATGACACTCCATATCTGTACAGTTACAGACGATTCAAAAACATTCTGACGGCTTCTACTTTTATGAATAAATCTTCTCGGTTTTAATGTACTAATTCTTTAATGGTTCTAGTCCCTGTGTATTATTCGTTCTCTGTCACACATATTCGCTGTCCTTGTGCCCCCGTGTAAGGGTGGCACATTCCTCTCAGGGACTTATTTTGCGTTGGCGGATAGTACTTCCCTAAAAGAGGGAGAGTCTCGACTCTCGGGTAGACCTCAGTCAAAATTGTCTACCTCTGGAGTCATGCAATATAATTTTTAACAGACTTGATTGTGTTTTGCAGCAATGCTGTCTGTCTGAACATCCTTTTTATAAAACTGGAGAACACATTACTAAAATTATAAATATAAGCTTTCGAACAATTTCTGCAATTATAATTTTATTTGGCTTTAATTTTGTGTACATTTATGTATAATTATTACTGTATCCATTGCCTATGTCTAAAACTCATTTATATTTTATGACTACAGAAATACATTGACATATTTTGCACCTTTGTGCTTGTTATGTGGGTACTACATAAAGTAATACGTATGCCAAAAAGTGTTTAGGCAGATAGGATAGTGTAATTGTGACAGAGGCTGTTGGCTGCTGTGTTTGGATGTGTTGTTACTATATCTAGAAATGTTAGGGACCCAGTGAGTTGTGTTACGGCTACTGTAATTGCTCACTGACGTATTCCCTCACCTCATTCCTGTCTCCCAGAAAATACAGGTCTACTATTATCATGCATGCCTTTACAGTTATTTTCTGTGATAATGCTTTCACCTGTATAATAGAAGTGACTCAAATGAATTAATTTTTACACTCTTACCAAATTAATTTATCATGTCCGATGGCTTATGATTTACATTTTAAAAATAATTATTTCCATTTTTTTGAGTAACTTGATTGGTTCAAACAGTTTCGGCAATTAAACTTTATAACCAAGGCTAACAATCCTATTAATATGTATTAATAGCACAACTATACTCGTTAGGACTTACACATGAACAGGTGAATCTAACTGCAATAGATTATTTTATGTACCTATCTCTTATGCACAACTATTTTAAAATGTTGGTACGATTCCATAAAAGCAGTGAGCAGTTTTCCAAACTTATTTTCATATAATCTTTAGGAATGGAATGCAATTTTAAACAAACCAGTATTGTGGTAATGTTATATATTTGAAAGCATAAATCACAACCACCTCAAATGTTTTAATTTCATGTAATTGAGAAACAATATACGGTGAAACATGCAGTTTTATAAAGGGAATGCGTCTACCCTTTCATAGGAAATTAGTTCTCGTCATATGACATTTTTATCGTCTAACATATACGACATTATTGCTGTGCATTCCCTGTCTCAACAAAACTGACCGTTATATGTTCTATTGATTATTACAGTAGTGTAAAATAGTTTGGATTTTAATATCTGTTCATTCCATTCATATGTTAAAAGTACGATATGAAGAAAACAATGGCTTGCATATCCAAAAGTCATGAGTTGATTTTAGGGTAATTGAAATGCTGAGTGCAACAGTGGTCTATGCCACATTTTAAGGAAACTGAGATATTGTACTGCAAAGTTGACATCAGCCAGTTTTTCATACTTTACTACTATTTGATGTTCTTTCCAAAATTACCTACTTGGCAAACTTGTGTATAATAAACAAATTGTGCTAAGATAAAACTAAAAGGCTGACATTGGTATCAATGTGGCGCTTGACACATAATTTTATGGGTTAGACAACTGTTGCACAGAACTGTAACATTAAATAAGAGGTACTTTATAAATGATTGTATGGATTAGATTGTAGTTGCACTAAAATTTGTTGCTATAATTTGAGAGCAAGATATCAAGTTGCTGCCAATGTTCAAAAAATAAATTTATTTCAGCATATATCGATTGTAATACGTAGTTCAAGGTTAATGACAACAGAAGGCAAGGTCAACTAAAATTCGACTTTGGAGAGAGTTAGCCACTGTTGCACTCAGACTTTCAATTATTGCATGCAGAAAAATGATATCCTGTGATCATATGCTTTCTTTGTCAATTGTTTTCGAATGAGATAGACTGACTTTAAAATTACACTTTAATTTTAGTTTACAATACGAAGTCTATGTTACCATAGGATTTGGACTTTATTCTGTGAAAGTGACATGATCTTTTAATTTTAAAGTTAGCCTATGGTTAGCACTGTTTAAAAATTCAACAGTTGGTAGTAATGGAACAATGGACAGCAATAGTGATTTGCTTCTAACAACGTAATTAGAAAATATGTTTATTTATTGTGAATATTTCATTATGACATCGGTCTGATTCTTAAAAGAGTGTCGCCGCCTGCGGTGCCGTATGCAGTAAAAGCGGGCGTTAAACACTACACATTTCATTTTTAAAAGTGTCACGTCCCCATGCACTGGCGAACTTAATTGTTAATTTCTAACATCTTGCAATAATTTTTATGTTGAGATTTAAATATTATAAACTGGGAACATCTGTTGCTGGATTTGTACAGAGTTATAATGAAACAAAAAGAAACAGTTTTGTCATCATATACATAATTTGGAATATATATCCTGCCAGGTTTCTTCACTATAACTTTCTTGTAGCATGCTCATCTTCTGAGAGATTTATTTACAAATATTTTAAGAAGTTCATTCAGCCACATTTGTTCGAGTACAACATTGATTAATTAGTTGTTTAATAACTTCTTGATCATGTCGTGTCATTCCTCAGAAAAACTGTTAACTGACATTTGAGAGGAGAGATTATAACTCTGATACTGTCCACTAACTCACAAGGTTAAAATAAAATAATATCTATGGAGTAGTTGACACCGTAATCGGATTTCAATTATTTGATTACACTCCCACATCTGTATTTTGTATTCACTGTATTTTGTTCTGTAAATTCTGTACTGGACTTTAATAGGACATGAAATCATAACAATGTACATGTCAAACTTATTTTATTGATAACTACATTTATAAGCTGTTTTTGAACACAATACCATGAAGATCCAAACATTTGTTGTACCTATACACCAGCTTTTCAAGCCTTTTGCAAAACAAATTGTCTATCTACTGATCGAAGTATGCGGAGGGCTACTCTCTTTTCTAATTTTACTTTCTCTACGCGTGAATCCCAGAGCATAACTCCAAAATGAGGGAGTAAATACCAAACTTTGGTATTTAAATTCCAGGGATGGGACACAAAAATTTGCAAGAAAATTCGTCCAACTCTACTTTACATAGAAAATGTTTCAAAAATATTGATATTCTCAAATGGGTCTTACGATTTTGATCACAATAGGATATGCTTATGCTATTTTCAAACATTAATTTGAATAACGTTTGTTTCTTGCTATTTTCAGGGAATAGACTGTGAAATCCTCTTCACCTGGAAGACTTTTCGTTTTTTGTTTTTGTAATTTTTGTCCTCCAATGTTAATTCATATCGGACGATGAATGAAATGGGTGAAATGATGCTCAAATGAGCCCGAAGTCCATGGAGCTTAGTGCTACCCGACATTCGTCTTTCAGGATAGGGAAAAAACCTCGGAAAAAATCTTATCCAAGTAACTCACCCTGACCGAGATTGAACTCGGGACCTCTTGAACGTGAGGCAGACGCGCTACCATCTACGCTACCGATGCGGGCACTGGAATACTTGACCTATCGTTTGTCTTCTCTATTCCCTTACTCTAACAGACTTAAAAAGTATTTCTGAAAATATTTATTTGGATCAACTGAAATAGATATAAGAATAAGCTTTTTGAATAGTTTCTTGAACAGTGGTTAGAGAAAGTAATGAGAATGTAACACATTAGATTGCCTTCCCCCCTCGAAGGGGGGCAGGAGTGAAGACTATACAGCTCCAATATATGCACTCATCCTGGACCAGAACTGCTATTCTTACAAATATTTATTTTTCATCTGTGGAAAAAGATGTCATTTGGTGCTAGGTCTGGGCTGTAGGGAGGATGTCTTTTTTGTAATTTACGTCCTCCAATGTTGAGTCATGTCGGAAGATGAGTGAAATGGGTGAAATGATGCTCAAATGAGACCAAGGTGCATAGAGCTTAGAGTTATCCGACATTGGTCTTTCAGGATAAGGGAAAAGCCCCGAAATACCTTATCCAGATAACGCACCTTGACCGAGATTCGAACTCGGGACCTCTTGAACGTGAGGCAGACATGCTATCATCTACGCTACCGAGGCGGGCAGGGAGAGTGTCAACACCTCCACCTCACACTATGAACGTCTGTGCGGTCATCTCTAAATGCCTTTTGCACCAAGCCTTCTCTCACTGTACACACGTCTCATCATGAGCTTAGCACTCGTGATAAATTTTGTTTAGTTAACTGGTGTGCACGTCGGCCGCTGCCTTTGACGAACTCTTATAATCGTTTTACAACAGCGGCCCCCCTTCTCCCAGATCTTTCTGCAAGGTTGCCACCTTTCTCGATACGTCATGGGTATCGTACGAGGTCTCGTCTGAATAAATTATCTTATGTCCATTACTGTAAAACTTCCTTAGTTTTGACTATATATCGCCAAGCTACAATTCTACTGGATTCCATAATAACCCTTATCTTATTCAGAGTGCGGTATTTGAAACCCAGCTTCTTTAGGGGACCGCGCAAAGTGCAGTGCCGATAAGGAAAAGCACAAATTTCTTGCAAATGTGCAACCAATTCGTCTAAGGTGGGCGCTCTCCGTTTTGCATGGAATCTATAAATTTCTCGACGAGTTAAATCGCGCGTGAAATTATCTACTTTAGAGAAACGTTTCCTTTTGTTTTCGCACTTGATCGGCGTCTTTGGTATTCCTTTCGTCACAATATTTCTTACTGTATTTCTGTGAATACCCAGAATTTATCAGGTTCATTGCACGACCCCTTACCAAGATTATTTGTCAGCACATATTTATATGTGTTCAAAACAAGCGCTTGAATTTGCTTAGAAACAGTTCCCGTTATAACTTTGTTTTGTGAGGCTTTTCCAGTAATATAACTCGGCCCAGTTATTCACACTATTGTCATCACTTTGATTATGTTCACTTGACTGAAAGTTATCTACTACTTCATTTGCATTTATCACTGCATTTCCCTCCCATGGTCTCCACATTGTGACACACAACGAATTTCTGCACGTAATGAAACAGATCAACTGGAAGTTGAAACTTTGGCAACTGAGACTTCACGTGGAGTAGACATGCGACTGTCACTTCGAGAAAATCAGGGTTGCTATTGGTCCTCAACGGCAGTGTTTCATTTCTGAAGTGTGGAGATAGATTTATGACGGTCATTAGTGAGCGGTGGAGTAGTTTCCTTTGAGCGGCAACTGCACCCACGTTCACTAGACAGACTTTACCTCTGACGTTACTAGAGGAACCTCGGGCCGAACTGCCGAGCCCCTCCCGTCGGGAATTTGTTCGAATTGGGTTGGACTTGAGGGAGCAGTGTGCTCCTGACACCCACGGGAGATCGGGTACCTCGGCCAGGCCTCGGCCGTCCAGAGGGGCTAGAGGGTTGCCTAACAAGTCCCGGGTACTGGCCTGCAGAGCTAGTAGAAGGTGTGCAGATCACCATGCGGTCCCACCGAGGTTTTC
Source organism: Mantis religiosa (assembly GCA_030765055.1). Lineage (NCBI taxonomy): Eukaryota > Metazoa > Arthropoda > Insecta > Mantodea > Mantidae > Mantis > Mantis religiosa. The sequence goes on along the minus strand of CM060952.1, from coordinate 34,656,045 downwards.
GGTAGTCTTCCCTGCGAGATTGACGAGCGTAAATGCCGTATCTACTTCCATCCCGTCTTGATATTGTTGTCGATGGGAGGGGGGTTAAGAAATCAGGTAGCCCCGGAGTTATCCATCGCTCCCGAGTAGAAGGTGGCCAGGGTCTTCGGACTACTAACCACAACATTATGTTTCTCTACCTATAGAAAACACCGTGACTCGCACTTGGCGAGAGAGTTATGGAAGCGGACATCTTTAGATACCAGTAAACAAACTTTGAATAACCAGTTATCCTTGAAATTTGTGCTCATAGTGTCGAGAGGACACTATCGCTATTGGGAGCCATCTGGCGGCAACATGTCATACATCGGCAGGCGCAGGATATCATATATAACGTGACTGAATATTGTGACAAGGGGACAAAAAAGGGGAATCAAAATACCTATGTGTCAAGCGACAAAACTGGTGGCTGTTACGACCATTTACATTTGTGTGTAATAATTAATTGGCTAACGACTTATATAAGACACATAGCTCCCAAGATTAGGATTAGGATAACTGCAGAGGGCGTTCGGCACCGAAACCTGTGGTTTATTGTACCTAAGTCCCAAGTGGGCCACCTCCAGGAGGAAGGATGAGGCGAGGGGAGACGGAGGGCGGCTGACTCAAGTGGTCACGATAGTGCCGAGACATCCGCGACACTTCTACCCTGAAAGATACCACCAGATGGGAGATGATGTGAAGTGATGATGGAGATGAAATGGAGGGACAGCAAATTCGGGGATGTAATTAACCTACCCAGCATTCACCTGGCGTCCCGGGAAAAAACCCGAAAAAACCCATTGGTCAGGTACGTCGGCCATGGGAAACGAACACGGGTCTCCGGAATGCGGGCCGCAGACAAAACCGCCTGAGACATCCAGTTCGGTTACAGCTCTCAAGTGCGCTATTTGTGTTTCGTCATTTAATCTACGCAATATTACTAATATTTCCCTCTTCTAGTAAATAAGATACTAAGCGAATGCAGCGTTCGTCCGTGAAGGTCAATACCTCAACGTTCTGTCATATAGCAGACCTTTGAATGGCGATTTACAGGCCTTGTGCAATTACACATGTAAGTAATACACATACTGTCTAGTTAGATGGACATACTTTCGCTATTTAGAGGGGCAAGGTATTTGCTGATAAGAAGTTATAAACATTTGAGATGCAATAACCCTGTCACAGCGGCTGCGCAGTCACAAGCGCTAATGACCCTACCCAGCCGCTACCTGTGCTAATATCAGTCCTTTTCTCCAACAATAGGTGCCAGAAATACAACAGCTTTTGTGCTGTCTGCAGAAAATTCCTTTTGACAGTGTCCAGAAGTTTATTTTTCGAGATACACCGTTTGGGCTCGGTCCCTCCTGTAAGGAGCGAGAGTCGATAGGAGTCAATGCAGTCGCTGGTGCAAGAGCTATGATCCAGTAGTGACAGTTCAGTTATGATTCGTTCGACGGACCAGTTGTGTTTGTACAACAGTGTCGCTACGCTAACTACTTAGAGGACAAATGGAGTGGGATTAGCAGAAAAAGGTGCTCTCGTTCATAGGGTTAAGATAACGTAAATCTGTTTATTCTATTCCAAGATTAATAACCATGTTAAATAATAAACTAGTTTGTGTCGCACAACAGTAGATGTGTGCACGTGTCATATCAAAGTTACTGTAACTATATAAGGTTTGGAGAGGAAGACTCTAACAATGAAATGTGTTGTGCTGATCCCCCTGACGGGAACCCTCGGGAGGAAGGAGTGAAGTGAGAGGTGAATACTAACAGTGGTCGGACGAAGGGGAGATGACATTAGAGATCAGGGCGCTGTCTCCCTCCTCCTGTGGGCTTACACATCTCGTAGAAGGTGCGCGGGAACCGGAAACCTCCCCCAATTCGGAGGACAAGGATTTACAGAAACTAAACGCACTTATCAGGCACGCTGAAACTCCAGCCGACACGTATAACCCTGAAATAACCAATCAAAATGAAAAGATCAGAAACTGAGCCCACGACCTCGCGGGGTACAGATGCAAATCGTTCTGCTTGGGGGAATAGAGATTAGTAGATTTATGAAGCATTTGGTCTACCTCTATTTCCTAATCTTTCTATTTTATTTGTTAATCCCATATTACATGAACTACAAAGTAGTCAACCAAAATAAAAATCTAATACACTGTACTCACATGACTTTCTTTACTCAGTTCAAATTATTTTTGTAAATATTGACCTTCTATCCACATCATATAAAATCGAGATAAATAACTGCAGAAATTGTCTTATTACAAACGTCTTTATAGTTTTCAATAGAAATTGGGGAAAACTTTTAGGCTTCAGTGATATTCCAATCCTTTAAGAGCTGGTAAATGAGTAGTGTATAACGCCCGCTTTTACTACATACGGCACCGCAGACGATGACACTGATGATACATGAAATGAAGATGGAGCACCGGTGGAATGAGATGGCGGGGGAAACCCGAGATCCCGGAGAAAATGCGCCCCAGCGTAATGTTGTCCACCAAAAATCTCACTTTGCGGTCGCTTGGGATCGAAACCGGGCCGCCTTGGTGAGAGCCAAGCGGTCTAACCACTGAGCCACGGCGCGGCCTTAAGAGCTGGTAGCTATGTATTAACAATGAAATTTCTTCTCTCTTTGCATGTTCAAGAGATAAATTACTAACGATTTCCCATTTGAGAGATACATAAATATTTGAAAGTTCAAATCAGTAAGAAAGAATGCCCAGGGAAAAATATGTTTGACATCATTCTGTGCTTTAACATGATCTAAATTTTTGGTAGTAAAAGTTTGTCTATCTTTGCGGTTTTCAAATTACATAAAAATTGAAATGGAATAAAGATATTTGAAAGATGCCGTTCATTTGTTATGGAAAATATATTAAACAAGTACATATCTCAAAATCATTAATGCTATAGAACATAAAAATCTTCGGAAAATGTACAATTTAAGATAACTTTGGAAGAATTTTGTGAAAACATTCGTTTTTGAATCCCTGGAAGCTGCTGTTATGTACCAAGCTTGGATTTTATCAAATTTTGGAATATCACTTGTGCTGTTCACGTAAAAACACACACAAAGAGATACACACATATAAACCAAGGACTATATACTAATATATACTAATATACTAATATATTTATATAGAAAGAGAGAGTTCAATAGCAGTAGAGAAATTAAATTTGAAGATGTATCTGATGTAACCTTCATTATACTATTGCAAGAATAGGTAGATCTCATAAACTACTTTCACTATTCTCTATTTACTTTCATATACAGTCTAAATTATGTATTTAAGTTACAGTTGCAATATAAATACAGTTATTTGTGATAATCTTCTCCGCTCTTACAGCTTTATAATAACACAAATGAATATTTTATTTAAGTCAAAGAAAGGATGAAAATTAATTATTTCTTCACACTAGCCGTATATGGGATAAGATTTTAGATAGGTGCCACGGCCGGGAATTGAACCACGAATCTCGTGTTTTCCGCCTAGTCGCTCTTACCATTGAGCTACCATGGCCAACATGCCGTCCTAACATTAAATTGACTCATATATATTTTCCCGGTAAACCACTGCAGTCAGATTTTTAAAAGAAGACATGTGAAGGTGATCTGTTTCTCCACGTGAGGTTCCGCAATGTTGCCCAACAGTAGACAGAAAGTAATGCAGATCCCCTTTATCATCTCAACACTTAAAACAAGTGTTCGAGCTATCAGAGTATGTGATTCACCAGTGTCACCAATCTGGCAACCTTTGTTTACGATATCTTAGCAGCAACCTACCTCTCTTACACTTCCCATCCCTTCTTGATGACCTTCACGTATCTGCTTTTAAAAATGAGACTGTAGGGAGATACACCGTTTGTGGCGACAGTGGAATTTTTACAGTTATTTCTCATTACATAATCCTTGTATAAAAAACAAAAAGGAAGTCGTTTAACGTTTTAAATGGTGGAGAAAATATAAACATATAAGAGAGAGGCTTTCACAAATATTTTAAGATCTATTTTTTTTTTCTGAAGTAAATTTTTGTTTACAGCTTACGGTTTCCCAGGTAAAAAATTAAATAATAATGAAGATGACTTCTAGAATATTATAGTTGACCTATTTTGTTTATAAAAACTTATAATATTTTACTGAAAGTTCAGAAGACAATTTTTGAGAATTTAAAGTATAAATACCCTTTACCATGTAAATATTGGAATGTAGGTGATTCTTTCGTAGCTTCCTCTCTCTTCGCTAACAGCAGGCCTGGAGAATAGTTCTCACCAGGGGTTAAAACATTCCCCAACCCTCCCTCAGCCCGCTAAAAAAATCGGAGAATGTATGCTATTGCGGTTAATCTGTTCAGACGCCCGCCTCGGTAGCGTAGATGGTAGCGTGTCTGTCTCACACTCAAGAGGTCCCGAGTTCGAATCTCGGTCAGGGTGAGTTATCTGGATAAGGGTTTTTCCGGGATTTTCCCTTATCCTTCAAGACGAATGTCGGGTAATTCTAAGCTCCATGGACCCCGGGCTCATTTGAGCAGCATTTCACCCAATTCATTCACCGTCCGATATGACTTAACGTTGGAGGACGTAAATTACACACACACACACACACACACACACACACACACACACACACACACACACACACACACACACACAAAAAGATCTGTTCAGTATTACAGAAGTTATTATCGAGTTTAAACTTAACACTCACTAATATAATAAGCAAATTCGGTCTAAAATATTGCTCCAATGTACTTTTTAACTTTATATTTGTAATTCAGAGAGCTGAAATTATAATAAAATGTAAAAATAAAAAAAGTGATTTTTAGCTGCATGGGAAGTACCGTCTCACCTTAAAGGACTACCCTGTTCACACCTTCGGAACACCTAGACCTAGTTAAGACAGGCCCAGTTGAAATCATATATTTGTAATACTTAAGCGATTTCTCTGAGCCTCTTCTTTCACCAATAATGAACAACGTGCGTACCCACACACATTCTTCTTCTAGCACATATCTTTTTCTCTGTCTACCACGTACACGGTAGTTGGAGAACGTATTGCATTCCACCCAATAATTCTCTTATGCCAAACGCTATTTACATTGAAAGTCAAAACTGTATTCTTGTAATAAATGGCTTCAACGATTTTGATTAAAACGTGCATGTTTAACACAATTTCGTGACAAGTGAAATGTGTATGCAGAATATGTTCAAGATCTTCTCGGGAAACAAGTCATGTGAAAAGACGATTAGAAATCGACGTTTTGGGAGTGTGCATCTCTCCCATCATCAGGATATTGTAATAAATGTTATAACCACAAGTGTATCACTGGATATAGCATAAATATCAACAAAGACAAAACACAACCAATACTTGCATCACTGAACAAAAGACTGTTTGCAGTAAATTGTCAGGTCAGGAGATGGCGTGGGTAGAGAAAATTAATTAGGTCAAAGAAACGTAACTACTTAACTTGATGTTCAAGCTGTATAGATATGTGCTTCTTAAGCCGACTGATTTCCATGTTTAAGGCCGGTATCCAAGAGGAGCTGAACTGAAATCCATCATCGCGACTAAGCGTGCTCCTTTTAAAGGAAATCGCCAAAGCCTCCTTAATTCTCCGCTCCCTTGCATTTTTCCAAGATGGTCGTCTCCCGAAAGTTGGCTCTATGGTTATTATCAAAACAATGCTCTGCCAGTCCAGACTTCTCGGGTTGCATTAAACGAATGCTCCGTTCATGTTCGTTTATTCTGGTAACGATGTTCCTTCCAGTTCGTCCTATATACGGTGTCCCACATTCACAGGTAATGCAGTACACTCCCGGAACTTGGAAGTCCAGTTTGTCTTTCACCGGTCTCAACAGATGTTTAATCTTCGGAGGTGGCTTGTGGATGGTCCTGATGTTGTATTTGGCGAGTATTCTGCTGATTCTGCCGGATAGATTGCCGGTAAACGGGATGCACGCTGTAGCGGTAGGCTTATCTGACGCTTGCTGTATTACAGGTTACATCCAGTTATACATTTTGTGGTTATAACATTTCTTAAAATATCCTGATGATGGGAGAGATGTACACTCCCGAAATGTCGATTTCTAATCGTCTTTTCACATGACTTGTTTCCCGAGATCTCGAACGTACTGGTCGCCAGAAAAGCTTCAGCTCTTATTTTGTGTATGCAGAAATTTCTGAGAAGATCCTCTGAACTTCCTTTGCTCTGAGTGGCTTTCGCATAACTGGTAAAACTTAATAGATAGAGAATGTCTTGTTAGGAACAATATAGACATCGAAGGACACAATGTGTGTGATATACATTCTTTATTTCTGAAGTTAATAATTTGCAAGATTTGCTATTGGTCTGAATTTTCCATTAGTTTTTTTTTTTTAATTGGAGGTCGTAATTTGCTTTTTTCACCACTTTTTCGCTGATCATACAATGAGAGCGGAGTTCCAGAGCCACGATATAACGACTAGCTCTAAAAAATTTGAATATCACTTATGCGTCCTGAATTTCCCTTTTCTCTTGGCATTTACTAGGAACTATGTAATAAAGATATTTCTAAATTAATGGTTACTCCCATTAACGTAAGTGTATAGCAAACTTCCTTTAACAATAATTTGCTGAGGACTGGATAGAGTAAGTCAAGTATCAGTGTTCTATTTATGTCGCTAAAACCATGTAGTGCCGGTGAATGTCTAATATCGATATTAAAAATTTGCTGTAACTATTTTACCTTAATTAATCGCTTGTGAATGTATAATAGAGTGCAAAATTTTTCTACCTTCTCTACCACGTAGGTAAAGGAGCCTTGCTTCCACCAACAATTCGACAAAGACATTTCACTGGAATTCTCTTGAATTAAAAACATATTTTTAAAAACACCATATGTGTTTGTATATTTACTTGTCGTTTAAGTATATCTGTTCCATTTGTGTATGTAAAGGAATATGTAATGCAGCTGTTTCTGCGAAGGTTCAACTATTAAAATGAAATACTCAGAAAACTAAAAGTTCGTAAGAATGAAATGAAATGTGTAGTGTTTAACGGCCGCTTTTACTACATACGGCACCGCAAGGCGGTGACCTGATAATGCAATAGATGAAGATGGAGCACCGGGGAATGAGAAGACGGGGGGAACCGGAGATCCCGGAGAAAACCCGCCCCAGCGCCGTGTTGTCCACCACAAATCTCACTTTGCGGTCACCAGGGATGGAACCCGGGTTACCTTGGTGAGAGCCAAGTGGTCTAACCACTCAGCCACGGCGCGGCCAGTTCCTAACAATGGCATATATACCCCAGTAATAAACGATAGAGGGAAATAAAATCATTTAAATGAGGCACACAAGATTTTTAAAAATCTTTATCTTGGTTAGAATGTACACTAATTATGATTAAAGTGTACAATTTGGAAATGTCACTATATTTTTTGTTTTAAATTTACGTCTTCCAGCGTTGAGTTATATCGGATGATGTTTGAAATGGGTGAAATGATGCTCAAATGAGTCCGGGGTCCATGGAGCTTAGAGTTACCTGACATTCGTCCACCAGGATAAGGGAAAATCCCAAGTAAAAACCTGATACATGTAACTCAATCTGACCGAGATTCCAACTCGGGACCTCTTGAACGTGAGACAGACATGCTACCATCTACGTACCGAGGCGTACTTACCAAAAGCTTTTCTTTGTTTTTGTTTTTGTTTTTTTTTCTTTTGTTTTTTAAATTAAGACCTGCTACAAGTCACATGGGTGATGAATGAAATGATGCTCAAATTAGCACAGGATCCGTAGAGATTCGAACTTGGGACCTCTTGAAGTGAGACAGACATGCTAACACCTACGTTACCGAGGTAGATGTATTACGTATAGGAATATCAAATAATGATCCATGACAACATAATTCTTAATGACTTAAAATTACTTAATACACAGCCACTAAAATAGTATACTGCGATATGTAGTAAGTGCACCATTGAGAACTATCCACTTAAGGCATCTGTATTGCTTCCTATATTTCAATTATACTGAATAAAATAAATTAAAACAGCTGTCTTGTTACTCAGTAAGATTAACCTGTAAGTAAATATTAACAAACAAAAATGAAATAAAGGTATAGGAAGATTTAAATAGTAAACGTCAACTATCTTATACAATCATATTCCATGTCTGCATACCAAAATTAGATTATTTAATCACGTCCATGCATATAAGTTGGCAAAGCACGCGGGTAGGTTAGGTTAATACCAGCACTGAATGCAGCAAATTCAACTTTCCGCTGTAACAGCCTGAAGAGGAAACAAATGCTATCGTCGAGAACAAGGCAGACATTTGACAAACTACGGCAATGCATATGGTCAACATGTTTACCTCCTCTACAATCTCTTATGTGCTTTGGTTGTCTATCAAGTAATTCCTCGTGTGAAACCCCACCAGAATGACTATCTCGGGTTCCAAAAGACTGATGCTGGGAACTCGTTTATTCTATTACAGACGGTCCATTCAAAACAGTGCATCATAAAGAAATAACGCAAAAACCAATTCCGTTTTTCATGTTTTTAAATGTGTCTCCATGACGAATCTATAGCAATAAAGAACACTTCATATTTGTTGACCATAAATGGGAGGAAGTAGATTTATAAAACCTCGTAATTCAAACAACTGAAGATGCATTATATATAAATCCAATTCGTTCAGCATTAAAACTCACCTGCACAGTGTTTTGTTTCATTAGTCTAGCACTGTATCGAATGATGCTTGACTATCTGTTGAAGAAACATTTGAATAACTGTAAATTAACATAACTTCAAGCTCAAAAATAAAAATCCTTTTAGTGAAGTTAACTGAACTTCGCAGTACTGCATCTCCGTCATGCAAGCAGTGAATGTGTATAATTCCGAAATTATTAATTTTATATAGATTAGAGTGATTTGTGTCCCGTGAGTTCACTAGTAGCCACAAAGGTCTGTAAACATTGAGCATGTGAAAGAAGTGTACAGTTTAATAGTGTATATACTTGTATATTGAATATACAGGTTGTCTCGAAACGACACCGACATAGCCGTTTCTTAGTTTATAACTTAACTAGTCCGAATTTCGGTGTCGCAACTTCGAATTTTCTTAGGTATAATTTTATGCAACATTAAATATTACATTATTTTGTGATTAGGCAGCGCAGGAATCACTGGTGTGCGAACCTCAAAAGTTGTTATTGGGCCGCACCGGTCACGAAAACAAAAGCATTACTCCTTATTTTTTACAAGTGACTATAGTCTCGCTTTTAGGTAATGTGGCAAATGGCAGTTACTTGTGCAAAAGTCGATAATGATTCGGATGGTTCCAAGATTGCTCATTTTGCTAAGATCTTAATTGTACAATACTTTCATCCAGTTACTGTAAAATCAACAGCTTCCTTTTAAGTTACAAATGGTTTATTTAGTATTATCAAAGACAGTGAAATAAAATGCTTGTCTCATTGCATAAGACATTTAGTTTTGGTTAACTTTATTTATAATTCTTTGATGTTGTTTCTGTTCCTTTTATCATTTGTTGCTTCCATCCTCAATCTCACTAACATTAACTTCCCTCTAAAAGGTTTAAGTTGCGTATGCCCACCAGCTTATTTGTCGCCATCGACTGCTATAACGGAATGTTGGGACACGTCGAACACCAATAAACAAATAACTAAAGAATAGCTTCCTTACTGCAGTTTCATAAGCCAAAGAATTTCTTCACAGCAGCAAGCTACCGTGGAGTATGTCGGTATGTTTACAAACAGCTACAGTAGGCGGCATGGTGTGTCACCTACCTGCGAACTTCGTTAGTGTGAGGCACGCGGCGTTGTTCCTGTAACTGCCTAATAAGATAAATTGGCAATAATTTGTCATTAAATTAGTTAGATCTTACTTATAGAGCTACATAATCATTATCAGAATAATTTCTCATTCATGTAATCTTTTACAGAATAAAATGATATTGAGCATAGGTGCTCTCTAGTCTAGCAGCATTTTAAACGCACTGAAATGTTCAAGTTTTCTTTTAAGACGATTAGAAAGTGTTACATATTTTGATGGTTTCATAATTCTGAAAGCAAGAAAGTATAGCTCTGGGATGATGATTGTTGCACTTTCGTCTAGTGTTTATTTCACTGTTTGTTATGAATGAGGCCCGATGATATACAAAGAATGTTAGAATCGAGAATATATATATGCAATATATACATACATATCTTCAATCTTCTGAAAAGATCCTTTCAACACCGTCTGCTATGGGTATTAGAAATGATTCTTATAACGTTCTTTTGCATAGGAAATATCCTTTACTTTCTACTGAGTTGCCAAAAATATTATTTTGTATTCCATCATAGAGTTAAAATAGGCTTTATACACTAATTTAAGGTGAAAAGATACTGCACTTGGGGTTAAATTTCATTTTTTTATTTTTACATTTTATTATAATGTCATCCCCCTAGATTACAAGTTCATTGGAGCAATATTTTACACCTAACTTACTTATTATATTAGTGGGTGTTAAGTTGTTGCCACGCCCCTTTTCGTAAGCTTTCAGAAAATTGATCATAACTTCTGTAATACTGAACAGATAATTCTGAAGTAAGCCTTGTATTGTAACGGATCTTCCAAGCTTTCTGCTGGTACCACTGTAACTCCAATGATGCTAGTTTTTCTTTTGTCTTTGGTTGTGTATGTGAGCAGTTATTTGTTCTGAATAATATTTCGTACTAATTTTGGTGAATATATGATATGGGTAGTCCAAAAATATTTTGAAAGAGAAAGCTTACAGGCAATCGCTTTACTAAACATAGAAAAGTAAATGTAGAAAATATAAATAGAATAGACTATAATATTGAAGTTGCTAGGTCCAGTTCCCACAAAAAATGTGCTAATCATGATAGTCATATAGAGAAATTGATGAGCTGCGAGTCCTGAAAGCAGATAAAATGGTTCCAGTACAGTTTTTTTTTTTAAATGAATCAACCAAAACATATGATTTTTGTGTGTATTAAGCATACTCATAAGAATAATAAGAAGGGATTTTGCCCCCCCCCCTTGGTAGCGTGGTGGTAGCGTGTCTGCCTCACGTTCAAGAGGTCCCGAGCTTGAATCTCGGTCAGGGTGAGTTACCTGGATAAGGTTTTCTCCGGGGTTCCCTTATCATCAAAGGCGAATGTCGGGTAACTCTAAGCTCTATGGATCCTGGGCTCATTTGAGCATCATTTCACCCATTTCATTCATCGCCCGATATCACTTGAAAGTTGCCGGACGTAAATTACACACACACGCACGCACGCACACACACACAAGGGATTTTTCTCTGAGATTCATAATACCTGTTTAACAAACAAAAATTTTCTGAAATTTCAGTGCTATTTTCTTACAAAAACTAAAAAGTTATAACAAATTATCAATACAAAATTTTCAAATAATAATAATAGGTATTATTAAAGATAAAGGTTTTAAGAACCTGCCTGAAAATGTAATGTACACCCAAAAATTGTGGAAATAACATTGTGGAGTTAGGCAGTTCCTTCTCACCTTAAGTGTATCTATAGAACTTACATTAACCAGTGCTTTTATTGTGCGTATAGCGTATAGAATCAAGCACATTTTTAGTTTATTATTAATCAAGTAGATATAACTAATAACATATTCTTTCTCAAAGGTTTCATTTGGCCACTCTCATGCTTAAAATCAACAAAATCCTCAGAAGTTACTTTGGAGTTTACATAAAGGCAATAGACGCTTTCGTATTGACAATTAAACACACGAATGTAGAATTTCGCTCCTGCTTTCTAATGAATTCCAAATTACCTCCAATTACTGTGACATATCACATAAATTAGCTGTCTGAGAATGTTCAACGAGCTGAGGACAGGTGTTAATAATTTCTGTCGGACGTAATATCACTTGCCTTTATGCTGTGACACCATCACTAAGAAGTATGTTCCTCCCTTAAGATGTACATAACTGGTATTGAACCTTTTCATTCGAACTGTAAGGATGTGATATCTCTGAAGTGAAAAAATTTAAATATACGTAATAAACATGTTAATTATCTAACTGGATACTTAAATGTTGACTACAGCTATATCATCGTTTGTAACGCCCTTTTCTGCCTTCAGAAAGCTTCGCTATACGGATTCACATGGCTTTGGAACAGCCAAGCAGGTACCGTGTTGCAAAGGGGTGTTTCATTCCTGATACCTTTTTCTAATTATGCTGTGCTTAGAAATCACGTGAGGGAAAACTCTGCTTTAAAAGTTTACGTTGAAAAGGGTAGTGAAAGCTTCATTTTCCGATCTTTTCATCTAGATCATGTAAGCTAATGGTATCCCTTTTTTAATTAATTAAAGTCCACCAATGTTAAGTCATATAGGGCGATGAATGATGAGTGAAATGTTGCTCTTATAAGCTCAGGATCCATACAGTGTTGAGTAACCCGACATTAATGTTTCCAGAATAACAGAAAACTTTGAAAAATACCTTATCCAGATAATCCACCCTGACCGACATTTGAACTCGGCACATTTATGCTGTTGTGATCACAGGTAAAAAGTTATATTTCTGCATAACCGTGTATTTTATTGGCATTTGTATCAGGGCATATTGGTACGTTAAACAAGGATTTTTAAAACCTTAACAGAAAACCATTACCAGCTGACCTAACCTAATGATATATATTTTAATTTACATCCTCCAACGTTAAGTCATATCAAACGAAGAATGAATGGATGAAATGATGTTCAATTAACCCAAGGGTTCATTGAGCTTAGAGTTACTCGCCATTCGTCTTTCAGGATAAGGGAAAACCCCGGACAAAACCTTATCTAGTTAACTCATCTGACCGAGATTCGAACTTAGGACCTGTTGAACGTGAGACAGACACGCTAGCATCTACGCTACCGAGGCGGGCTTAACCTAATGATGATATAATATTACTTGATGCGTATTGTAAATGAAACCATGACCATCGGAATGATTTAAACCTCTTGAATCATTATAATTTCAAGTTAGGCAGTGATGAAGTACCTCATGGCACAGTTCTTGCCATATCCAGTCTAATTTAGGATTCAAGCACCTTCGAAGTATAAGACCATACATAAAAATACTTATATGTATGAAATGTTTCACAGAATTTCATTTACAGACGTTTTTGTAACTTCCCTACATAGTGTAAACCTAATGTTGCTACGTAACCATTGAGATACTTGAATCACACTGGTGCTAAGCAGGGAATAATGATGATCAGCCTACAGTTTAAAACGCCATGTAGCAGGAAAGCTACAATCTTACTCCAATAAAAACTTTAACTTTATTGAAGTTAATTTATAAAGGGACAGTTGAATTTATGGTTCTATATTGTGCAGAGTATTTTTCAGAAGAGATGGGCACAGACTAAATTATTACAGATACAGCGTGGATACATCTTAAGAATCATCCGAGGATACTGCATCATCTCCACTCCAGCAGCGCTCATTATTGAAAATATTGAACCTATTTTCTTACTGGTGTATATAAGGCAAATATCAACAACATTAGAAATGGCTGAGCTATGGCACAACATATTTCACCCTTGAAACTTGAACAACCAGTTAAACAAGCTTCTGATCCAGCCACTTGTGTCTCTAGTCTTCTTGAAGATTGTGCAGCAGAATACCACCAGTACTCCATTTGCACAGATGGCTCTCGGATAGCTGAAGGGGATAGTAAAAGTGCTAAAGTAGGATGTACGTTTTTGGTATTCTCTCGCTCCATAGAATGCCATTCTTCCATGTTTAAACTTGCTAAGGAGTGTTCAGTGTTTCAAGCTGAATTATTAGCAATTCGTGAAGATGTGAAATGGTGCAACAACTTACAATGTACCGCTTGCCTTTACAGTGACTTACAGACAGCAATTGCAGCTTTGAAAGATACAAAAAGCAGCAGTCCTATTGCAGCTGAAATAAGGAATCGATTATTAAGTGGTTCTTATCTGTGTATTTCATGGGTAAGAGGGCACATGGGGATTGCTGGAAATGAACGTGCAGAGAGCTTGCAAAGAGAGCTACGACTTCAGATCTTCCAGAAATTTACACACTATGCCCTATTTCTTATGTGAGGCAAACATTAAAGGAGATTATCATCAACAACTGGAATGAATACTGGTTAAAAAGTGCTTGTGGTGCTTTGAATAAGGATTTATATTTCTCAACTGTTTCTGACAGACATAAATGTAAACTCGTTAATCCTAACTATGTTCTCACTCAATTCTTAACTGGACATGGCAAATTTTCAGCTTACTTATTTCGATTCAAAATCAAATCCACATATGATTGTTTTTGTGGAAATCATCTTCAAGATGTCCCTCACATTTTATTGTATTGCCCGTTTTTCTGTTTTGAAAGATACTAACTTGAATTATTGCTTCAATCCTTAGGTTACACTTTTTCAAAACCACTTATACGTATTTTGATAAATTACAAAACTTATCAATATTTCATGGCTTACTTAAACAAAATATTTCTTAAGCTAAATGATTCATCTTGATTATGGAATGTTATTATGTTTTTGTAAATTGTATTATATTCATAAATTTGTAAACTATATTCCTAATATACCTTTGGGTAAAATAGGAATAAACAAATTGGATAATAAATAAATAATTTTGCCCAGTGATCACTTGGTTCAGCTTTAGAATACTTTGTGTTTTCTACGATGAACTCAATGTCTCATTCCTGCAGTAATGCTCTATGCAACACATAAATGAACTTTAAATTTCGGATCCTGGAAATGCAACTGTAATTGTCACACCTGTTTGGTTGCTAATAAAAAAGAGGTGTTATTTTGCAAACTATGAAGCACTGATTCAAGTTGTGGAGAAATTAAGTTTGGGAATATTCCTATGATAGCTACTGTATTTTGACTCGTTGACTTGTTAATTTAGTTGCTATTTCACGGATGTTTAATGATTTGACATTTTAAATACCTTGTCTCACTAACATGCACTACATTCTTCTCCCTCATTTCATTCGCAGAAGTAAATAAAAATACTGTTACAGTACCTCTTGAAGCACAAGCATTCACAAATTGCTACAGGAAGTATCATGCTTAGCAATACATCCTAATAACACTGTAGAATTCGAACGCAAAGAAGATGAAATTGTCTACTTAGATCATGAGCATTTTTAAAATCAATCACTGAAATACTTCCTAGTGGTCATATTTCCCTCACCTCGTAAAGGATTTCGAAAACGTTTTGCTCACTAAAGCTTCGTTTTATCTGAACAAAGTTTCATGCAATAATACAAGTCAAAGTTTTGTGTAATGAATAAGTAGTTGTCAATAGAAGAAGTGGAGTAATTCTTAAATGTAATATATGTAGGCTACTACGATCAAATCATTACAACCAAACACCAGAGCGATTTACCTATTATTCAGACAGCAAATGAAGGCACCTCTAGTGTTGAGGTGAAGATAAATCCTACTATATATCAAAACTACTTCAAAATGATGCAGATGCTTTTAGTTGTGGCATTACCTGATCGTTTAGATGCTGCAGAAGGTTTCTTTCTGCTGGAAGTTCTATATGGACAGCAGCAGAGATTATATTTTGCTTTTGTAACCCAGATGAATTATCCATTTGGGCCAATGGAATTGTAGAGGGGCCAGAGGTAAGCATATGTCCTGTACCATTTGAAAGTACAGCCTTATCAGAAGGCCCTGAACTGGTTAAGTGATGCTCAATTCCGTTATCATTTGTTTTGCTAGTTTCTGCCCGTTTGCTACACTTTCTTCCTTTCTGTGAAATGTCATGCAGTTCTACTAAGATTTCCTCACTTGGAGCACCGTTTCCTGCAAATACACTGAGTCCTGCAACGGCAGAAATTGCATTTAAACTTTCATAACTATCATTAGTAGTATCGCCGTTTAGTGGCTGATTTTCTGTGTCATATTCAGGTTGATTATCAGTTCCAAATGGCTTAACAGCATCAACCTGATCATGTGCATACAAATGCTTCTGAGATGCTCTCTTGTCACACTGGTTTAGTGCCGATAATTCACTTTCAGTTTCAGCTGTGCTTTGCTGCTTACCACATTTGAGAATTTGAGGATAGCACGGTGGCTCGTTCATAGCAACTTCACGACACAAGTTGGAAAGTTCCTCGTCACTTACAGGCAAACAAAGAAGATCTAGTACTCTGTTAATATCGGGCATTTTCTCTGTGTCTGAAGATGAGTACAGTGGAAATGTAGTATTCTTATTCAACTCCAAAAGTAATTGTTCTTTAAAAATGTGCTCATCTTGTATTTCGTGACGATCTGAACACAACGGAATGTCAACAAATGATGTGTTTTCAGAGCTTGAGTCTTTTGAAAGAAACTCCTCATTGCCCAGAGAAGAAAGATCTCCCAGCAGGTTGACCATTGAATCTGTAGAATGTCCACGTACGTGATTTCCGAGGTCGACCTTTAGTTGATTCCCTTGTTTTATTTTGTCCCTGACTTTCTCAGATTGTGGAGGTGAATAAACCGGGGGAGGTTCATCGAGCATATCCGTAAAAATAGGCTTCTTGTCAGTGTGTGCAAGCTGTTCATTTATAGATTGGTCAGCTTCTAATGCATTACTATGTGAGGAGAGTGCACTATCGTCATACGGCGTGTTTTCATTATCCGAATGTTTTGTAAGAAGTTCTTCTGAACCTAAAGAAGATAGATTTCCAAACAAGTTTACTAATGAATCTGAAGAATGCACACGAATATGATTGCTGGGTTCGGGTTTACGCGTAACATTCTCATGGACAACTTTACTAGAGGGGTAATGTGCACTGTGGCCATTGCAAACTATACTTTCTTCCGGTTTGAGAGAATAATTTGGGACCATTTTAACAGCGCTGGATTTTGTGCCAGCGACATTTTGTGCTTTAGAGTTCCGCTCAGGTTTAACAGCAGTCACGCTTTGGGCTTGAGAACTATGATGGAGGGACGGGGCACTGGGTCGTACCTGTTGTTGAAGTCGGGGAGGCGGGTAACGTGGAGGTGTCTTGCTGCGCGCGATGAACGAATCCGGAACGTCGACGGCCATCTCACGGTGAGGCCCATTCTCCATCGTCATCATCATCATGTTGTAGGCATCCTCGTTTTCTTGAGTCGGCTGCTGCTTGACAGGTTCCTCGGCTTGCGTGTCCACCACCACAATGCTACTGCCGGAGCGCCGCCGGGGCCTGCAAACATCACAATAGTTAGGTACTTTCATTGTCTGTGGACGCATGCAACAAAGTTCAGTATCATCTGTGTTGAACCAGGACGGTCTTTTTGTAAGCAGATGGGAAGCGAGAAACAGAGAGATGGACCCGTCTTTGCCTGCTGATTGGTGGAGAAAAATTTATGGCTGTTTATGGAACCCATGCATTTCCCTCCATCAATCAGCAGCCTAACATCTTTCCGTGGTCATCTCCCACATATTTACAATAGGGTCAAGTTTGAGACAGATTATAGGGCACTGTACAGACATACATAAAATACTTCTGGGCTATTAAGGAAAGTATGCTTGATTACTTCCGAGTATTTTAATTGTCAAGGTTAACATGTTTCTTTAAGTTGCCACACTGTTAGGATATGCATCACTTAGGACTTATGTAAGAGGAAGTTTAACATCAGTAAAGTATGAACATTCACAATTTCTGTACTGGAAAAATACTCTTCCTTGTGTTAAAGAGAATAAAGGAGGGAATATTTGTGATCAATTATAACGATATAGAGATTTATAAGTTGCTAGTATTTAAATCACTTTAACAGAGATTAGTTTACAATAAACAAAGAGAGTATTATGACCTAGTGATAAGTTATACAGCAAATAAATGTTTTTCTCACTTCCTTCGTGCAACATTTTCCCCGCATGGCATCTTCAGGTTGTCAATAAATATTACATATGAAAGGGTAGAGCCAGACTGAAAAATTCAATGCTATAGCCGGGATTTGAACCACGGATCTTCTGGTCTCGGTCCAGCCGCTCTAACCTTTGAGATACTATGGGCAACGTGCCAACATGACATTAAATTCTCCAACTGACTCGTGTTTCTCCCGGTAAACCACTAGGAGTACTCATAAACACATGAGACAAGTACCTTAATGGCGACTTGCTATGCTGTAAGTACTTTAAGGCCTTTCATAGTGCGTCCTACACACGGCTAGTATGAAAGAACAATTAATTTCCATTAATTGTACCTAATAGTGGTCCGAACTATAAAGCCTGGGCCTTAAAGTACTTACAGCATAGCAAGTCGCCATTAAGGTAGTTGTCTCATGTGATTATAAGAACTCCTAAGTGGTTTACCGGGAAAAACCACGAGTCAGTTGGAGAATTCAATGTCATGTGGGCACGTTGGCAATAGTAGCTCAAATGGTTAGAGCGGCTGGACGGAGACCAGAAGACCCGTGGTTCAAATCCCGGCTATGGCATTGAATTTTTCAGTCTAGCTGTACCCTTTCATTGTGCGTCCTACACACGGCTAGTGTGAAAGAACAATTAATTTTCATTAAATATTACATATGTTATGTACTATACATTTTAGAAAATAAATCATTAATTAATCTGACCTAAGTGAGAGCGTTTTTATATGTTATCAGACATATAGTATATCACAGGAGAGAAAGTCCCCGGGGCCTCAGACACAGGGGGTTCCCACACTCTTCCTGGACAAATTTTTGGCACGTCTTGTCAGTTCAGTTACTGTCCACCAACGCAGAGAAGCTCCCTGCGCCCCCTACACAGTGGGATAAGGAAGTGCATGTATGTGACAGGAACGCATGCTACACATGGAGTAGAACCGTTCACTCTGTACACTAAAACCAAGAAGATTCATTCACAAAAGTAGAAGACGTCAGAATGTTTTTGTATGGTCTGTAACTGAACTGGCATGGGAGGGTGTGGAAACCTTCTCTAACTGTACAGACCATTCAAAAATATTCTGATGTCTTTGTGAATGAATCTTCTCTGATTTAGTTTACAGAGTGAATAGGGCTAATGTTTTTTTTTTTTTTTTTTCAACGGTTCTACTCGTTGTGTAGCATGCATTCCTGTCACACACATTCACTATACTTATCCCACTATGCAAGAGGGCGCATTCCTTTCAGGGAGTTTCTCTGCGTTGGTG
Organism: Mantis religiosa; assembly: GCA_030765055.1. Taxonomy (NCBI): domain Eukaryota; kingdom Metazoa; phylum Arthropoda; class Insecta; order Mantodea; family Mantidae; genus Mantis; species Mantis religiosa. Next base: position 34,636,879 of record CM060952.1, on the reverse strand, counting down.
GACAGTAGCTTCTTAACCTACATTTCATTTGTTAACTAGCGTGTTGAAGCAGTGAAGCAGACAGTCACTTCCCCGCATCCCCTTTCTGGGAGAGAAGTGAGGTGTCACGGACTTTGTCTATTATCAGTACATCATGATAAGTAGATGCAAACTCATGTCTTATTTATTCTATATTTAATAACGTGGAGAGGTTTTCGTCTGCTTTTTGCACACAGAAAAGAATATACAAGATAGTTTTTGGAACTCTTTGTACGTAAAGACAATTTGAAATTTGCTAGAGGAAATATGTTACCATTGGCACGTTTCCTATAATGTACTAAATATTATGTATAAAGTGGAGTGCAGTAAGATTGTTTACAATGGACAATTGGTTAGCAAATGTTTCAAGGTCTAAGCTTTTCCAATAGACTTTGTTTCTTCTTTGTATACTTAATGCGCATTAAAAACGAAAACTTCTGTTCATTAATACAAATTCTGAAATTGTTACGTCTTGTATAGCTTATGGCACGTAAAGGAAAGTTCTATACATCAATATTTCATAGAAATACATAAGAACTTTGAATCTCCCTGAATAAATATAAATACATTTTTAGGAAACAGAACTCTATGTATGTGTGTGTTTATGTCTACTATAACTTAACAATAAGAAACTTCTGTAAATACTGAAGTTGGAATTTAAGTTGCGCACGTTTCAAAAATCCGAATCGACGATTTTGAAGAAAATTCCCCAACTCCTGCATATGTAAAATCATTTCCTTAATTTTTGTTTGCTCAAACATGACTGAAATAATTTTAATTCAAGTGTATGTTTCAGATATTTACATGACAAATAAAGTTTTTGCGAAAAGCCTGTGAGGTCCTATTCTTTTTTTTGTGTGTGATTTACGTACTTTAATTTTTTTTAAGTCATATCGGACGATGAATGGAATGGGTGGAATGCTGCTCAAATGGGCCCAGGGTCCATGCGGCTTAGAGTTACCCGACATTCGTCTTTTAGGATAAGGGAAAACCCCAGGAAAACCTTATCCAAGAAACTCACCCCGGCCGAGATTCGAACTTCGGACCTGTTGCACGCGAGGCAGAAATGCTACCATCTACGCTACCGAGGCGGGCAAGATCCTATTTATTCTGATTGACGTTTGTATAATTCCTAAAGCGAAGTATTACTATACAAAAATAAAGATCTCGCTAAAGCACACATTTGATGTGAAACAAATTCTTTTACGGAATGAATAATTTCGACACATTCTGATATTCGTTTGAATTTTCAAACCTTACGTGTACTCTTTTCAGGAGGCTCCCAGGCGACCGCAAAGTGAGATTTGTGGTGGACAACACGGCGCTGGGGCGGGTTTTCTCCGGGACCTCCGGTTTCCCCCGCCATCTCATTCCACCGGTGCTCCATCTTCATCTCATGTATCATCAGTGTCACCGCCTGTGGTGCCGTATGTAGTAAAAGCGGGCGTTAAACTCTACACATTTCATTTTTTCAGGAGGCAAGACACTATTTGGTTTTTCACGTAGTCACCCAAAAGAGCATGGAATTTCAAAGTTCTGCATATTACTCTAATTTTTAAAATGCTGACTACTGCCTTCGCTTATTGTATTCTTATTTTATATACAACGAAATGTACATATTAAATTATTAAGAACTTTATCTCGATTTTTTTTCTTTTTTTTTTTTTTGTAATTTACGTCTTCCAACGTTAAGTTATATCATACGATGAATGGAATGGGTGAAATGATGCTCAAATGAGCCCAGGGTCCATAGAGCTTAGAGCTACCTGACATTCGTCTTTTAAGGGTAAGGGATAACCCTGAAAAAATCGTATCCAGGTAACTCACCCTGACCGAGATTCGAACTCGGGACCTCTTGAACGTGAGGCAGACATGCTACCGAGGCGGGCAAAACTTTCTCGACTGCGCTTTCAAATCGATTTGAGGAAAGCAATCATATTATTATATTACCTTAAAAAATTTAACCTGCAGTAGAGAATAAACTTAAAAAATGCACACCTATCACAAAACTAGATCAAAGAAAGTTAGTATAGCAATCTCCACCAGTTAGAGAAAGAGGAGGGGGGGGGGGTAAACACGTCACACTGCATTGAACCTGTTGCTTCAAATCGAACAGCATCGCGTGTTTTCAGCAGTAATACTAAGGTAGAGGGAACACGAATGGCACCATTCCTGAATAGCTAAAATGGGAGCAATAAATTTATTTGAAGTGGTTAAAAACCAGATAAACGGCTGAGCAATTCCAGTACATGTTCGACGCCTGAATGTTGCATGGTGTTCTATTCAGACGCCGCGTATTTAATATTGTGTAACAGTTTTAGCAATGCCTCAGATTTTGAACAATCGCGATAGTTTATCTTAGAATATGATTATGATATTGGGACCTTATAGCTTAAAATGGTAAGCAATAGTGATTAATAGGCTATGCCATCCATCAAACATGATTCAGAACTGAGTATAAGAGCAAGAATTAATAAAAGTGACAATCAATGCTAATGATTTTTACTGAAGATAAATTAACCGTAATGTTCATCAGTTTTAGAGTAACTAGGAAATCCACCACCTGAACAGTCATTCTAGTACATCCTATTTCCAAAAATCACTTTTTAAAAATTAAAATTAAAAATTTAAAAATCCTACTTTTACATTCTCTGTTACGTAACTACACTAATTCCACTCAAAATTCTATATCTTTTTCAACGAAAATGCATGTTTTCGAGCCTTAGAAGAGAGAGAGGAAAGAAAAAAAAAACCGTCAAATATATATGTGCGCGGGTGTGATGTGTTTAACAGTGTGTCTATGAATGGTATTGCCCAAAAAGGAAAGTTCCAATAAATAGGAAACGTATTTCCAACAATGCGATATTAAGATTTTCAAGAAAATCCTCCAATCCAAAATACGAGCTGCATTAAAGTTAGAGCAACTACTATTTTTTTCAGGATTGGAACCAGATAAAACCTTCTGCTTTTTTTAAAATACATATAGACACTTTGTGATTGCGTGACAGAGATGGCAGCACTGTACAATGCACAGAACTCTAGTGCCAGCGACCAGAGTTAGGACTGTTTTTGATACTTAAAATGGCGACGTTTTTATTGCAAGAACAGCGTGTAATCATTCGTTTTCTCCATTTTCGTGGTGTGACACTTATTGAAATTCATCGCCAGTTGAGTGGGGCATGTGGTGATGGTACCATGGGTGTGTCTAATGTGCGTTCCTGGTTGTGGCAGTTCAATGAAAGCAGAACATCATGTGGCAACAAACTAAGACAGTTGCAGACATCGCCTCCAAAATTGGCATTTCTATAGTATTTGTGTACACAATCCTGTATGAAGATCTGGAAATGCTTAATCGGCGATCCTCCAAAACAACGTTCTCCACTCGCTGGACCATGTCCTCAGATCGGCTAGTGCGAGGCCGTGACTGTCTTGGTTTTTGGTTACACGATTGTCTTCATTGAACTGTCGCATCCAGGAACGAACATTAGACACATGCATGGTACCATCACCACATGCCTCACTCAACTGGCGATAAATTTCAATAGGTGTCACACCACGAAAATGGAGAAAACGAATGATTACACGCTGTTCTTACAATGAAAACGTTGCCATTTTAAGTATGAAAAACAGTCCTCTCATCGCTGCCACTGGAGTTCTATGGACTATACAGTGCTGCCATCTGTCACGCATTCACAAAGATTCCACGTGCATTAAAAAAAAACAGAAGTTCCTATCTAGTCCCTGTCCTGAAAAGCTTGAACGCACCTCGTACTATTTAAATGAAAAACACCTTTTAATCTTTTATATTCTCAAAAGTAGCTATAACGATTTCAAATAAAATGCAATGTACTTAAATATTTTCATTAAATTAGGAATCAGAACACTTAATGCACTTGTGCTCCAAAGAAAAACTTGAATACGCGTGATAAAGGAAATAATTTTATTTTATAAAAGACATTTAATAAAGATTGAAAATTATATCATAACTCCGGGCCTTCTTCATGGGTTTGTTTGTTTAACATTGTTTACTATATCAGAAGAAAATAACTGATACAAAAAGAACAGTTGTAAAGGTTGTGCAACTTAATTCTGAAATTCATTAATATACGCTGTTTTTTCAGTGGAATTTGGGCTGTAAGTAGTTTGCAGAAATATTGCTCCTTTTCTTATAGAGTTGAAAGTTAATTATTTCCAAATCAAAGGAAACATTTGTTTGTTTGAGCTTTTAGTTTCCCCCTACCCCATACAGCTAATCATCTTGTGTATTAAATAGTATTTGAGTATTAATGGCAGAAGAATCAACAGACATATAACTGGTATACTTGGGCATTTTGCTGAGTTTTCTGCTTCTTTTTTATATAAAGGATAAACATTAGTTGTTTTCGTATTTGTTAAGTTTGCAGTATATTGGATATTTCATATTCTTTTATATTAAGGCCTTCTAGCCATTTACAAGGTGTGCCTGCACAACTGAGTTTGTCAAGAACAGATATGCAATTGTTACAGCTGAACGGATGTTTGATAAAGCTAACGGCATATTTACATCAAGGAAACTAAAATAGGTCATTTTAGCAAAAGTAGGCTTGGTCTTCTCCTATGGAACATGTCACGTGCTGCAGTCACATAACCTTCTCTACTCTTGTACAAATTTTTCTTAGGTATGTCTGATTCTTCTAACTACAGTGCGATCCTTTTAAACCTGGACCATTTCAATAGGCCACAACTTTTTAACCAATAATAGGACACACGTGCAACTTTGGGAGAATACAATACACAACTGGGAGATTACGTTACACTATTTGTATCTCAGAGAAAATGTTGGAAGTGTCCTCCACTAACATTTATGGATCGTTGGTCCCATTTTCTTAGATACGACTGTAGACACTGAAGTTTATATGTCTATCTTTAAGACATTTGTGAGGCAGCTGGATGATATCGAATTGAGAGAAGGTTATTTCTAGCAAGATGGAGCAACATGCCATACATCTAATGACACCATGGAACTTGTGACCAGTTTCTTTGATAATCGAATAATCTTAAAAGATCTGTGGCACCCCAGATTCCCTGACCTAACCTCACTGGAGTTTTACTTGTGGGGGTACCTGAAAATAGTGCATAAGAATAGGCCGCGGACAATTGAAGTTCTCAAAGAATCCATTCGAACCGAAATAAGTAACACTGGCAAGTATACTCTCCGTAAAACTTCAGAGAGTATTGTCTTTTTTTTGTTGTTGTTGTAATTTACGTCCTCCAACGCTAAGTCATTTTGGACGATGAATGGAATACTTGAAATGATGCTCAAATGAGCCCAGGGTCCATAGAGCTTAGAGTTACCCGACATTTGTCTTTCAGGATAAGGGGAATCCCAGGAAAAACCTTATCCAGGTAAGTCACCCTGACCGAGATTCGAAGTCGGGACCTTTCGAACGTGAGGCACACACGCTACCAGCTCGCTACCAAGGCGGGCAGAGAATATTGTGAATATGTGGGTTTGTGAAATTAAAAGTCCAGGTTACAAACACTAAAAAATTGCTCGTTATTTCCGTAGAAACACACTTTGATCAACCTGACAGTCCAGAATTACGTCAGATACACATCAAGGTTATCGACCACAAAAGAGTTCACTTTTACAGCTGTTCACGCACACGCGTCCAATTACCAACTGCATCCTGCCGAGCTGCGGCTTCCTTATTTATAGATTACTCACTATCCGGAATGTTTTCAAACAATCAAGACGGCGATAAAGGAAAGAGGAACTCTCTAGAAATCCGTCTCCTTTCCCCCACCGTTTCGGCGAGTTTTTATCTCCGCACTGCACCGCCCGTCTCGAACTCAATCCTCACGCCGCTTGCCTCAACAATGCGTTCGCAACAATATGGTGAGACGAGTACAAACATGTATAGATGCTGGTGGAGGACACTTCCAACATTTTCTCTGAGATGTAGAGTAGCCGTATTCCCATAAAAGCCCTGGGTGTTCAGCGGGTGAGCCTGTTTTCAATATCCGCTTGGCGCCTCATATATGCCAGTTCCTCCCTCTCTCCCTCCCGCCCAGCCGCATGCGTCAACCTGTATGCGCAAAGGTCAGTGTGTATCCTCATCTAGACGAGTGAACTTGGTTATCACGTGCTTTGTTGGGAACACTAAATCTGTGAAACTTATCAGTTAGAATGCAGTTAAAGAAAATCTAAAGCCCAGTCTTCCAGAAAAGTCTGTTCTTGTGATAGACAACGCTTCATATCACAACATGACCAGAGAAAAATGCCCCACAGCGAACACAAAAAAGCAGGATATGCAAGACAGGTTGGTTAAGCATAGGATTCCGTTCGGAAGCGATATGCTGAAAGCGGAACTATATGATCTTATAAAGTTGCATAAGCCAAAACATAAGAAATATTTTGTGGATGCAATTTTAGAAGATGGGCACGTAGTTCTCCGCTTAGCACCGTACCATTCCGACCTGAATGCCATAGAAAAAATATTTCGGCAAATGTAAAAGACTGGGTTGCGCTTTGCAATTTGAGCTTCAACATGGGAGACGTGTGGCGTTTGTTCGAACAGCGATTTGGTGAAATATGAGAAGCAGAATGGGATCCAGTTTGCCGGCATGTTCACCAAGTGGAAGAGAAATATATAAAAACTGAGGGTCTCCTAGAAACAGAGGTGGAAAAGCTAGCGATCACTGTTAATGACGACAGTAGCAGCAGTGATTCGGAAAGTGATTACTCAGCAACGTCTGAATATGAGTGCAGCAGCAGAGCCGAGAGGTACGTTTTCGAGGGATGTGCAGACGACATGCTGGACGGCATCGAGGAACTTCCCCAATCACCTCACGCCTAAGCCACGCCCATCGGTGGTGAAAGTCGCTCCTAAGGTAAGCAATGTATTATGCCAGGGTTTTTACGGAAGTAATCTAACTTTCTAAATAGTGTAAAGTAATCTTCCAATTGTGTATTATATTCTACCAAAGTTACACGTGTGTGCTATTACTGGCCTATTGAAATAGTTCAGGTTTATAAGAATTGCACTATAAAACCGACATGTGCTCGTAATTTTAGCCTAAGGGGGGGGGGGTGCGACTGTATTTACTATTCAAGTTCTCTCCAAATAAAAGAGTATGTTGTTATTACCTGTGCTGTATTCTATGAGGTATATCTCAGTTTATTTGAAGCTTCTGAATTATGTAAGCCAATTTGAGAGGGAATAGTGTAACAGATTTGTTACTAATGATTGGTGATTCATACTTACTGTTGCACTGTTTTACAATTCAGCTCTAGGAAGGTTGTAATATAGGTGTGGTTGTTGTTGTTTTGTTTCCGCTGGTAATAGCACGTCAGTATCATAACTTCTGAGAAAATCTTCAAGTTCGTCGTGTTTACTTTGGATCCCTCGACGGCTCCAAGAGGAATATATAATCCTTCGAAATTAGCATTATTTATTCAGGAGTCAAGGGAGAACTTGAGACCAAGTTTGCATTAATGTATGTAAGAGAGACAGAAGAGAATCAATATGCGGTTAAGAAGTTTGTGTATTGTTGGTTGACTCTCTGTAGCAGATTGGGAAACTTCGACGTAGGACTTTTGTGTGTGATGTTTGCTTTGATTAGCGCGTGAGGATAGCTTCAAATGTTTTGGGTGGATAATTCTATTAGCAGAAGCTATTGGTTTGCGCTTCATATTGAGCGTTTTGGATGTTGTGCTGGTGTCGTTCCAGAGTGACTCGTTGTGGTTTATGTGAACGTGATAACTTCTGTAATTTGTCGCGTGTTTACCTTGATGGGTTTTGTGCATTGGTCTTTTAGCAGTAATTTCTCCTGTAAGTATATTCTATACCTAGGGCATTGAATAACAGAGTGAAGTGCAATAATGTCACTGGGCAACAATGAAAATGTTTCGGACTTAAAAATTGTGAATTTACATGTATTTACATCTGCTGGATTCAAAAATCACCATAAATATGACAGGTTGGCTCTGGTTTTGAAGATGAAGTGACACTTCGTATTTTAGAGTGAATATTTTAAATTTGGGGGAACTTTTTTAGGGAGTTGGCACACCTGTCAAATAGCAAAACACAAATGCTCTTCAGCTGATGCAAAAGTTAAGGAAGGCATTTTTCTCGGGCCACAAATAGGAGAAGTTGTAAAGGATGCTGTATTTCACCAAATTTTGGAGGGGGAAGAAAAGGAAGCTTGGGAAGCCTTCAAGGGTGTTTCTTCATGGACTTTTAGACAACAAAAGAGATGACAACTACAAGCATTTGATGACAGTACTCCTGCAAAAATACCGTAACCTTGGATGCAACATATCCCTTAAAGTCCATTTTCTCCACTCCCTCCTAGACTTTCTCCCTCCTAGTTATGGAGCTGTTAGTGATGAACATGTGGAGAGATTTCATCAGGACATTTCTGTTATGGAACAAAGATATCAGGGCCGTTGGAATGAAGTAATGCTTGCGGATTACTGTTGGTCGTTGTATAGGGATTCTGCGGAACTCCATCACAAGAGGCAAGCTAAAAGACGACGAAGTCAATAGGCCACCACATGATTATCTTCAGACACGACTATCTGTGAAGTATTTTTACAGCAATTTAGAACTCTTAGCATGTAATTACCAGTTAAAAAAATCAAATGCACTTTCATTGTTGTTAGCATGCATGTAATTAAAATGTATCCCTTTCTCTCAATCCGTTATACTTCCACCTTGTGTATATTATAGAAACATTATAATAAAAACTTTTCATTGGTATATTTGTTTTTCTCAACCCAAAATTAGTAGAAATCGCCTCATGAAGTGCTCGAAACATTCAAAAATTATTTTTTTATTGCCCAGTGTATCCGGGAAATAAATTTGGAAGAGAAATGCCCTTAAATGTGGAACATTTAGCTTGCCTCCAGTACATACCATGGCACCGGACGGACCACTGTACTTTGCTTTCCTTCAAAACTGATGGTTATCAAAAATGGGTCACAGAGTATAAACACGCCGGAAACTTAAAATGTTTACTAACCCAAGGATGGTAAGTAAATTTTTAAAAATTATAATCGTCTTTTATTTTTTAAGGGTAGGAATATCATTAACAGTTTATTGATATTTGAAATTTTCAAATTTTTTATTTATAAAGTATGTATTAAACCATTAATTTATTAATAATATGGTTATATTATTTATTAAATTCATCTTTATTCATGGGTATATTTATTAATCTATAAATCAAACTACTGAAAACAGCAAATTTATGTGAAAAAGGTTTAAAACTTTTATTTTTTATGTCATGGTCAATATGAGTAGACTTCTTATAAATACCAAAGTTTCATTTATTATTATTTCTTATTATCTTTAGATCTAGAAAAGGAAGAAATCCAATAATTTCAGTTTCTAATGTAAATTTTATAGCTTTATCTTGCAAATTTAGTAATGTAATCTCCCAATTGAATATTACATTCACCCAAAGTTATGGATCACTGAAATGGTTCAGGTTTATATGGATCGCTCTACATAAGAAAATCTAACCATGTAATTTAAGTGGTAGATACGTCCAGCTTAAACAGTCACTGATGAACCCTGGAGACTGTAGTTCATTGTTTTCTCAAGCCGACAACACAAATAGGGTAAGTGTGACTAACTGTGAAATGGCAGAACAGACTGGAGGAGCAGGGAAAGAAGAATGGTCGTAAAACGTACATGTCCAGCCGCCATCACTCCTTCCCCTTCATCATGGAGTCAGCCACAAGAACGCTAAAGCTTAGAATGAAGCGGAAACTGGGACTTACGAGGTACTTGAGTCGCAGGGTGACTGTGCTTTGTTTTTCACAGTAGCGGGTGTTAGCAGGGCGCTGACTTCTAGACGGGAAGCATTTTCGTAACCCCAATGACGTGTCGTTAGGGTTAGAATGCACTTAGAATAAAAATAACGTGCTTTAATCACAAAGTGAAATAGAGGAAGTATCCAAGTGTGCCATTCTTGCATGTGGCTCCTTTATTGGATGTGGCTTCTTGTCAACGATTTTAAAATTACATTCCCTTTTTGTTTAAAAAATCGATGTGTTACTTTCAAATTAATGTTTGCATTGTTTTCACACAACCGCTTATTCCAATATCTACGGAGGCTGTTCAATAAAGAATGATCACAATTTCTTTTTGACAACGTTCCTTTACTCATCCTCATAATTTTGATGGTTCTTCTCAAAATAGTTTCCCCTGAATGCGATGCACTTGTCCCAGCGTTTCTGCCAGTCTTCAAAGACATGCTGGGAACCATTTTTTGAGAGATCCTTCAAAATCGCCTCCGCAGCCTTCACCACTGCTTCTGATGATGGATAATGCCTCCCACGAAAGCGTTTCTTCAAGTTAGGGAATAGAAAAAAGTCACATGGGGCTAAATCCGGACTATAGAGAGGGTGAGGGATGCACTTCACGCTGATTTTTACAAGATATTCAGCAACTACATTGGCAATATGCGGCCGCGCATTATCGTGGTGCAGCATTCAGGCTGCTTCACGGAAATGTGGCACACAATGAAATGTTCAGTATTTCAGAACATGATCTTAAAGTAATTCGTCGATCCTCTCCCACAATGGCAGCAGCAGTGTTGATGTTTTCTTCTGTAAGACCAGTAACTGTAGCACCAGGTCCACCTTCCTTTGAAATTGACTGTCTCCCCTCTAAACATTTTAAACCACCTTCGAGCTGTGCTGTAGGGAAGAACAGACTCTCCATAGGCCTACTGTAACATTGCATAGGTCTCAACTGAAGATTTGTTGAGACTAAAGCAGAATTTCAAAGATGCATATTGTTCCTCGCGTGTTAGCTCCATTGCAGCGGTAGGTGATATTGAACATGTCTGAACTTGCCTGGTTCTCACATGCGGAGACCAGGAGTACCAACAATGAAATTACTACGGCGTGTTTGTTTCACATTAAGCTAACAGAATATAAGATTGAATTTTAGTGCGAAAAATTATGACCGTAAAAAATTATGATCATTCTTTATTGAACAGCCCTCGTATTTTATATTAACATAGATAAACATTATATTCATTAATATGTAAAACCAGTGAAGTAATACATGTATTAAACAATAATTGTTTCCCCGTTAGATATTTACCGCCTTAGAGTATAATTTTACATGGAAAATATCTCCGTTCCGAAATTTATTCTCCGTTTTTCCAGATTTCCGGTACATAAGGGTTCCGTTTTAGGCAGCTTTCACTGTAATTTCTATTTTTTTTTTTTTTTTTTTTTCCAGAATGCTCAAAAACGGTTGTTTCCGATGAAGTCTCGAATCGAATTTTTCAACAGAAAATATTTCCTCTACGTAATGTAAATTCACAGTAACCTCGTGGACCTAAGAAGCTAGCTACGAGATTGGCGATTCAGGGGCCCAAGTCAAATCTAGAAAAAGGTTTAAATTACTAGGCTTAATAACCCTGAAGAGGATCTTCCTAGAATTAATTTAGTAAATAACCCAGTGTCTCACATTAGAGCCACATAACTATTTAATTAAGGCCTGCAGTTCATTTATAATCGATGATCAAAACTGAACTAAGTTTGCGAACCCGCGTGGGTGTAAAATGCTGATCTTAGATCAGATGAATGAATGAATGAATGTGTAGTGTTTAACGCCCGCTTTTACTACATACGTCACCGCAGGCGATGACACTGATGATACATGAGATGAAGATGGAGCACCGGTGGAATGAAATGGCGGGGAAACCGGAGATCCCGGAGAAAACCCGCCCCAGCGTCGTGTTGTCCACCACAAATTTCACTTTGCGGTCGCCTGGGATCGAACCCGGGCCGTCTTCTTAGATCAGATGAACCGCCGTTCGGTACTGATCTGAGATCAGAAAAACAAATGTGGCAACATCGCCAAACATGTTGCAACTTTCGTGTTGTATCCCAAGGAATCGAGAATTATCGGAACTATTCGACTCTGTTTAGTTCAAGTGCACAGAGTGGCCAATCTAGACATAACAGAAACTAAAATAATCTTTCGCTTTATGGTTATTTTTCTAGAAATGATGCTTACTTTATCTCTATTATATGCCCAATGTACATCTTTTTCACTTTCGTCTGTTTACAATACTGTGAGCTGGAAAATATAAACAAAAAATGAAAGATAAGTGAAGTTTTAAGTTACAAATTATTACATTTGTATATAAAAATGGAAGTTCAAGCAAAAGAGAAGATGCCTTCCGTTAAATTTAAATTTTGCATAACACTTCTTATTTCACCCTTTTCCATAGGCATCCTAATGAAATGAGATCTGAAAGCTGCAATCTCCCTCGTAACTTTGTGTATTGTTCTAAATGCAGTATCTTTATTTATATTAAATATATCCCCAATCACCATTTGGAAGATTTCAGTTGCATAGAACCGTAATGTGAGCAGGATCATAAATATTGGATTGAGTGTATAATTCCTCAGGGTTTGTGTTCTTAACTGTACATGTAGCCTATGCTCCAGTTCTTCAACTACATGCTTTGAGAGTCGAAATCTCATTTTGAATTTTGTCCTTTAGTTCTGAGATGGGATTTCGTCTATGTTGGAAAATACGAGGAGACCTTTCAAATTCAAAATTCTAATCATCAGCGAAAATAATAAAAATGTATAGGTTATGAACATAAACAATGCATTTTTAATGTAAATTTATGTTGAGGAATTAATCCTTAAAGAATTAATCCTTTTAAATACATTACTCCGGTATATGGGTGATTTTTGATTAATTAGAGCCAACTGAAAAATTCAATGCCATGGCCGGGATTTGAACCACGGATCTACTGGTTTCCGTCCAGTTGCTCTACCCTTGAGCTAGCATGGTCAACGTGCCTTCCTGACAAGGGTAGAGCAACTGGACGGAAACCAGTAGATCCGTGGTTCAAATCCCGGCCATGGCATTGAATTTTTCAGTTGGCTCTAATTAATAAACAATACATCTTTAACATACATTTGTGAAATAAAGAGGCTAATTATTTATACAAGTAGCCACAAAAAATGCTTTATTTACTATTTATTTAAAGCTGCACTACTTATTTGTTCTCAGAAACTATTGTGTAAATTCTGCAGTTGTGCTCATCTAAGTTCAATCAAGTTAACTGGAGAAAGTTCAAGAACTTGAAGAGGACAAGAACTTAGATCAATGCTTATACAACCAAAATTCTAAGTTCAGCTTGACTGAAGATCATTTTCATATGCTTGAACTTAGATTATCTTTTATGCAACCGGGCCTAAATCTTTCAAGTGAGGAGATAATACTATAAACCTCTAGGTTTTTGTGTTAGGGGCATTGAACGCGGCTCCTGCTTTGTAATACCGTGTCAAGAGAAGTCAAGTCAAATTTACAGTAGAAAAACTAATAAACAAGTAAAGAAGGCCATGTAAATGTATAAAATACCTCATTTCTTGATTTAATTTTTGTTCTTTCGTTATGTAGAAATGTTTACTACCTCTGAAACCCGCCCGTTTAGCTTAGGATAACTCAAAGCTCACTTGAGTATCATTTCACCAATTTCATTCAGCATACGATATGACAACGTTGGAAGACAGAGCACACGTTTCCAACTATCCGAACATGCCTTCTGTTATTTATTTATGACAATCAGTTTACTCACGTAGTCTGGTGTTGATGCACGTAGAGCCAAATGCAATCGCTGGTATCTAGTTCCTATGTCTTGATTTTATACTTTATTCACATCATCATACGACCAGCACGTTTGATGTTCAGTCGGAAAGAAACTAAACAAGGTAACAGACAATTGCATATATGTGATATCCCATTCGAACGCGCAGGAAACCAGGCTCTACCGCTTAAGCACTTGATAATCAGAGATAATCTTATCTTTCTGTCACAGATTAGCGTCAGTTTTCCTCCGATAAATCGCACTTTCCTCTTCTACTCTACATGCATATTTTTATTTCTAAGTTTAACATCCTTTATCTGAGCTGGATGGCTCAGGCGGGGATGCCTTGGCCCGTATTCGGAGTGTCTGGGTTCGCTTCCCGTGGCTGGTCTACCTGAACCTTCCCGGGTCGCCAAGCGAATGCAAAGTTACATCCTCCGAATTTGTCTCTCCATTTCATCTCTATTATCATTTCACATCATCTCTCATCTGGTGGTCCCTTTTAAGTCAGAAGTGTCGGAGGGAGTTTGGCGCTGCATGGCAGGATGATACGCTCTTGGTAAATCTTCCTCTGTGCTGGCCTAGTGAGCCATTTCAGGATCAGGTGGACGGGATGCCGGTGTGGTTGAGGTTTGGGTTTATAAGATGTATCTGCAGGAAATAAAGGAACCAGAATCCTGGCTACAATGCCTCTCACCCTGTTTATAGGATCGCCTTTTGTTGGTTAATACAACCCAGCGACAAAGGAGAGCGCTTCCCTTTTTAAGTGTTTTTTTTTTTTTTTTTTTAATGTACGTCCTCCAACGTTGTCATATCAAACGATGAATAAAATGGGTGAAATGATCCTCAAATGAGTCCGGGGTTCATAGAGCTTAGAGTTAACCGACATTCATCTTTAAGGATAAGGAAAAACACCGGAAAAGCCTTATCCAGATAACTCACCCTGGCCAAGATTCGAACTTGGGGCCTCTTGAACGTGAGGCAGACACGCTACCATCTACGCTACCGAGGCGGGCATTACCTTTTGAAGTTACGTTTTGGCAAAATGTATTAAATCAGAGTCATCACATAGCAATCAACTCTTGGTTAACTCTGCTGTATTCTTATGTTACCACTGTATCCACAAGGAAACATAAAATAATTTCAACTTCTTATTTGAGTCTACACATAAGATCTTTACACTCGAAAATTATTGTGACTTGAATATTGTATTTCATGAATTTATTTATGAGATAATATAACTATGTTTCAGCAATAAATAGTGACTGATAAGTGTCTGGCGATAATAAAATAGGGGAAATGAATAATTATCTATTGAGGCTGGCCCTATAGCTGAGTTGATACAGTATCTGCTTGTTATCCAAGCGTCTCTGATTCGACTCCCGAATAGGTTGTCACGGTTATTTCGTGCTTTTTAAATTTTAAGAATTTATTTTGAATTGTTCTGGAAAAAGTAATTTGTACAAAATAGAAATGTGAAATTGGGTAGACCACGGAATAATACAACGCAAGTTAAATGTTACATAATATTGTTCTTATTGGTAGTTGCAGGAATGTGGTGACGTGCACCAATGAAAGAGAAGTACTTTATTTGTTATGGAAACAGAGTGCAGAGAAATCAGAATGATCACAGAGCTTGGCGTCTTTTTGCATACGAATGTCTTGTAAGACGTGTTATTGTGTCGCTCTGCGATCGTGTAGAAAACATTTAGTTGTGAATGCATTTCTGTTACACTAGTGGCGGTGCAAGAGATATAAAGTTCATCGCTGCAACAACCAGTATTTGTGAAAGGACAGCATCTAAATTATTTAAAATTGTTGCAGAATTTACTAATTGCTTTGAGGAATAAAACCCACAATATTTAAAAAGAGAAGAATTGTTAATTTTCCAACAATTGCAGTATCAAACTCCTTTGTTACGAGACTGCGATCAGAAGTAAGACTCATTGCTCCAGAGCTCCGAGACAGCTACAAGATTTCTACCAGATCGTCATCAAAGTTGAGAAACTAATCAGCATCTTCCATCACGCCATTTGCGACAAACACATTGTTGCAAGGTGCTGGTATTTTTCTTTAGTGAAGTCTGGAACGAATGTGAATGTAATATACAAAACTTAAATAGCTCTATACTAGTTAATACCATTGCAATTGAAAGATGTAAATAGAACAAAGAAAAAATATCCATGCTAGTTTATTTTGTTTCGGTCCAGTACAGATTGAGGAAATAGAACCCTTTATTAACTTGTGTTATCAGTTTTATGCGTTAATTGTTAAAATTACCGACAAAGTTACTTTTGGTGGCAAAGTTGTAATAGCATATTATAAATTATTTTACCAAGATAAAGGCAGAAATCGATTAGCGATAAGAGATATGGAAATGGCTGCAAAGAGAGAAAGGGAGATGGCGGTACGTACTGATTAAGTGGGTGTGGTCGTGCGAGAAAAAAGACCTCACTGTTGAATGCATGAGATCTAAAACCTTGGTATGTCTCCAAAACTGAAATTTACATTAGAAGTTGGAACTTCTGTAGAATTATTTGGACCAAACAGTTTTCGGGAGGCTTGTTCTGCTTAATAAACTCTTTTTTAAACATACTAACTTTACATTGCAACTATATATTATTGCGTCCGATTCCCTTGGAACGTTTTCGTGTAGATATTTTTGTTGTGGGAGTAAATATAAGAAATTTATGTGACGATACATATATTCAATCATGTGTGGAAGTTGTGGTTGTATGTAGTTGGTTTTCTGACATTTCTTAAGTATTTGCAAAAAATATGAAAATCTCTTTTAAAAGTATTACCCACAGTTCACTCAGTTTCTGAATTATGCATTTTAAATAAAAAGTGATAGAATTTAATAAATATAATCATGTTTTGCACTCACGTGACCAGCTTATTCTTCTACTACATTTTAATTATGATAAGAAATATCTTGTTGCTAATGTTCATGAAGTAAGGAGAATGTGGTAGGCTTTAAGTGATAGTCAAATGTTTTAAAACTGATTGATTTGAAATTGGGTTCTCTCTGTATGGCCAAGACATAAAAAAAATGAATGACTTCCATTTCAGAAAAGTATTTATAAACATCCGAAAATTCGAAATGTTGTTCTATAGTGCGATCCATATAGCTTTAATGCTTTATCTGATGCGTTATCTCCCAGCATTCGGGAGGCCCGGGTTCGATTCCTGTGACCGACCTACCTGACTCATGGGTTTCTCGGAGGTTTTCCCGGGTCGTTAGGCGAATGCTCGGTAGGTTAATTACATCCCGCGAATTTCCTGTCCCTCCATTTCATCTCCATTATCATTTCACCTCATCTCTCACGTGGTGGTCTCTTTCAGGGTAGAAGTGTCAGCGGGTGTCTCGGCGGTGCATGGTAGGATGATATACTCTGAAGAAAACTACTTCCTCCTCCGGTAGGTCGGTTGCCGGTCTCCGCTCCTCTGCTGGAACCATTTCGGGACCGCCAGCCAGGGACCTTTGGAGCTCGGATCGCCTTCCTGTGACTATTAGGGTTCGGCTGCTGGGCTTGTTGCCATCCCGCAGTAGGGGAGCGGATTCGTTGTCCTGGCCCGTCGGGGGAGGTCTCTATCCAAGTAAACTGTAGGGACCCTACCCTCTGTACTGTCGTGGCTCCTTGGGTCGGCCGCCCTCTGTCTGCTTCGCCTCATCCTTCCTCCCGGGAGTGCTCCCACTTGGGGGCATAGGAACAAAGGGCCTGCATGGTGGCCTACGTACCAAATCCCCTCCGTAATGAAATCCCAATCAAAGTGTTTGAGCTTTAGTATGATCAGGAATATTACTAAACAATCTTAAAAATAATTTTCAAAAGAACTTTGAATTTTGCTGCAGTTGCATTTCTCAATATAAATATTAGACTGTTCTAGTGAAATAAATTGAACTGTGGAACACAGTGTATATGACAGAATATTCACAAATAGAAGACACTTAACAACAATACTGATACACGATTTAATAAATAATGATTTTTCAATGTGGCTTGCGGGTTGAACCAGTATACTCATATATCCGAAAGAATGTGAGAGTAAAAATGATAAATAAAATGAAATGACGCAGAAGTAGCTGGAGGAAGTCAAAGAAGGACAACCAAAGGAAGTTGTAACATACCTCTTAATTGTTTTAGTATCTGTACATCTACGTCACAGAACACAATAAATAGTTTGATGGTCGCAGATTGCTGTCAAAGACAACTCTGCCTGGGTTCTCCCTGAGAAGCATGACTCACGTAGCTTTTGGAGTGAGGGTAAGTTACGTCCAAAAAGTCGGCGCCGTTTAACATTCTTTACTTAAGAGTGTCTGGCTGGAAGGTAATGCACTAATGTACCTACTTGCCGGCTTCCATCATTTCTTTAGCATAGCAATTCACTTAAGGCACAACATGGACATTCTCTTTGTTATCTATCAACTAACACTCACATTTATTTATCTGTCAAGTATTCATATCTTATATCTTAGATTCCAAATGAAATACTAACCTTTAAATGTGCATAAAGCAAAAAATCTCCATGTTAGCAACCATCGATTACCCAAGCTGTTTTACTGTAATTACATTTTGCACATCACATATTTACTCTCTCTATATGTAGTTACTCAAAATCCTATGTCGAGACTTCATAGTAAATACGAGTTTTGAGGTTCCTCTGAATAAATAAAAAGACAAGCATGCTCATGTCTTGAACATCAGAGCTCAAAAAAGAGAGGTCAGTTAAATAAGAAATTTGCTTTAAGTTAACTTATGGAAATTAATAATTTTTTCACATTAGCCATAGATAGGCTAAAATTTTGGATAGGTAGAGTCAACTTGAAAAATTCAATGCCACGGCCGGGATTTGAACCACGGATCTCCCGGTTTCCGTCCAGTCCCTCTTACACTTTGAGCTACCATGGCCAACTTGCCATCTTTACATTAAATTCTCCAATGGACTCATTTATATTTTCCCGAAAACCTACTAGGAAAACTATATAAGTCAATTGGAGAATTTAATGTCATGACGGCAAGCTGGCCATGGTAGCTCAAAGGGTAAGAGCGATTGGACGGAAATCAGGGGATCCGTGATTCAAATCCCGGCCGTGGTATTGAATTTTTCAAGTTGACACACACACACACACACACACACACACACACACACACACACACACACATATATATATATACATTAATGGTTCCAGGGCTTTAGAGCAGGTACATGGACTATATTTAAGATATTAATATAAAATTTATACCTTCAATTTTCTGGGAGTAGCCTCTGGAGCTCTCTCAATTTTGAATAACTCCGTGTACTCGTGTACCATAGAACACAGAAAAATGCAGTGCACAAGAAATATTTAAAGCGTTCAATGTATTTAAATAACTTTTTCAATTTATCAGCCATGTAAATTTGGTTATTATTGATCTAAATGTTTAAATACATCTGTCATCTTTTTCAAAGTGCTGAGTTATTCAGTTGTTTCACGGGATGTGCTGGGAAGAGCATGGGATATAAGTCCAGTATAATAGAGTAACATTTAACTGCTGATAATATTTTTATTTTTTCTAGTACATAATAAGTAGGTGAAGTAGATTGCTTTTCAATCTAAAAAAAAAAGTATTTTTTGAAAAAGATTCGTGCAGACCTGTGTGTGTATGTGTGTGTGTGTCTCATCATAGCTCAAAAACTTAAATACCAAATTCTATTTAAGCTCAGCACTTTCCAAGGATACATCATCCCAGATCACTCTTTACACGGAGTATTTTTCGAAAGTTTTGATTTTCTTAAAAATACTTCCAAGTATTCTGAATAAAATATTCAACATACTTTTTATGACAAATGAAATGCATATGCTTAATTTTCTGGGAATGTCCTCAGATGACTTTTGCATTCACACTTACATTTTTACCATATGGTTCTTCATTGCTAAGGCACTTGTCAAAATGTTTGTGTCCCTTTATCAAAGAAATATGCCGCCAATGATAAAAGCTTTCTTCATTAAAATCCTTCATTATAAAGCTTGCCACCAGTGGACTGAGGAAGCAAAAGGGCTTCTGTGGCTGGATACTCGATGATTTATTGAACACAATTTTTCATTTCTCTGTGAAGTGTTCACCAAATAGTCCTATCTGGCAGATTGTTTTCATCTCTTTTGCTTTGAAGAGTGTTCCTTGTGGGCATTCATTTTGAAATTATAATGAATATTTTGAAGAATAAGAATGTCTCAAAGGAGAAGTAGATGCAACGGTCTGTGATGACAAGTGCCTCAATGACAGTCATACCAACCTGTTTATATGCTGTGATTGCCCAACAACGCTGTAGTTTTCATTACCCAATGATAAAGAATTGAACAATTCAAACTAACACTGACAGACATGGCGGAAGTGTTTGAAACACATCGATATGTGTATGGTAATTTTGGGTATCCTTTATGGTTTACCAGTTATACAAAATGAAACACATTTTCTTCATTAAGAACGGGAAGTAATGTGCTATTTCAGAAAATTCAAGATGTACATTTTTTCTATAAATACTCTCGCGGTAACGGGCATAAAAGTTTCGGCGCAAATAGATAACAGGCGGATAGTGTTTCACGCAGATAAAGAGCTTACATAAGCAGATAAACATAGCGCCGGAGATAAAGGACTTGCCGGCACAGATTAAGTTACGCTTCTGGAAGGTGACAGAACATTCGATGTCTTGAGGTATTTAAGAAGGCGACCACTCGCCAAGAGTCAGTCGTAAACAGTAGTGAACAGTAATCAGCTGTAAAGTGTTGTAACGAGAGCTGATGTAATCAGAAGCTGTTGTGGTCATCCACCTTGGTAGATTGTGTATGTGATGTAATACTGCTACTGTGAGTATATTTCTACGGAAATACAGGATGTTTGGAATTTCTGCAACTTGGACTTTTAATTCTACGAACGCCAAAGTCACGTCATAAATATATGTTATAGTAAATATCGTTTGAGCTATTTTTGAGGAAATATAATATATGAAACTGTTTCCATAGTTTGGAGCGAAGAGTTTCTTGCATATCGTTGCCTCATTGGTATACGTACTTAACCCAACACAAAGTTTACTACTTACCCGACAGTAACTCTATAGTTCTGTGTCCCATCTGTATAGAACGTGTAAGACAGAGGAAGACAGCTCCGAGGGTTGTGGTGTATTTCAGCCGGGAACGAGGCCTGCAGTGCGTGTGACGTCAGGCAAGAGCCGTGAAGCACCAAGTTATCTATATAAATGGCGCTGTGAGTACAGAATCTGAGGGTTCAGTCAGGTGTAGCACACTCGATAACAATGTAGCTGCCACGTAACAAATGGAACAGTTAAATATACAGAGTGATTTATTGAAGGACAAATATACACACAAGAAAGACTTCGCTGATTTTTACTAGAATGTCCCCCAAACCAGATTTCCGAAGTTGTATTCACTTGCCACACGGAAATTGTGTATGTTTGCCTCGACATAAGTGTTCGAAGAAACTTTTTTTCTGTTATGAAATTAGCAAAGTCCAAACCCCAAAGTACCTTGTCGTATCACAATCTAACATGCAGCCTTCGATTACAAATTTCCCAGACATAACGTCCAGACCAGTTAAAGAAAACGAAACAGAAAGTGTCGGAAAATGTCCATGTAATTTTGTTGAGTGGGTCTCCTCTAATTTGCAGAGAAAATTACTTTATGTTTTATTTTATTTACTTTATAACATGCCTGTCCTTCAGATAAACTCGAGTTTGAAGTTTTATATATTTTCTCATAGGACAGAGCAAAAATGAAATTGTTTATAAATTTTGACTAATTGTGTAATTAAAGCAGTCAGCATTAATATTACAACACCCCAGATATAAGTTTTTTTCTCCCTTTCTCGTCAATGCTGACGTTAGGAGGCGCTTGGGTTCCCTCAGAGCAAGGGAGCCGAATCAGCTGACCTGAGATGAAATAGGGTTGAGGGATAAGTCCAACGCCTGAGATGAAAGTCTAATGGAGCAAGTGGTAGAAGGATGGTGGGGGAAATCGGAGGACCTGGAGGAAACCCAACCCAGTGCCATAATGTCCACCACAAATTCTACTTAACGGTCGCCTGGGATCGAACCCGGGCCGCCTAGTTGAGAGCCAAGCGGTCTAATTACTCAGCCATGGCGTGGCCATCAAGACGTAGTACCCGATGTTTCCTGTCTTTCCTATGCTGTGGAAACCCCAACCCATCAAACTATTTCCTTCCTCTTGGGCAGCAGAAATCAGCGCGGTGACGTCACACGCTGATCTTCATTTAGTTCGGGAGCATATTTGGCGGTTAGGGCTGACGGAATTGACGTCACAGCGCCACTACCTGTCTTCTCCTGGTGTAAGACTACTTAATTTTGCTCAAAAGCCTCTTTATCAGGCCTGAGGTTATTTTACGTCCCATAAATTTACCAGCCACCGGCTTTACTTCCCTTTACAATGATTTTTACCCTGAAATAATATATCAGCCTCCGCAAGGTTTGAACCCATGACCCACAGAACTTATAAGAATAATCTCATTCCACCATTTCTGAGGTGGAGGTACCAAGAGCGCCGAATCTGTTACCTTCAATTGTAGGGTGGTGGTGAGGACTATAGCTTTTACCGTGGACTCCAACCCATGTAAGACCATGAGAGGTAAAACTTAACAATTACAAACCCAGAACCAGGAATCGTACCCTCAGCACGAGCAAAGTGTGTGTAGTGTTCAACGCCCGCTTTTACTACATACGGCACCGCAGGCGATGACACTGATGATACATGAGATGAAGATGGAGCACCGGTGGAATGAGATGGCGGGGGAAACCGGAGATCCCGGAGAAAACCCGCCCCAGCGGCGTGTTGTCCACAACAAATATCACTTTGCGGTCGCCTGGGATCGAACCCGCGTCACCTTGGTGAGAGCCAAGCGGTCTAACCACTGAGCCACGGCGCTGCCCACGAGCAAAGTTTTTTTTTTTTTTTTTTTTTTTTTTTTTTTTTTGTAATTTTACGTCCTCCAGCTATAAGTCATATCGGGCGGTGAACGAAATGGGTGAAATGATGTTTAAATGTGTCCAGGGTCCATGGAGCTTAGAGCTACCCGACATTCGTCTGTAAGGATAAGGGAAAACCACGTAAAAAACCTTATCCAGGTAACTCACCCTGACCGAGATTCGAACTCGGGACCTCTTGAACGTGAGGCGGACACGCTACCATCACGCTACCGAGGCGAACCCACGAGCAAAGTCACTGAGTTCTACCTACAAGGAAAGATAACGGTAAAGTCATATTGTGATTTTAGCATCGCTTTCCGCAGTGAGCGAATAGGACAACGTCACATACAGACAATCTTGAAACAAGAAACAAGAATATTTTTACGACTGATACTCTTGCAGCCTCGGCCTCTTTGCATATAAACAACCACTTCACACGGACAGAACAAAATAACCTAAAAGGGAAGGTTTACCAGTCCTGTATACTTTACACTTTTGTTTTAAATTATTTTATTTTATTCCTCAGTATTACTCTGCAACCATATCCTTTTACACAAGTTGTTGAACATTTGGTTTCACGCTGTGTTAATATAATGGAGTGGATAATTACGAAATTAGTTAATTCTTCCTTGAAATGCGTAACATGAGAATTTCGGTGAAAAATGGTGACGAAGCTAACAAATATGCAACTTCAAAACAACCGAGAATCTATCGTCATAGTGTGGGAGTAACGGTCTGCTTCTTAGTACGGGAATTCCCGTTTCGAACCTTAGCTGAATGACTTATCCAGTTAAATTTTTACAGACCTATACTGGGAAAGAGAAAGTAGGTGTTGTATTCTTGCAAAATCACGTTCTTGGGAGGTAACCGGCAACATGTTTTGAGGTCCTATGATTAAAGAAGAAGTTACGAAAATTTCGTTTGTTTGCTCTTGTGTGTCTCTGAACAAAAACATAACCTAAAAACAAAATGTTGAATAAATACCTAACTTTGAATTTTGGTCAGCAGTTTACAAAGATGTGACACGAGGATTTTCAGGAAAGTTAAACTACGCTTTACAAGGGACGATTTTCTGAACAATACTTTCTCGAAAATGGTTGGTTGGCTAGCAACACATGGCAACCTTGATCTTCGGGGTAACCTCGCCCCACCACGTGAAGTCCGGACATCATTTCTCAGGTAGGGGCACCCAGAGGGCAGTTTCCATTACCTCCAATGATGGGTGATAGTGAAAATTGACGGCGAGAGGACGTACAACTTATACCGTGGACTCCGAAGCACGTTGGGCTTAGGGGACACTTCACATGTGCTAGACAGAGGTGAAAGCGTGGATAAGGCCAACTTAAAATCGCCAATCCCAGAGCTGAGAATCGAACTCCGGACTCTCAGCACAGGAACCGCGAACGAAACCACTGCGCTATTCCGGCACCCACTTTCACGAAAATGGATCTAATGATTTTGATAAAACACTACATGTTTAAATATTTAAATGAAAAATAAAATAAAATTATGTTGGGCTTTTTGGGAGTGTTCTGTGAAGTCCTCTTTATTCAGAAATAATTTATATAAGTAATGAAACATATAATTCCGCATAAAAAACTTAGATCTCTTTAAAAAATACACAATTTATTTCAAATATGTTTTAGTAGCAGTCACCTAGCAAAAGCAATCCTGATTTATTTATTTTCTACAATGAAGATGTCGTCATCTTGACAATATAGTCCTCTACATCTAATGACATCCACTAAGCTTAAAGTGAGTGTTGTGTTTTTGCTCAATTGCTAGCCGGGTACAACAACATATTTACTCACTGTTTTTAATTTATTACTGCCACCAAAGTCGTACGTTCTTAAAGACTATAAAACCTTGTGTACTGATCACTGCAAAACTTAAATTGCTGTTGAAGTCAAAGGATTCCTTCTAGCACATGGATTATGCGTTTATCCTTTGATAATAGCCCCTATCTCTCTTCCCCCTGAGAAATGCGTTTCTTCCCTTCTCTAATTCTTACAAATTAAGCTTTAAGCAGCAGACGTTTCAGCTCTTACTTTAATGCATTAAATCACAGCTTAGGACATTAAAAATGTCTTAGAATTAAATCAACAGAAAAAAGAAGCAGTAACTATAAGAAAATGTTCACTGTAGTGTCAGAAACATTGTAAAAATTTACGTTATGTGTACCAAGCAATATGACTCCGAGTTAACATATGAAGCTCCCATTTGAGAGGTTTGTAGTTCGAACCTCTGGTAGGACAGTGTCATCTTAGATTCTTTTTGCAGTTTTCCATAGGTAGGAGACGAATGCAAGCGAATTATGCAATGCCGAATTTTCTTGTTTCCCATTTCCTGTCATTTTGTTTATTTATTATGTTTTCGGATCGTAGGATCAGACGAGTAGACGGCAGCGAGGAGTGTAGCGGTGAGATTGACCGCCCTCAGAGACATATCTTGATTGGGAGAGATGGACCTTTGGCAGATCCCGCCGGCGAAAGGATTGATACGGGTATATGAGGACGTTGGGGACCCAGCCTGCTGCCCCAAATATGTGTCTTTCACTTCACCCCTCCCTCCTGAAGATTTATATAGACTCAGTAGGCCTTCATGTTCACTTTAGTGCCTAAATGCCCCTCCGCTTCTTGGTAACCATAATCATACAGTTTGAAACCATTTCGAAGGAACGTGACAGAATCCAGTTAGTGGTAGAAATGAACAGATTCAATAAATACTAAAGAAATATAGCTAATCTTCTCTGAAAACTTTGGTTTTCTTAACTGGACCAAAATATTATCCTAAGGAATTAAAATCCACTGCGTGTGTTATAAGATTATTACTGAATTCTGTAAAGTTATTCATTTTTACCGAGGAGATATTTGAATTAATTTTGTATAGCGAGATATACACTTATTTTTGTATAATTTTGTTGTACTTTGTATAGAGGTCGTACATCACTTCAACTATATATCGAGGATGTGGTTGGTGGATAATACTTGAGAAGGCGATGAAGTTGTAAGGGTAGAGGATGCCCGCTGACGCTGAGGTAGAGAAGATTTAACGCACATGGGGAGTGATGCTAAGCAGGCAATGTTGTTAAGGACCAGACGTGATTTTTCCCAGCGCCACCACTGAGATAAGATGGCGACTTCCTGGAGCCTAAAAAGTCTCCCCTAACAAGGGAAAGGTATTTGCCAACATATTCCATAATTTGCGGAAGTATGCTGTAAACATCTAAAGTAAACGTATCCGCCGTTATGAATTCAGTCATTGTTTCACATTGCCGCTATGCTCGATTTTTCGTAGTGATTCTTGCAACTTGCACTGGAGCGCATTTTGTCATTAACGTAGTTGGAAGGCATCATATAATTTGGTTCGTTGACTGAACTGAAAAGTTACACAGGATCTCAAGTCTAAATATTGTGTAGTTTGCTTAACTTTGAAGACTGGAGAGAAATAAAAGCGGGGGAGGGGGGGGTTTAACTGAAAAATGAGATTCTTACCAGGCATAAAAGGAAATCAAATGTGTAGTGTTTATCTCCCTCTTTTACTACATACGGCACCGCAGGCGGTGACACTGATGATATATGAGATGAAGTTGGAGTAACAGTGGAACGAGATAGCGGGGGAAGCCGAATATTCCGGAGAAAACCCGCCCCAGTGCCATGTTGTCCACCACAAATCTCACTTTGTGATCGCCTAGGATCGAACCCGGCCTTGGTGAAAGGTACAAAAAGAAAAGCCATTACATTCCAAACAAAATCTTTATGAAATTAATGTTGTAATTTACGTCATCGAACTTTAAGTTATACAGGACGATGAATGGAATGGGTGAAATGATGCTCAAATGAGCCCACGGTCCATAGAGATATGAAAACTGGTCTAATACGTATTTAACCAATATCTGTGAATGACCACAGTAACACAGTCATGATGAAACCGTCGTCAAATGTAAAACAAGCATTAACAATAGCACCGGAAGGCAAACTGCCACATAATGGCTGGAACCCTGAAATTGTTCATTTGCTCAAACTGACTCCCATATCCTGGTCTTTTTTGCATCCTATTCTGTTTACAGGTACACCCATTTCCTCTCGTCCTAATTTAACTCACTGAAGTTGTAGCTTTGTAATTTGCTTTTTGGTTTTAAAACTAATAAAATGATTACGGGAGCAATTAAAATAAGTATACCTACATTTCACAGGAAGGCCGTCATTTCCCATTTGCAACAATTTCAGCAGATTCTCTTGTTCCTGGAAAATGTTCCGTAGAACCATGTTGGTGTATCGCATGTAATTTGGAGACATTTTGGAAATTCGATTTGAGTATATTAATATTAAAACCTCCATGATAATTTTAAAGTATAATCTTATTTAAAAAATACGTGATGCGTAACATTCACAGGACTTTCCCTATCAATTCTTCAACAAACTTACGAGGATGGTCTGAAACGTTTCCGACCTAATAAAGATACAAGACACTTTTTCAATTTTTTTTCAACATAGTCTCCTTGTAACTCTACACACCTCTCCCAGAGATGCTCCTATCTTTGTAACCCGTCCAAATAGTACTCGGCGTTTTTCTTTGTAAAATAATTGTTCACGAAGGTGATTGCCTCTTCATTTCACGAAAACCTCTGCCCTTCAAGCGCAATTTTCAGATGAGGGGACAAAAAGAAGTCGCTTGGGGCTAGATCTGGTGAGTAAGGCGGATGGTCAAGCAGTTCAAACCGTATTTCATGGATTTTCGTCGTTGCAACCGCTTAGGAGTGAGACGGTACGGTACGTTGTCTTGGTGAAACAGGATTTTCTTTTTCTGCAAATGTGGCCGTTTTTTCGCAAGTTCTGCCTTCAGTTTGTCAAGTAATAATGCGTAGTATGTTCCTGTAATGTTTTTTCCCTTTTGTAGATAATCCATTAAATTAACTCCACGACTATCCCAAAAAACACTCGCCATCACTTTCCCAGCCGAAAAAAAACCAGTGTTTTTTTTTTTTTTTTTTTTTTTTTGAGCCGGTTCTCCCTTTGCAGTCTACTGTTTGGACTGTATTTTTTGTTTCGGGCGTATAATGGAGTATCCAAACTTCATCTACAGTAATTAATGAGCGCCAAAACTCGGATTTATTGCGCCTAAACTGCGCCAACACAGCGTTGGAAATGTTCATTGGAACACGTTTTTGGTCCAACGTGAGTAAACGCAGGACCCAACGCGCGGATAGCTTTCTCATGTCTAAATGTTGATATAATATGTGACAAACACTTTGTTTTGACATGTCCATAGCCTCTTTAATTCGGCAGTCGTCTAGCAACATTTGGTGAACTTTGGCGATGTTTTCGTCGGTAGTTGCAGTGTTTGGACGTCCCGAACGTTCATCGTCTCCCAAGCTCTTACGGCCATGTTTAATTTCAGCTGCCCAAAATTTCACTGTGGTAAATGATTGTGCAGAGTCCCCATACACAAAATCCAACTCATCTTTGATTTCGTAGGCGTATTGTCTTTCAAAAACAAATATTTAATGACAGCTCCATACTCGATTTTGATCATTTTCATAAAAACACTCCGATAAACTCACTCAAACGAATGTTATATATTAATTGAGTGTCCAAAATGGCTGAAACTTTGATGAGTAACTGTCAACAAATGTACAACGAAATTCACTAGCTTTTATTTACGAATGCTGCCATCTACATGTTGAGGTCGGAAAATTATTAGACTACTCTCGTATACATCCGAAAGCTATTTTTTAAAACAACTTCATATGATTCCAGATAAACATTGGTGTATCATAAGCCCGGCTCTGTAGGGTAGGTGGTAGCGTGTTTGCCTCACGTTAAAGAGGTCCGAAGTTCGAACTTCGGTCAAGGTGAGCTATTTAGATAAGCTTTTTTTTTTTTTCTAGGATTTTCCTTTACGCTGTAAGATCACGTCGGGTAGTTCTAAACCCTATAGATGCTGAGCTCATTTATGCATAATTGCATGCATTTCATTCATCGTCCGATATGACAACGTTGTAGGACGTAAATGTAAAAACAATTGTTAAATTTACGTCAAATTGTTTTATTAGATACCTCCTTTTGGACACAATTAAATAAGAAAATATAACAGGGTTAAGCAGCAGTTAAATACTTTAAGAGCTGATCACTATGTTATAGCTTGACATTCCATTCTCTTTGTATGACGATGGGATAGAAAGATAAAATGATTATAAATTCTGGTTTGAGAAAATGTAGATATTGGTAAGAAAAATTAAAGCCAAACTTCATAAATGTTTAAATAATCAGATGGAATAAGTTACAATTCCAAGAGGGTTGGAAACACTAAAACACTTATGTACTATACCTGAGGAAAGATAGCAAAGCAATACACACAAGCAGAGAGATAACATGAATACTACTAAAATCAATTACAATCGTGGAAACGTAGAGTCAGACTGAAAAATTCAATGCCATAGCCGGGATTTGAACCACGGAACTTCTGGTTTCCATCCAGCCGCACTGACTCGTGTTTTTCCCGGCAAACCACTTAGTAGTTCTCATAAACTCATGAGACAACTAACTTTTTGGCGACTTACTATATTGTAAGTACTTTAAGGCCCGGGCTTTATAGTTAACCACTATTAGGTCAAGTGCGGCTGGACGGAAACCAGAAGATCCGTGGTTCAGATCCCGGCTATGGCATTGAATTTTTCAGTCTGACTCTACGTTTCCACAATTTAGCCTACACACGGCCAGTGTGAAAGAACAATTAATTTCCATCAATTACAATCATATATACTTGACAGAGAAAATTCAAGAGCAAATCAGAAATTTAAAGCTAGAGAATTGGAAAGTACATTTTGCGTTGATTAAAGCTCACTCAGGCTTTGTTGGGAGTGAATTGGCAGATGAATTAGCCAAGAAAGTTGCTTTTGAAAGCAGCACTGTCGTAGCATATGATAAGGGATCTAAATCTTCAATTGTCAGTAAAGTTAAAAGAAAGGACTTCGATGTTAACAGGAGTGGACCAGCACCACGAAAAAGGTTACATAGCTATTGTACTGTTATTCGAAGAAAGAGAAGAAAACACACAATTAGCACTGTATAACAGTAATTTTTAGCAGGTATGGGAAAACCAAAGCATACAGAAGGCACGACCCCACAAGTTGTCTTCAGGTGGTACAAGACCTTACCTGCAGATGCATAAAATTACACAAGGAAAGGAACTGACATACGCTATGGAACTCCAGAAACCCAAATGACCATTGACAGAAGAATATCTTATAAGAAAACGTTTTAATGCATTTGTCAGGTACAACAGACTTTTATGCCTCAATATAAGAATTAAACAGAAGAATTGTGTGTATAGAGCAGACTATATTATTGAGGAAAAGTTCACTGTTAACACATAAGTGATGTAATTTAAAATAGTATGTAATATTACGTCGTGTAATGGAGCATACTCAATAAAATGTTATTACAAAGTTAGAAAAATTCTAATCATTAACAACGAATGTATCGGGAAGTTAAGGTATTTGACATAAATTATGCGTCTTAACGAATCTATAATGTCTAATTTTGAATGCTTCTTTGTGGTTTACCTTTATTTAAGGCAAGGCTACACTAAAATTCGCCGAAAATGTTGAAATTCGTGGAATTTTCTTTCTTTTTGGCATTTTTGGTAGCTTAGGGTTTGCAGTAATAGATGATATGCTATTTTTATCATTTGCACCATTTTAGGCCATCACGTAACAATGTAAAAAGACCTTTAAGAATCGTTAAAAGTAATAATCATGACTTTAAAATTCATTTTCTGAGAAACTTTTTTTCTAACACTTTTCGGTATACAAAATGCCTCGCGTGTCAAAGTGTTCCATTTAACTTGGTGAAACTTCCAGGATAGGTCCATAACATGCAAATAGGAAACTTCGCATTCTCCCTTTTTGTTAATGTTCATATTTTGAAAATTATATGGTGTTAAGGTATAAAAAGTTAATATTTTCAAAATTTTGAAAGCTAACACGTGGAAAATATTTTAGAACAAATGCTAGCAGAGTATTCCAAAAAATAAGAATGTGGGTCTTTTAAAATTGCTCTGTACTAGACGAAAACAAAGATTCAATTTAAAAACTCAAATTTTTTGACGCGTAGAACATTTTTTTTTTATTTTTACAGTATTTTGACAAAAAATAATTAATAATTAATGAATTATTGGATGCAGCAACATAAACATTTGCAAGAACGTTTAAAATGATACTCTAATTATGTGGCTAAATTTTCATAATGATAGGTTTATTATTACAGAATTTGGAATTTCAGTGTAGCCTCGGCCAGGGTGAGTTACCTGGATAAGGTTTCTCCGGGGTTTTACCTTATCCTGAAAGACGAATGTCGGGTAACTCTAAGCTCTATGGACCCTGGGCTCATTTGAGCATCATGTCACCCATTCCATTCATCGTCCGATATGACTTAACGTTGGAGGACGTAAAATTACAGCGTTGCCTTAAACGCCATCGAGATTGAAGGGACTTCAGAGGTTTTACCACAAAATTAAAGATACACATTTAATTTGCATTATTATTATTATTATTATTATTATTATTATTATTATTATTATTATTATTATTATTATTATTATTATTATTATTATTATTATTATTATTATTATTATTATTATTATTATTATTATTATTATTATTATTATTATTATTATTATTATTATTATTATTATTATTATTATTATTATTATTATTATTATTATTATTATTATTATTATTATTATTATTATTATTATTATTATTATTATTATTATTATTATTATTATTATTATTATTATTATTATTATTATTATTATTATTATTATTATTATTATTATTATTATTATTATTATTATTATTATTATTATTATTATTATTATTATTATTATTATTATTATTATTATTATTATTATTATTATTATTATTATTATTATTATTATTATTATTATTATTATTATTATTATTATTATTATTATTATTATTATTATTATTATTATTATTATTATTATTATTATTATTATTATTATTATTATTATTATTATTATTATTATTATTATTATTATTATTATTATTATTATTATTATTATTATTATTATTATTATTATTATTATTATTATTATTATTATTATTATTATTATTATTATTAGTTTAAAAACTGAGATATGGTTCCTTATTTATTTCGATAAAGAATAAATAGAAAAACAATAATTTTCAAGATTGACATTGAGTTCTTTTAATAGGCACTGTCTTGTTTTTAGGCTAACCAAACTCGAAAATAATTGGTTCAGGAATTCATAATACATTTTTTTTCTAAGTAAACGAATTTCGTGAAGGACGTCCAAGATCAACTTGTAGAATATCAATGGACGTCTTATGAGTTTATTTGTTTGACATAGGACATTTGTATAAGTAAAATCTAAAACTTTCTAATTAAACCGTTAGTCGTGACTAAATTTGGTTGTCGATGAATACAACATAAACTGACTTCTGGTCTAAAACCAAAAAGCAATGATTGGAGCACGAAAACTGTGGAAACATTCCAAGTCGGCACTTCGTTACTCGTGATGAATTTTGGATTTAATGCTATAATCTAGAAAAGAAAAGTCAGTTGGTTTGATTGATCTTTAAAAGAAACCCTAGCCTACATAAGTCTACATAAATTCCCTGTGTTGGTAAAATGGTTACTTTATTTTTTAACAGGCCACATTGCTATTATAACATAAAAGATACATTCGTTATTGTTGGTTGGTGCACAGATGTCTGTTTATAGCAACATTTTAAAAAATTCCTGAAGAAGTTCCGAAAGAAATAATAATTTTAGACCATAACAGCCGATTGTCAACAACTGAGTGCCTATGTGGATGCTCTGAAAGTGAGCTCCATGGACCCTCTAATCTATTATGTTTATGATTTATTTATTTTGGTTTCCAATATTTAAAAATAAAATGCGTTGAATCTCCATTTCCCATATCTGAGTGGTTAGATCACTTGGCTCTCATCCCATGCGACAGTAAAGTGAGATTTTTTGTGAAAAACATGGTGCTGGGGCAGGTTTTCTCCGGGGACTCCGGTTTCCCCCGTCAGCATTCCACCATTGCTCCATCATCATCTTTCCTATCATTCATTTCGCGCTCATATATGCCATCCACTTCCTTCACCCTCACATCAGGCATTGGGCTGATCACCCATACCGGTTCTCTATCGGATCCAAAGTTTCGGTTCCTCAGGCCCGACCTTTTTTTTTTTTTTTTTTTTTTTTTACCCGAAGACAAAAACTCAGGTAAGAAACAGATACATTACAAAGACTGTGACAACTTTTACATTGGTAAAACAAAAAGGAACTTGAACATTACGCTTAAAGAGCGTCTTAGTAACATAAATAACAAAGTAGACAAATCAGCAGTAGCGTACCATTTTTGGAATGAGAATCGTGATATAGAACAAAATATCCATTTATTAAAAAGTGTTCAGGGTCCAACTGAATTGGGAAAAGATGTTCATAAAGACATATTAAGGAGAACTATTCATTTCGACACCAACTTTGAACAGAATCCGAGCTTCAAGTACATCAGATACCAACTATCTCTTCCAAAGGGTGCACTCAATCAAAATTCAACTGTCGACATTAGCTGAGGATGTTTTTTTTTCTTTTATTTTACATATTTTATTTCAAGTCATAGAAACTACAATCAACTGTTTGCAACATCAGTCAAGCTAATACAGTTTAAAGTACAGTGTTAAGATTACAGTTTAAACACTCAGAAATATGATAAAATGGATTAAGAAGGTGCCAATTAAAGGGGTAGAGGAACAAGAATCCTTCACCAGAATAGTGGTACAACTAGGGAAGCTAAAGAAGAATAAGAAGAATCTCCATTTGGTTAGAGGAAGCAGTAGACGAACACTACAAAAGGCTGGTTCCTGAAGCACCATAGGGAAGGTGGCATCTTACTTTTAGGACAGGTTTCATCGAATGCAAAAAAATGATGTTGAAGGAGAGTATTTTAAAAAGCAACTAAATCACCTTAAATATTTTAAACTAGTTGTTTCTCCCTCGTGTTCATTACCTAACAAAACGTGTAACTGCGAGCTTGCTAGTTGCCGCGGCGTGGAATTTCTCTCGTGTGCACTAGGCGTGAGTTATGAATTCAAGTTCAAGCATGACCTAAGGCCATCCGTGTGTGAAAATGTGTCAAAAATGCATAATGGAAAATTTCTGTTTATTAAAAATATTTACAAACTGTATATATAACAGTATATGTGACACCTGCACTTAGGAATTAAGATAATTCCGTGATTACGTACTATATTATTGAATACAGCTCTCTGCCACGAAACTGAAATAAGTAAATCAAAGCCCCAGTTCATGCCCGTGCACATGTATAACGACTTTAATGCGAGTATCTCATTTCTGTTAATTGTCCACAATCCTATACGAAAGTATCCCAGAACATTCTAAACTAACTGAGGCAAAGACGAGCACAGATTCCATTATAAGAAAGAAAGTGGAACAAGAAATTGCCAAATAGAACAGAAAAACTTGGCAAGGATCGTGTCACACATAGACGAAAGTGTTCCGATGGTAATATTTGCAATAGTATGGCGTACAATTGTAATTGTAAATCTTGATATCACATTCACATAGCTTCGTCTATGCATTATCGTTTGTTTGTTATTATTTATTTAATTATTCTTATAAAATCGATTCTTCTATGTACTTTAAGTCTCTCCAGATAAATCTTAGAACAGAAAGCCTTATCATCTATATTTTGTGTAGGTAGAAGAGAGAAAGAAGAAACAGGGTACCAACTGAATAGCGCCAACACTTTAAAAAGTAAACTGTGTGCCTTTAGAGGTACAGTAGAACCTCGTTTATGCGTTAAGTTAATGCCAGAGGTCTAATCCCATTAGCCCTGGACCCGTAGGACCAAGGACGGGCCTCCTTTGACCAGGGAGTTACCGAGCTGTCCCAAAAGGGCGCCCGGCGTCTACGTGAGGCCTTCCATAGGGCAAGATCTAGAGACTAATAAGCCCCCCCCCCCCATCTGGTCCTGTGGACTCAAGAAGGGATGGAAGTGGATACGCTACTTAAGCGCGAACACCAAAATGGGAAGGCTACCGATATGACCTCGGTGGGCCGCCTGATGATCTAGCTCACCTTCTGCTAGCTATGTAGGCTAATACGCGGGAATTAATCGCTTCCCTCAACCCCGCCCGGAGACGTACCCGATCACACACGGGTATCGGGAACCATGCCCCCTCGAGTCCATCCCAATCCGAACAACTCCCTATCAGGAAGGGGCTGGAATATTCGGCCCGAGGTTCCTCTAGTAACGTCAGAGGTACCACGAGTGCTAGGGGTCCGCAGCGCTCGCACCACGGCAGCTGAACTGGGACCAGGGCCGATGCAAGTTCACCAAAATCCCGGTTATTCAGAGAATGACGGAAAAACTATAAAAACATGTATACATACCGAAATATTTTTAATGGAGTTTATAAGTTACTATCGGCACACTGTTAACCACTGTACATACTTAGTATGTACTGCAATAGCCTATGTTTTTGCACTGTACTATGAACTAGTCGGTAGTAAGAAATACAGTGAACTTCTGCGGTCTCAGTTTAGTATATCGCTTACGAGCAGCATGATCTCGTATCCGCTTTAACATTAGAAGTTCATTTCGCGATGTTAGGGGTCGGCTCTCTGCTACTGCTTGTGCTAAGTTCATAACCACAACTGGTTCATCAACACTGTCTGAATACTCTTCATTTTCAGTAACACTGCATAGAGCAATAATGTTTTCCTCTGTAATCGGTTTATAACCTCCATCATTGTCGATTTGCAAATCTTCGTCACCATCGAAAGAGCCAATTTTTTTTAAATGTTTATAAAATCTTCTTCCATGCTTATTTCTTCTTCTTCTTCCTCTTCTTCTTCTTCTTCTTCTTCTTCTTCTTCTTCTTCTTCTTCTTCTTCTTCTTCTTCTTCTTCTTCAGTCTTGTTTTCTGGCAAGTTACACACCAGGCCACAACGTTTTCCATGAATTTATCAAAGTTTTTCTTCTAACCTGGTGCCAAGCAGGTGGGGTGAGTGCAATGGATTCGCCCGCTGGCAAGAGAATTCAAATAACGTACCTACTAAAAATAGCAATTTATCATCTGATAAAAAACATTTACTAAGTTAAACGACATATTCCTTTTTTTTCAGAACTGGTCCGGGTTAACGAGGTTTTACTGTCTTTCCAACTTTGTATAAATTAGGCTTTTATCTATCCCATAACGTTTTCTAATCGTCGTTGAGATACGCAATGATTCCTTCTTGGGGAACGATAACTGCAACTGAATCTGACACACAGTTTTCTTACATAATGTTACTGTACAAGTACCACATTCCTATTAATTCCTCGGACTTTGTAGTGTTCTACCTATGGCAATCATATTTGGTGATTTTAAAATAAAATTCTTAGAATCATCACCGAGGTATCGAAAAAGTATCGAGCGAGTTATCTGAAGTATCGTTCGATGTCAATATCAAGCAAATATCGTGAGTATCGAGGTATTGCAAGTACGAGATCCTAGCCTTGATGAATATGAAACAGATAAAAGAATAAACTCTTGTAATACTTTGTTTTAGAATGAGTAGATAAAGCAATGTGGAAGTGACACGTCACATATTTGCTATTATCTATGGGGCTTAAAGTATGTATGTTTGTATTTTTGGTGAAATTTCCACATCGAATTTTTGGATGCAATGTAATATATCTACCTTTCTTGCTTAGCATAGGGAAAGAGGAAGAAGATAAGTTACAAGAGAGGAAGGTATGGCCGATGTAGAGGAAAGATTTACTGGGCGCGTAGAGAGCATATAAAAGAGTTACTTCGCAAGCAGTTTTATGATGACCACAGTCTTGGCCATTTGAAATGCAATGTGCAACAGACAGACATACTCTTGCATAACATTAAACTATACGTTTTAATTGCACATTGTCTTCTCTAAAATCAAAATGCACACAATGCCACTTAATTTACAGAAAACCAACTTAGAATTTCCTTAATGAGGTGTTTAGTTTTGGAGGGCAAACAATCCCTCCATTACTATGCAGGCTCGTGTTCTAATAAAGGTGAGGCAAATTACCAACATTTACCTGACTTTATGATCATACCTGAACAAACAAAGATCTTATCATAAGTGTATTGACTCTGGAATGGATAATCGCCTGGTACACTTGCATATTTTAATTAACATCTTAGACATATAATGTAGCTGCTATTCTCGTGAACTGGAAAGTGTAGGCACATTAACTGTCACTTAACCCACTAAATCCACCTAACACAAAGTGAAATTAGCTATCTCTCAGTTTAAAACAAGGTGTGATACACTATATGTTCACTTCCTACCAAAATAAGGAACGATATTATAACAAACACCAATCACGTGTGTATCACATGGGTTGGAGGCCATACGGATATACATGGAAATAACAGGGCAGATGAACTTGCTAAGCATTATGCACAGGGGCGGCTCTAGTTTTTTTTCAGCTTTAGTTACATTCATTGTGCATATTCCAAAGTTTTACACTTTAAAACTTTAGGCTACATTAATTTGTCTTTATCTTATTGCTACCTTGGCTTACTTGACACCCTGGTCTTCTGCTCTGCCAGATAGCTCTTAACCTCCATGCCTCCTGTTAATTAGCCCCTTTCTTCCCCCTCATCTTCCTTTCTTATATTCTTTACATTTCTGGCCCATTTTTCTTTTACTTTCTGCAAGAACTCACCAATACTTCTTACTTTCTTTTCCTTCCTGCCCGTTAACATTTTTGTAGCTACTATCATCTTCTCTACTTTCTCCCATTTTTCCTCCCAAACTTTTTTTCTCCACATTGACACCTCCTCGCATTCTGTTAGTGTTCTATGCTTTCTTTTCCCACATACAATTGACAAATTCCCTCTTCCCTACCTCTTATCCCTCTTAGGAATATTGTTCCTGTTCTCATCCAAGCTAAACGTTCTCTCTCTTGCCTATTGCAGTAATCTCCATGTTTCTCGTCCACAATTCCTTTTTATTTGCTTGTAAAATTGTAATGATTTCATATTTTCTAGGCTTCCCCATATTTCCTGTCTTTCTATATCTTCTATTCTGCATTTTACCAATCGCTAGTGTTCCTTTCCTCTAATCTCCATATATCTGCCATTCTTATTTTTTCCCATAATTCCTCCTATCTCTGCCCACCAGCTATTTGAGTTCGCCAATCTTTTTTTTTTTTTTTTTTTTTTTTTTTTTTTTTTTTTTTTTTTTTTTTTCTGTCTCTTGCCTAATTTAGCCAAACACCTATACCAAAATTTTATTATTCTTTCCATTATTATTCCATTTCTTCTTGTCTTTCCTAATTCTACTAAAGCTACTTCCCTAGGTGCGAATCTTGGTAAGCCAAGAAGCTCTTTACAAAACCTTCTCTAGTTTTGGTCCACCGTTTTGTTTACCTCTGTGCACCCCGTATCTCCACGCGTGCTGACTGCCAGGAAGCTCGGTAATCAGTTATTTGGGCATGCGTAAAACCTTCTCTTGCCTCCACGATGTCCCAAGTTCCCTAGATTTTCGCACAAATGCGTGCTGCATCTGAGTGTTGCGCCGTGATCATTCGCTCCACGCTGAAGCAGGGCCGCCAACACTCCTAGTTATAGCTGTAGAACTTGAAAATGCATTGAAAATCATTTAACAACCTATCTTTGTTTTATATTTTAGTTCTATAAACTAATTCCATTCTTCTTACGTAAACAGATCCAATACATAATGGTTATTAAATCGCAGAGTAGACTGTGATGCACCTATCACGTTGGCACGATACTGCATTCCCCCGACCATAACGAGAATGCCCCATAACATTCGTATGTTTGCATTGTATCCAAGTATTTCTGTGCATAACGTTATTTAGTAGCTGATATCAGTTTCTTTATTTTGTGTGTGATTGTGAAACGTGTTATCAATTCACTTTATTCAGTGTATGAGTAATTTAATATTACCAAAATTTTAACCAATAAATAATGAGAAGAAAGGGTTAGTATAAAAATGTTAGGACAATCAATACCCGATTCAAAAATTGAGCAAAAAGCGAAAGGAAGTAGAAATTCTGTTTATACCATAAAGAAACATCGGCGTATGGACTTTATTTTTCGAAACTAGGTGAGTTGCATGGACTTTTTTTCCCGCAGCACGCTTTTATTTTACGGCACGAGCCGCCAATGGTTATGCATTATCCAAAAAGGAACTCTACAATCACATGTGTTAAAAAAACATTGAAAACAGAAATTTTTGAACTGTGGAACTGCACTTGGATAAATAGCGATAAAGGACAAATCACCCGAAATTTATTTTTTCCTACTGTTAATGATCCTGTAAGCTGCAAGTGCTTTTAACTAATTTTATTTTGACCCAGTTTGCTACTGGACATGGGAAATTTAAAATTTACTTTCTAAGATTCCATATAGTCTCTCTCACCAAGACGGCCCGGGTTCGATCCCAGGCGACCGCAAAGTGAGATTTGTGGTGGACAACACGGCGTTGGGGCGGGTTTTCTCCGGGACCTCCGGTTTCCCCCGCCATCTCATTCCACCGGTGCTCCATCTTCATTTCATGTATCATCAGTTTCACCGCCTGCGGTGCCGTATGTAGTAAAAGCGGGCGTTAAACACTACACACACATATAGTCTCTCCTGATAGATACCTATGTAAATGTGAAAGTGTTGAACACTTAATATTTAGATGGGATCTTCATTCCAAAAAGAGATATAATGCTATTCAACATCTTTCATATTGTAATACAGATCTTCAAACATCGCTGTTTAATGTATTCCTTAAAATATGTTGCACTTCAACCTTTGATCGCTTTATTGCCCAAATTTTTAAAATCGTTATAATTATTATCATGTTCTGTTATTTTGATCTTTGTATCTATGTGCTTTTGTAACTAGAACCTTAACATACCTTACTGGTAAAATAGGGTTACTCTTTTTGGAGAATAAATAATAATAATAAAACATGGTGTGATAAGATTGCATGCTTAAATTTATAAGAATCGAATTGAGTTAAATTTAGAGGTGAACTTGAGAACAAACAAATAAAAAATTAACAAAGTATTAAATTTCTTGGTGTATATACGTTATTAACTGGGAATGAACAAGCTGATTTCATTGTAAAAACAATTAAGCTATGCAAACTTTGCCATATTACAACTCAGAGATATGCTTATAGTCATACTGCTTTTCTATGGGGAGATTGTGCTAACACAAATAGAATATTTATTGCACGGAAAAGAAATATGCGAAGTATTTTTAAATTGAAAAAAAAAAAAAAAAACTTGGATTCATGTAAACCATATTTTATGCAGTAAGATTTCTAACAATCTATATCTTTAAAAGTTTACCGGTTTGTAAATTAAATGAAAATGAACTTTATAAATATTCGGAGTTTCATAAATATAATACTCGAAAGGTGTACTTAAGTTTCAGTTGAAAATCCCAGGCTAACAAAATATGAAGAGTCGGTAGTCCACTCTGGCATTCGCTTATTCAATAATTTCCCGTTACATCTACAATTATTGCCCTGCAAAAACTTAAGGTGAAAGTGCAGCAAGTTTAATTGATCAATGTTTTTACTCAGGTTCGGGTGTAGCACAGTGGTTTCGTTCGCAGCTTCCGTGCAAAGGGTCGCGGCTCTAGGGTGGCGATTTTAAGGCGGCCCTATCCACGCCTTCAACTCTCTGTCTAGCACATGTGAAGTGTCCCCTATGCCCAACGTGGTTCGGAGTCTACGGTATAAGCTGTAGGTCCTCTCGCCTCACTGTCATCTTCACTATCACTCTATCATTGGAGGTAATGGGCAGTGCCCTCTGGGTGCCTCTAGAGTCTGTCTACTCAACGCAAGTGCACGGCGGCCGCTTTCTTTGAGGAACCCTCATAATCGTTTTACAACATGGACCCTCCTCCTGAAGGTCCTCTCTACAAGGTTGCAACATTTTAACATCACCGTCTTGCACCTAATGAAACAGAACAACTGGAAGTTGGAACTTTGGCAACTGAGACTCCACGCGGAGTAGACATGCAACTGTCATTTTCAGAAAATCGGGGTTGCTATTGGTTCCCAACGTCAGTGTTCCATTTCTGAAGTGTGGAAATAGATTGATGACGGTCATTAGTGGGCGGAAAGGTCAGGTCCTTTGAGGTCCCTTTGAGTGGGAACTGCACACACGTTAAAAAAGCAGACTTTACCTGAGAACTGAGTCCAGACATCACCTGGTGGGGCGAGGTCACCCAGAAGGCCAAGGTTGCCATGTGGGGGCGTGTTGGTAACCAACCATACTTTTTACTCAGTCAGAGATTTCTTAAAACACAGTAGTTTATCCTATTAACGTTTTAATATGTATAACTCATTATTTTTTAGTCACATGTACATCCATGTATATGGTGAAGTTACAAATAAATTCAATATCTAGTTTATAAATACTGGATTATTTGCTGTGAATTTTAAAACTATAAACTCAAATTTGTATAAGTATTTTTTGTTAACCAAACATTTTAAACTGTATTTACGAGTTCGTTGAACGATGTAATGAGTAAAATGAAATCCATATTTTTTAAACAACACTAATGATGATTTTGAAATTCCAATGCATTTGCATTGAGATTTTTTGAGTTTATTTATGAAGGCTCCTTAACTGCCGTGGTTCTCAACGTCCTATTTTATATTGGGCATGAAATGTCATTTCAGTTTTCTCAAAGGTCTCTTTATCCGCCTTTATATCATTTTACATGCCGCAAATCTCTCACATGTGGCTACAGGCTTTACTTTCCTTGTGAAGGAAGCAATGCTAACGATTTTTGCGCTCGAAAAATCCGGTAAAATCTTGGCATTAAGCTTTTGGATGGAATGCAATAAAAAGAAGCAAAAAACAATCTGATATCGAAGTTAATAAGCCCATATCGGTGCAGTTAGATATCAGTAAATGTCCTTGGTAGATAAACTTTTAGGACAATGAATGTGTCACACTGGTATTTCCTCGTTTGGAAATGCTCTCTCCCTTATCACATTCCTATCAGCATTGACTTTCTTGGTATTTCTCCCCCCCCCCACCCTGCCAAAAGAGTAAGAACGGAATGTAGGCTTAATTTTGTCCACGGTTTTGAAGAAATTTAGAATTTTCCTTTCCCAGAAACTTTGATGTTACTTCTCTATCCACCTTTTAAACAGACTGCCTGAGTTTGAATCTCCGTTTGGGATTTTCTTTTATCCTAAAAATACGAGAGTCGACTATCTCTAAACCCCAGTGACCACGGGCATTCATCATTCGATATGACTTATTTCACGCTCAGAAAAAAATAGCAACTTCGATCTTTGCAAAAACACAAACTCTCTCAAACACTGATTTAATAAGCCATTTTCACCAGTTACTGCCAACTTAAAACTTTAACCAAACCAATGGTAGAAGTTACATAAATTGTTTTAATATACAGGATGTTACAAAAATGTACGGCCAAACTTTCAGGAAACATTCCTCACACACAAAGAAAGAAAATATGTTATGTGGACATGTGACCGGAAACGCTAAATTTCCATGTTAGAGCTCATTTTAGTATTTCTCTTAAAATGTAAATTGAAATCATTCGTGCAGACAAATGTCAAAATACCCATTGTGGTTCATGCACGATGGAGCTCCTGCACATTTCAGTCGAAGTGTTCGTACGCTTCTCAACAACAGATTCGGTGACCAATAGATTGGTAGAGGCGGACCAATTCCATGGACTCCACGCTCTCCTGACCTCAACCCTCTTGACTTTCATTTATGGGGGCATTTGAAAGCTCTTGTCTACACAACCCAGGTACCAAATGTAGAGACTCTTCGTGCTCGTATTGTGGACGGCT
Organism: Mantis religiosa; assembly: GCA_030765055.1. Classification (NCBI taxonomy): domain Eukaryota; kingdom Metazoa; phylum Arthropoda; class Insecta; order Mantodea; family Mantidae; genus Mantis; species Mantis religiosa. Next base: position 34,594,343 of record CM060952.1, on the reverse strand, counting down.
GTGATACAATACGCCATTCTCCAGGGTTGCATCAGCGCATCAGGGATTCCATGCGACGGAGGATGGATGCATGTATCCTCGCTAACGGAGGACATTTTGAACATTTCCTGTAACAAAGTGTTTGAAGTCACGCTGGTACGTTCTGTTGTCGTGTGTTTCCATTCCATGATTAATGTGATTTGAAGAGAAGTAATAAAATGAGCTCTAACATGGAAATTAAGCGTTTCCGGACACATGTCCGCATAACATATTTTCTTTCTTTGTGTGTGAGGAATGTTTCCTGAAAGTTTGGCCGTACCTTTTTGTAACATCCTGTATAAAATACTTTCACGGCATTCAAGCTGTGACTTTTCTGGAGTGAACGTCCTGATTTTTCATGAAACGGTTTGCTTCAAATATGTTTACGTCTAAACCTGAACCTTTCAGATATATTCATGTATAAATTCACAAGAAAGGGAAATATAGCATTGAGCATTAATATTGAGTATGGGATAGCTGAGTAAGCAAGATTTGGAGGGTCAGTTTATTAACAAAATAGTAATGGTGAACTGCTAAAGAGAATTAGCCTTTTGGTAGTTTAGAGCTTGGTGAGCCACAGGCGACCGCACGGCTGCTAAATATTCTGCCTCTATTACAGAGCATCGTGGTAGTGTTATAAGAGTGTGAAGTGGTAAACTTGCAGTCCTTCAGGACTCCTACACTTCATTAGGCTGAGTGCATTCCGTATCAGACTTCACCATTACGATACCAAGAATCGAAACCGGTCCTCTAGCAGCTTGGATCTGATTTAAATTCGTTTGTTTTTTATTTAAAATTAACTTTTCTTGCTTTTTTGTATATCTGAATTTTAGAGGTGGTTTCTATAAGAAATTTAAATGTATTTATATCTTTTTTATATTTTTCTTATACTGCCCTTACAGTATGTTACTCTAGGCAACAACGGCGCCATATTAAAATATAGATATTGTCACCCGAACCTCGTAACTCCCGATAGAACCGGCCGGCAGTAGGGCCAGACGGAAGCACTCAGTCCACGCCTACCCATTTATCTTGTGGCGTTCACTGAAGTGAACGTGAAGTGAAGTGTCACTGGTCGCTGGCCACCTCCTTCCCCTCCCTTTGACGTCTGGAACAGTCGGGATATTTCATCTAACCCGGAACCTTCTAGGTAGGTCAGTTGGTCTTAAATAAGCGACGCGCCGGGCCGGAGAAGAGTTCAGTTCTTGGCGAGCAGCCGTGAGGAGCGCCGAGTGAGTTAACGGACCGGAAGACTGTGGACGTGCATCAGAGGAGTTGTACGTAACTGTGTGCAAGCAGTGGACCTGTGACAGACGAACTGGTGAATTGTAATTGTGCGCATTACGTAATTCTGTGTAATTAGCAGGTGTTCCGACTGTAATTCGGTGGAAATAAAGAACATTTTTGAGTTGTGCAATTGGACTTTTAATTTCACGAACCCACAAAGTCACAATATATAGATATTTATTTAATGCTTGTGAATTTTACACTATTTTAACATACATTTCCTTAAATTTAAATTTCTTACACTATAGTTAATCTCCTCAGCGCTACACCTAGCTTTGGCGCCCTGGCCTTCCTACTAATGATGTAGCATCGGCCCTTCTCTATTCAACACCCCTCTCCCTCTTCCTCCTCGCCACCTTCTCCTCCTTCTCTTCTCCTACTCTTTGTTTTCCTTAGCCATTTTTTCTTTATCTTGGCCAAAATGTCCCCCGTTTCTTTACATTTCTCTTTCCCTTTAACATTCAGCATTCTAAAAACTATTGCCTTGGTCCCTGATCACGGAAACCAACAATTACGGCTGGGGGATGCCGAGATGCTGACCACATCTCCTCCCCGTATCGGTTGGATGATCGTCTACCTCTGCCGTGCGTAAGTGGACGTGAGACCGGCAGTCGGGTTGGTAGGCCTTGGCCCTCTAAGGGTTGTCGTGCCAGTGGTTAACTTTAACTTTAATTCTAAAAACGATAATACTCTTTTCTAGGCCATGCCACTTCGAATTCCATATTTTCTCTCTCCAAGGTTTTACCTCTTTGCATTCTATTAGGCTAGGCAAATCACACATAACACATAACACATAACACATTTCTTAGCCCTTTTAAGAAATAGCCCCTATTCTTACCCAAGCCCACCCTTCTCTTTCCCTTTATTACATATGTCCACATATTTTTCTCTTCCCCACTCTATTTTTACTGATTTATATAATCTCAATGACTTCTTTCCTTCTATGCTCCCGCAAATTTCTTGCCTTTGCATGTCTTCTACCCTACACCTTACTACACTCCAGAATTCCTTTACATTTCTCTCCTCTATTGACCACAAATCTCCCATTCCTACTCTCCTTAACTCCTCCCTTTTATTCATCCATCAGCTATCCTTGCTTACGTTCACCTTTTGCTGCTTTATTCATAATTTCAATACTTCATCTTCACTCGTCAAACACCTGTACCAATATTTCACCACTCTTTCTAGCATTATACCCCTTCTCCCTAGGCTACCAAGTCATATTACAATAATGAAAGCAAAGTGAAAAAGATGCGTGTAATACCAAAAAGTTCACGCATATGGATCAAAGCACCCTAATACATATCTAGAAATACTGAAGGAGAGTACAATGTATTTAGTTTGATTAAAAGTCACACGACCAAGAAGACAACTTGCACAATATGACCTACGTAGACATGGTTACAAACTCCCAGAAGGAAGCGATGAAGTGAAGGAATCAAAGGACACTAAAGACCATAGGTAGACATATCACAAAAACAAACGCAGTCTTCCAGGCTCGAAGACCCATTCCCACTATCGGAACTGCCTAGAGAGAACGATCCGTCAAACAAGCAGCCCTGTAGTTATTCTAGTTAATTGATGGAAATTAATCACTAGCCGTATATAGGCTAAGGATTTTGATAGATAAAATAAACTTGAAAAATGCAATGCCATGGCCTGGATTTGAACCACGGATCTCCTGGTTTCCGTCCAGTCGCTCTTACCCATTGAGCTACCAAGGCCAACGTGCCGTCCTGACATTAAATTCTCCAGTTGACTAGTATATTTCCCCGATAGACCACTAGGGGCTCTCGCATCCGAGATACACCATTTGTGGCGACTTACTATCGTAAGTACTTGAGTCCCAGGCTTCATCATTTAACGCTTATTATTTTAGTTAATTGATGGAAATTAATCATTTTTTCACACTAGCCGGCCGCGCCATGGCTCAGTGGTTAGACTGCTTGGCTCTCACCAAGGCGGCCCGGGTTCGATCCCAGGCGACCGCAAAGTGAGATTTGTGGTGGACAACACGGCGCTGGGGCGGGTTTTCTCCGGGATCTCCAGTTTCCCCCACCATCTCATTCCACCGGTGCTCCATCTTCATCTCATGTATCATCAGTATCATCGCCTGCAGTGCCATGTGTAGTGGAAGCGGGCGTTAAACACTACACATTTCATTTCACTTCACACTAGCCGTATATACGCTAAGGATTTTGATAAATAAGGTCAACATGAAAAATTCAATGCCATGGCCGTGATTTGAACCACGGATCTACTGGTTTCCGTCCAGTCGCTCTAACCCATTCAGCTACCATGGTCAACGTGCCGTCCTGACATTAAACTTTCCATTTGACTCATATATTTCCCCGGTAAACCACTAGGGGCTCTCGCATCCGAGATACCAGGAGATCCGTGGTTCAGATCTCGGCCATGGCATTGATTTTTTCATGTTGACTTTATCTATCAAAATCCTTAGCCTATGTACGGCTAGAGTGAAGAAATGATTAATTTACATCAATTTACTAAAATAATAAGAGTTAAATGATGAGGCCTGGGACTCAAGTACTTACGATAGTAAGTCGCCACAGACGGTGCACCTCGGATACGAGAACCCCTAGTGGTTTACCGGGGAGATATTCGAGTCAAATGGAGAATTTAATGTCACGACGGCAAGTTGGCCATGGTAGCTCAATGGGTTAGAGCGACTGGACTGAAACCCGGAGATCCGTGGTTCAAATCCCGGCCATGGCATTGAATTTTTCATGTTGACTCTATCAAAGCCCTCTAATGCTCTTGGGGAGTGCTTTCGCCCGCCTCGTTAGCGTAGATGGTAGCGTGTCTGCCTCACGTTCAAGAGGTCCCGAGTTCGAATCTCGGTCAGGGTGAGTTACCTGGATAAGGTTTTTTTTCGGGGTTTTCCCTTATCCTGAAAGACGAATGCCGGGTAACTCGAAGCTCCATGGACTCCGGACTCATTTGAGCATCATTTCACCCATTTCATTCATCGTCCGATATGAATTAACGTTGGATGACGTAATTTACAAACAAAAAAAAACTGGGGAGTGCTTTTCCATTATAGCAAGCATCCGCGACATCTGCCCGTACGATCACTCGCCCCAAAACCTGAAGAACAGTTTAAATTAGTGAAGGAAACGGAATGAAAGCCCTAGCTTTGGCATACCGACAAGGAAAAAACACAAAAAACCTCAACGTGGGTGGTTGGTGGGAACCGAAGTCGTGATCACGTTACAGCAGAGCCATCTGGCTCAGTTTACTTTGTTAAGAAGCTTCGGAACATCCTTTTAGCACTAAAATACTAAATAATGTTTAATTCTCTTAAACTCTTGCCTATTTAAGGAAGCACCAGCGTTTTGCCCATAGCATTCTGATTTCACTATCTTTCGAGTCATTCTTCGTTTGAACTGCTAGGGCTATCAAGCAAACTATTAAGGCAATAGAGAAGAAGAAAGAAGGAAAAGAAAAAGGGAAAGGAAGGCTTAATGGCTCGGCGACAGTAGTATTATGCTCTATTGATTTGGCATTTGTTCAAGCTTGCTGAGAACTGCAGTACTTTTATTATGATTTAAAAGTTTCTTGAAAGCTTTTCACAATAGCGCCAACATGCGTCGTGAACAATGGATTTCGGTGAATTGTGGTAAGGGCGGTACACAAACAGGGGAGCGCGATATGAGGTTGCATTTCTTTTATGCGTCGCACCTCATACGACGTGCTCCAACTACACCGTATTTTCTAATCAAACTGCATATTAAAAACATTTGAAAGACAAAACAATGCACGTTAAAACAACTGCTATATACTAGAGAACTACGGCCAGCGATATGTTATTTAAATGGGGGCACACATACAGCATTAAAATATATTTTTCAACGTACATATACTTTTTTATTCAGTTCAGGTTCCTGTTGTCAATTTGGCAAGCTAACTTGCTGAATTTAGTGCTGGTACACTAACCTACGTGCCACTGTTTTGCACATATGTGCATGGATTAGATTAAATCTTATAACTATGTTTATTATTTCAGATCGAATTTGCCATCAAAATAGCTCATTAAATAAATAACAAATCATAGTGCGATCAATATCAACCTGAACCAGAGAAAATGTTGGAAGTGTCCTCCACCAGCATCTATACATGTTTGTACTCGTCTCACCATATTCTCTGAAGTTTTACGGAGAGTATCCTCGCCAATGTTACTTATTTCGGTTCGAGTGGACTCCTTGAGAACATCAATTGTCCGTGGCCTATTCTTGTACACTCAATTTTTTAGATACCCCCACAAGAAAAAAATCCGGTGAGGTTAGGTCAGCAGATCTGGGGTCACAGACTTTCTGAGATTATTCAATTATCAAATAAACTGATTACAAGTTCCATGGTGTCATTAGATGCATGACACGTTGCTCCACCTTGCTGGAAATAACCTTCTCTCCATCCGATATCATCCAGCTGCTCCACAATGTCTTGAAGATACCTATATAAACTTCAGTGTCTACAATCGTATCAAAGAAAATGGGACCAACGATCCATAGATGCTGGTGGAGGACACTTCCAACATTTTCTCTGAGATGTAAATAGTGTAATGTAATCTCCCAATTGTTTATTATATTCTCCTAAAGTTGCACGTGTGTCCTATTATTAGTTCAAAAGTTATGGCCTATTAAAGTGGTCCAAGTTTATATGGATCGCTTATACATTTTCACGTTAACGTTAGGCCGCCTTGGTAGCGTGATGGTAGCGTGTCTTACTCACGTTCAAGAGGTCCCGAGTTCGAATCTCGGGCAGGGTGAGTTACCTGGATAAGGTTTTTCCGGGGTTTTCCCTTATCCTGAGAGACGAATGTCGGGTAACTCTAAGCTCTATGGACCCTGGGCTTATTTGTGCATTATTTCACCCATTCCATTCATTGACCGATATGACTTAACGTTAGAGGACGTAAATTACAAAAAATAAATATGGAAATACAAAATCAATATTACAATTGTAAAATCCATACTGGAAAATGCCGTATATTCCTAAATCCTGAAAATCCTACCATGTTGCTTGCCATTGAATAATTATTCGGTCCCCATACACCTAACCCTAGGTTTTTGTGTATTGAAGACCCTCTACTCCTCTTTACAGTTTTGCCATTTCACCTGTGAACTACATTTTTCTCATGACTGTTCGTTACCATCCCTCTTTAACTTTCTCTAAATAATTCCCTACATTTCGTCTGCTCTTTTCCCCTTTTACTGACAAAATGTTTCTAAATACTACTTCGCCCCCCAAATTGTGCCATTTACGGGCCAAGCCTGCTCTCTCCATATCTTTGTCTGACTACAATATAATGTACAATGGAAGTCTGCATTCTCTTCTCCACATAATGGACATTTATCTAGCTCCCTATCTGAACCTTACCTTTCAAGTATACATGCTAGTAAATCTATTGACATATTTAACAAAATCTGTACCAGGTTGAACTCGCGACCTTGGGGTCAACTAAGTTACCCTGATCGACAAAGGAGACTATCAGTAACATAATGAAAGCACTTGAAGTAAGGGGAACACCTCGTCTGCCAACTCTGAATAACTATTGTGACTACCATTCCACAACACGAGGATACAACGTGCTACAGCAACAACGACGTGCAGATGTTCCTAATGGCTCCAGGCCTAGATGACCCATGCCACTGCTAGAAAGTTTTGAACGAAAAACAACCCTAGCTTCCGCCTATCCACCAGGGAATTATACGAAAAAAACCAAGGTGAGAGTGGGCACTCAATGCCCACAGCACCTGTGGAATGCAAACCATTTAGCTCTATATAGCGCCTTATTGATTAGAAACACCCTTTCAAATTTCTATATTCATCACCCATTAATCTGAAATAGGTTACTGTACTGCAAGAATCAAAACTGTATCAATAAAAACAAGCTCAGCACTTATAAAACTTCATATTACTATTCATGTTGTAGTGTCACTTTGTTTTATAAATACATCGTATTAGTTATATCAGTTTTTATCAACAAATGCCTTTAATAGATATGAATGATTGATAATAATTAGTAATCCATCTACAAGAGGATTTTTTTTACAGAAAGAGCACGTCACTTTACCGCAGTTTATAGGTAAGCTGTCAAACAAAAGTCTTCAAATTAATTTTACGTTGACGTTTAAACATAACAATAAGAAAATTACTAAAAGTAATTACAACTCCACATAGTCTCTAGCGTATCTTTTATTTGCATGCTATCTATCGAATAACGAATGCCTGATCCAAGCAGATTTTGCTTCCTCTACTGTTTACCTAGTAAATAGACGAAGTATTGTATGTCATATAAGAAATTATGTATTGGGCATTCACTGATAATATATATTTTGAAGTCACCTTAATTTACAAAAGCTTTTTTTTCAGAATAAATGTTTTGTTATGTGCCTATGTCACAAAATATAGTCGGATGAATACCAAAATTGGTGTTTACATGAATTTTTTTTCGTTATTTATGTGTTTTTTCCCCTCAAAAATAGATCCCTTTTCTTGGCATCACCGATGGATATTACTACCATTCTTGAAGGCCTGTAAGTTTCTGAATTATGCGTATTTATCCTTCTTAATAACTACATAATCCTCCCACTCTTCCAGTTCACTGAAGGTTTTCTTTGTTTTGATTTGTAGTAAATCTGTTACTGATATGTAACAAATGATGGTCTAGGCCATTGACAATGGAACATAGATTGTTCTCCATGCATACTTGGAATTATGACACGTCGTTTTCCATGTCAACTCCTCAATTGATTAACTCTTTTTCAAAAGAAAATATAGAAAAATGAAGTCATGCTTATGGAAACTTTGGTTAATAAGTACACAAACGCTTGCACAGGTGCATGGAAGAAACAGAAACGTTAGTTTCTCTTCAGAAGTTTGGTAAATTTTCAATACTGTGAGCTGTGGACTGTCAATAGATGTGAAAGGGTCTAAGCGAAGTTAGAAGAAAAATGTCAGTTTTCGGGTTCTGAATACGAATAGGTAATATATAAAGGATATAAATGTTTTCATTCCTAACTGTTACAAATAATACAGAAAAAATAAGTATATAAACTGTCAGTATCAGCAGTTGTGCATTGCATTTTGCCTACAAAATAGGTTCCGATAGATAAATTAGTAAATACAGTTTAATTTTAAAGACAGGAGAACGAGAATGCCTCAATAAAATATTGATATATATTCAATGGTTTCATCCACCTGTAAAGACGAGTTAATTTTATATATTTTCCTTTTATAACTCTGGATTTTCTTCAGAATTTCTCCTTTTTTTCCCTGCGTTTTCCTTTAGGCTGACCAATTTGTTTTTATTCTCAGTGTTGCTTTAATCTGTGCTAATTGTAAAAGAATGTGCAGTTTACTTAATGCATTTGTATATCACATGACATTAACATTTTACTAATGATATTTTGATTTTACTTTAACGCTGTATGAAAAAGCGTTTCCTGTTTATCAAAATATTGTAAAACGCTAAACAGCAAATACAAACTTCCTCAGAGTACTGTTAAATCAAGAGAAACTTATCAGCATGAGGTTGCTCTGAAGTTAAAACATCAAACTCACAACGTGCATGTAGGATTTTTAGTTACGAGGGAACGAGCGATCAACTCAGGTAGACAACCACCTGTTGCACCTCTGTTGAATACATTATCGAAGCAGATGTGCAACAGCAGCAGTCGTGTACTGAAGGCTCAGTAATGAATTCTAAGAATAATGTAGATATGCATACCTTAAAATTTCAAGTGCACTTGCAATATGTTGGCCCTGCATTCCGATATATAGTGCCCACTTAAAGAAACACTACAGTGGTCATTAACTTCAAATTGTTGATAATTTTTTAAGTATAAAATGTTATATCCTTATGTTCAGCATTTTGTAAGCTGTTCCGCACATAGTATGTATTGTCAAAGCGAAGTAATTAGGTAATTAGGTACCGAAATAGCGAAAGAACTTAATTAATGACCCTGGGCTCATTTGAGCATCATTTCACCCATTCCATTCAACGTCGGATGTGACTTAACGTTGGAGGTTTATTAATTTAAAAAAGTGTTGCTACCTGACCTACCTAGAAGGGGCGTGCACCAATGATGGTACAAATACTGTCAGTGTGTTGTATTCATGTGATTTTGTACACAACCTATTATCTTTACAGAATTATCTCCTATCATTACATATTTATTAATTTCGATGAAGGAATAAGTTAGTCATAGATTTTCAAAGCGTACATCGCTACGTGAAGGCTTTGAAACTCTATACCTTTTGCAAGATAAGAGAAAAATTCAAATAGCGACTTGCTACTGGCGCAAAGTATAAATTATTTGAAAATTCAAACTAATGACAAAGAAATACGTAAAATATGAAGCTATTAACAGTGAAGTAAACAAATATGACAATTTGTAACTTAAAACTTCACTTATCTTATAAGAAATGATGATAATTTTATTATAAATTGTCCGGGATCGCGATTTCATGTAAAACTTTCAGCCGGCTGAAGATATGTTTATTTGTATATAATAACAAAGAATCTATCGGAAATGGCTAACGACACAGTGTTTTATTGGACATAAGTCGTGTGTTTTAACTACATTTAAATTCGTTAAGGTTTTGTCTACATCCTACATTTTACCAGTTATGCAAAAGGGTTTCAGAATGAAAGGTACCTCAGGAAATATTTCTGGAAAATTTTATATACATTAACTGCGATGGAAGTGTTTTAAACCTGTGCTACATTAATAAACATTTTATGCCAATTTTTAGGAAAATAAGAAATTAATAAAATGTTTTAAATCAGATTTTCATGTTTTGTTGTCCTCGTATTTACAGGGATACTCATATAATCCCAAACATTCGGAGCATTTTCTAAACTTTTTCCGGTGAAATTCAATTGTTGGGTGAAGTACAATACCACCCCTACTTGGAAGTACGTAATAGTCAGAAAAAGGAGTATTTTTAATAAGAGGAAAGCAACTCCTATACATTTTTTAAACTGTTTCATTTGTATGACCCCCTTTAGCTTCAGCTTTGAATACTTCAAGAACATGCTACTCCATTTGAACTTTTCTCAGTTAGGGCGAAATTGAGTGTACTACTTCATAAGTATGAATTGCTTTCATTCATTTCTAATATAGTAACTTCTGGCACACATACCACAAAGGGCCAACCTTCATTGGTCATATCGGGGGCTTTGACTTCAGAGACAACTGATGGTGTTTTTTATTTTTCTTATTTCTTAATTTACGTCCTTTAACTTTTAAAAGTCAAATCGGACGATGAATGGAAGGGGTGAAATGATGCTCAAATGGGCCCAGGGTCCATGGAGCTTAGAGTTACCTAACATTCGTCTTTAAGGATAAGGGAAACCCCGGAAAAAACCTTATCCCGATAACTATCCCTGACCGAGATTCGAACTCGGGACCTCTTGAACGCGAGGCAGACATGATACCGAGGCGGACAAATGATGGTGTCATTGCCTGCTAAACTGTACGGTTTCTAAACTTTGATTTTTAAAGACCTTTAGCATTAAATACACTCACATTCGTTCATACATTCGTACTTAAAGATTTGTGGGCAATAAGAAATTATATGCATAAAGAAATATTCCCAACACCTGCTCCGGATCGAATCCAGGACTTCTGGTCAGAACGCTGACCACTCGACCGTAAAGACAGTTACCTATACGTCATTTGTTTGAACATTAGGTCATGTCTGTATAGCTTACGTACTTGTGTTATGTTTTTATTTTGGACTTGGAGGAACAGAACAAAGCTGAAATAAAGGAAGGTTAGAATTGTTTGTCGAGAATGAACGAAAACCAAACGGTGATATAAAGAAGGATAGACCAAATGGATCATTGTTACCAATTTATAAAACTAAAGAAAGTATTTTTTGACAGTCGTACCAGTAATTCTTGATGAGGCGCATCCTTTCTTGAATCAGGTCCTTCATATCACATCACATAACACTCATTTCCCTACTCAGGAACGCAGTAATTATCCTTGACATCCGCGTAGGGGATGAGGATAACAAAAAGAAATCCCGAGGCCATTCCGTGCAGAAGACATTCCTTTTCAAACCGTGTGAGAGTTTTTTTTTTCACTTTTTTATCCAAGGTTGCCAGCACAGTGGGAGAAACTTCACGCTAAATGATCACGGACAACCTCCTATGAGAAAACACTTGAGAGTAAATATTTCCAACAATGCTTTTCTTGCCAGTGGAGGACATGAAGAAGAGGCCCCAGTTTCCTTGAAGGTCAGCAGCACTTCCGATGGCGATATCGACTGCATTCTTCTAGTACTTGTTGGAATTCCTAAACGGATTTTCCACGCAGGCGGGAGTTTGAAAAGCAGTCCGCTTACTCATATACGGCTTCCTCCGTTAGCACTACTACACTGCACGGTTTACATATTTCCCAATGTAAATTCTTGATGTCACTTTCACAATATGTTTTCGTCACGTGTTGCACAACGTCACAATGTGTCAAGAATTGGAATGGTAGCGAGAGAGCTTGATCCGTTCCGAGTCAACTCCGCGGGCCTACTGACGAGACGACAAGCGACCGACCGGTTCCCAGCCAGTCGCCTTGCGGTTATACTTCCCCCTGGCGGTTCTGCAGACTGCAATACTTGTACGCCATGCTTCCCTGGCTACTGGCCAACCCGCGTCAACAAAGATTCAAACAAACTCCAACATTAGATTTGTATTTTTCTTCTTGCTGCAGTACCCACAAAGTGATATCTTCACATCTAAACATCCAATAAACAAACTGTTCCATTCTCTAAGCATGGCAAACTTCAATATTGTAATATTATTCTGAATCTATGACAAAAAAGAAATTATTGTTACTTTCACACGACATTCTTTAATATAGTTCATTTATCTTTAGGTAGATCATTATTATTAGTGAAAAATAATAACCTAAGTGAAGAAGTGAAGTTGCAACAAGCGTAAAATAAGGAGATCAGCTCTCTGCCACAGTATTTAATATTGTAATAGACATAAGTTTTGAACAAATTACATCTGAGAGGTAACATTGTGCATAGGTTAAAACAATGCATTTGTTTATGCAGATGACGTTCTTGTTATCGCTAAAACGAAAAAAGCAGCAATAGAAACGTTCCAAAGACTAAAGGAAGTGTCTGTCCAATTTTGATTATTGATAAATATGAAAAAAAAAATGTTCAAAAGGTCTAAATAAATTGCAAGATTTAATAACAAGCAACAATGTAATAAAATCGGTAAAATTATTTAAATATCTTGGGTCTGTAATGACTTATGACAATTCAACAGAGGAAGAAGTCAAAGAGAGACAGTTTTTTAAAGGACACAGTGGAATTTTAGATAACGAGAGAGCTGATTGCTTGGCTAAGAAGGCTGCAGAATCCAATCTTCCTGTGACATACTCTTTATATCCTATTTCCAATGTCAGGAGAATAATACATCAACATGTTCTTGAAGAATGGAACCAACAATGGCTAACAACTCCAAATGGAAGTTTAACAAAAACATTATTTTTCCCTAGTGTATATGACAGAGGAAAATGTGAAACTCTTGTACCAAATTTTGTTTTGACACAATTTTTAAGTGGATATGGTAAATTTGGTGAATAATTATCACGCTTTCACTTAACATCCAACCCCGAGTGCATGTGTGGTGAAGAATTTCAAACTGTGGTTCATCTCCTTTTCTGTTGTCCCATTTTCTGGAGAGAAAGACAAGAATTAATATTCAAGCTAGACTCTCTAGGAACTGAATTTTCTGCTCCACTCACATCTTTGCTAATGAAGCCACAACAGTATAAGTACTTCATGATGTTTATAAAGTCAGTGTTTAAACGTCTGAAATAGTTTAAATTAATATGCATCAGATTAAAACATAATTTCTTCCTTCTAGTATTTAAAACATTTTTCTTAAAATTGTATATTTTTATGTACCAACTCTAACCCTAATATACCACTGTGTAAAATAGGGTTCAATAAATCTGGATAAATAAAAAAAAAGTCAAAGAGAGAGCGATTCAAGATAATAAAGTATATTTTTTGTATAAAAACATATTTAGAAGCAAACTGATAAAAACAATTGCAAAACTCAGAATTTACAACACAATCATACAACCCATAGTTAGATATACGTTTGAGACATGGGTATTGAAAGAATCACAAATGCAAAAATTAATGATATATGAAAGAAAGATATTAAGAACAATTTTGGACCAGTTAAAGATAGAGGACTTTGGAGAATCTTGAGAAATGAAGAGTTAAATAAAAGAATAAAAAAGCAAACAATAATTAATGTCATTAAAGCCCTGAGACTTAGATGGGCCGGATATCTGTACAGAATGTAAGTGAGAGAACAGAAAAAATATGCACATAGAAACCCTTCGAATCTAGAAGCAGAGGCATACATAAAATCAGATGGATCGATGACGTACATCAAGATTTAAAGAAACATGAAGATTAAGAATTGGCTAAACTTGACAAAAGATCGCATCGAATGGGAAAAAATAGTAGAGAAGGCCAAAACATTCAGCCAATGAAGTTGTAGTGTCTTATAAGAAGACCATTGTTATGAAATCTTATTTGTTCTTTTAGTTAATTAATGGAAATTAATCATTTCTTCACACTAGCCGGATATAGGCTAAGGTTTTTGATGGATAGAGTCAACATGAAAAGTTCAATGTCATGGCCGGGATTTGAACCACGGATCTCCTGGTTTCTGTCAGTCGCTCTAACCCATCAATTAACTAAAACAATAAGAGTTAAATGATGAAGCCCCGTAGCTCAGTCGGTAGAGCACCTGCCTGCCGTGCTAGGGGTCCCCGGTGGCGGTGGGGATTTTTCTCCGACCAAGATAATTCCCCATCTTCTCCAGAGTCTGGAAGTATGAATGAAAGTGTGAATGTGCGCGTGATCTAATGATTAAAATAATATGAAATAATTATAAATGGAACAAGGGAAAAAAAATGATGAAGCCTGAGGCTCAAGGACTTACGATAGTAAGTCGCCACAAACGGTGTATCTCGCATGCGAGAGCCCCTAGTGGTCTACCGGGGAAATATACGAGTCAAATGGAGAATTTAATGTCAGGACGGCACGTTGGCCATGGTAGCTCAATGAATAAGAGCAACTGGACGTAAACCAGGAGGTCCGTGATTCAAATCCCGGCCATGGCATTGAATTTTTCATGTTGACTCTATCCATTATTTGTTCTTGTTAATCCAGATATATATTTAAGAAATAATTAAAATTTCATATTTGTTTGAAGATATAAATAGCACTTGTTCAGAGGTTGGGAAGCTAGTCCTAAAGGCTGACTAGAAACGCCACATTGTTTCCATAACATCCCAAGCAACGACAATATTAAACAATTCAAACCAACAACAATCTTGGAAGCAGCAAATAGTACAAAACACTCTTTTTAATAAATTCTTACACATTTAAACACATTTAAACGTCTTGTGTCTGTCCTTTGCTTATCTATTATACGACGTGCATTCAAGTTAGGGCGCCTATTTCTTTTTCAGGACTGGGACTAGATAAGAACTTCTGTTTTTTTAAATAATACACGTGGACTCTTTGTGAATGCGTGACAGAGATGGCAGCACTGTACAATGCATAGAGCTCTAGCGGCAGCGACGAGAGCTAGGACTGTTTTTGATACTTAAAATGACGACGTTTTCATTGCAAGAACAGCGTGTAATCATTTGTTTTCTCCATTTTCGTGGTGTGACACCTATAGAAATTCATCGCCAGTTGATGAGACATGTGGTGATGGTACCATGGATGTGTCTAATGTGCCTTCCTGGATGCGACAGTTCAATGAATGCAGAATATCGTGTGACAACAAACCAAGACAGCCACGGCCTCGCACCAGCCGGTCTGACGACATGATCCAGCGTGTGGAGAACGTTGTTTTGGAAGATCGCCCACATCGTATCCAAAAGTGGCATTTCCGTGGGATCTGTGCACACAATCCTGCAGGAAGATCTTGGAGCTACGCAATGCCTTTGAAATTCCGTTGTATGTGCATGACCAAGGAGGACAGGCGAATGTAATCACTTCCTATTGAGAAAAGTATAAATATCTGAAAATTCAAACCAATAGTATAAAATAAAACACGCCCTCATATACAGACAACAGGCATTGCAACCAGTCTTCTAGTTGCTGAAGATACGAGTATATACCTTGTAAACCCAAACGTCAAAGTAACGCCGCCCTTGAGAGAGTAGTGGAGCAAAGGTGTCATGTTTTGGAGGAAAAAAGCCCATACATTCACCATGAAAATATCTCAAACATGTGTTAATTTAATCAAAACTGGTAAAATCATTATGAAGAAAATAAAAGTTTTTGAAAATTTTTCTGTGTAAAGGACAGTTTAGGGTGAGAGATTTTCCTGAAAAACTTCGTATGGCATCCTAGGAAAATGCTGAACTTAAAATACCAAGTTTATTGATAGAGTCAACATGAAAACTACAATGCCATAGCCGGGATTTGAACCACGGATCTCCTGGTTTCCTTCCAGTCGCTCTTACCCTTTGAGCGACCATGGCCAACGTGCCGTCCTTACATTGAATTCTCCATTTGACCCATATATGGACTCAATGTCAGGACGGCACGTTGGCCATGGTCGCTCAAAGGGTAAGAGCGACTGGAAGGAAACCAGGAGATCCGTGGTTCAAATCCCGGCTATGGCATTGTAGTTTTCATGTTGACTCTATCTATCAAAAACCTTAGCCTATATCCGGCTAGTGTGGAGAAATGATTAATTTCCATCAAATTAACTAAAATACCAAATTTATTATTTAAGCAACTTTTCGTTCTGAGTTATGCTGTTCGCACACATTCACAAACATACACAAACCATTTTTCTAAAATATTTCTTTAGATTAACGGGACCTAAAGGCATGTATTTCTATGGAAATTTTCTGTTGAAACTTTACATTATAGGCTTCGAAATTATCTAATATTAATACAAAGAGTAGCTGTATATACGACAGCAATTTGAAGCCTATAGAAAGTATTTTATAAAGTTAAGGGAGATACATTATTTAACGAGTGAGTATTGTAGTGTTTCGCATCCTGTCAAAGCTTGCTTTAACACTTGTCAGGTACAATCAGGTACAGTAATACCTCAAGTTAAATGTTCTGTTTTGTTGGCGAAGCTCATTTATCAAATGAACTAATCTGAAGAATACACTGAATTAGATCTAATCTGACATACATTTTATACATATATGTGTTCAGCTATTTACAGCTTAACGTTATTACTTTCAATATTAATTTAAAAGTGGCTTTAAACTTCAAAGGTCTTCTACTGAAGAAAAGTTGTGTTTATTGTATTTGTAATTTTAAAATATTAAGTTATTCGTTTCAACAAGATATTTGAAATTTCCTTTTACTTAAAAATGTATTTTACTCTACTAACAAAGATAATGTTATAGCTCTATCTTACATAGTTTCGAAATAAAAATTATAGTTAAATGAAAATTGCAGATACAATTTATGTAAATTATAGTGACATACAAAATTGTAGAAACATGTTATAGAGTTGAATGCGGTTACCTCACTGGAATCTGTAGCAGAAGGCAAAATCATTAGCAATTGGGTACATGGTCAGGCAACCAACAAAACCGGTTTCAGGTAAGGGACACTGAAGTGTTAATTGTTCATGGTCATGTTTATTATTTGTTGAGAAAAAATAAGTTTTTAAGAGATTCTTATCCAGCTGTGCTTATTTAAAACATACTCTTTCCGAAATAGACCACCTGGTTGTGATTTATCACACGTAAAAGTTTGTTATTATAGTAGTATTAGTAATAGTAGTAGTGGTTGTAGTAGTACATTACTATCGTTCTGTAAGAATTCGTCATTACATTTGTATTTTCTTCATAGTTAATGACGTCTTCACTTATTTTCAAACTCATTCTATAAGAATTCGTAATTTTTCTTGATTATTTAAGTTCATTCTGATACAGCGTTTTCGTTTAAAACATAACGTATATAAAAAAAACAACCCCCACCCTTCAATTTACTGAAAGGGTGGACCACCTGAAACGTAGATGATTATCTGTGTGCCCAACTGCTATGCACACCCTCACTCTCGCCATAACCGACTTCCCTGATTGAAGGTTTTTCCTCAGCCCTCATTAAGAGGAGCAGAACAAAGAGGCTCACTTAAAATCTGAAATCATGACGTCATACTCGCCATTACGCACACCATTGCTCTGCAATTCTCTAGCTCTTGTTGTTTTAATTGCAATTAGTGTAGAAATGTATATCAGTAATGATGCTAAACAATAATGAATGTGTCGTGCTTTCTAAAATCCTCTGCCAGTTTTTATTTTGTAAACACCAGAATTAAATAATTTCCCTATCCAAAGTCACTCTCGTTGCAGATGTTGTACTAAGTGTAATCTACTTTCTCAGGTAAAATTAATTGTAAAATTATACTTGAGAATTTCAGATAACAATGCAAGAACTCAGGAATAACAATATTTTTCTTGATTATACGAGGTACGTCCAGAAAGTAAGTTCTGTTTGGTAATAAAATTAAATTGTGTACAGATACAGAAACATTATTTATTGCACAAAATTCTACAACTCTTAAACTACTTTTCCACATAACTGCAGAAATTTTGCAGGCATTTGTCATAGCGAGGCACAAGTTGGAAACATTTTCTTTCAGCTCTTCGTCATTGTTGAAGTGTTGACCGCCAAGGAAAGATTTGAGATGCAAAAACAGATGAAAGTCGCTAGGAGCAAGCTCAGGACTGTACGGGGGTTGTCAAACACGTCCGAGCCAAATCCCTGTGGGATGTTTTTCGTCGCATTTGCAGTGTGTGGTCGTGCGTTGTCGTGAAGAAACACAAAACCTTTTAACATCACAAATTTGCTGATAAATTTCAATTAGTTTCACTTTCCTAGCATTCAGAAAACGAAAAACAGATCTGATTTCACAAGCGGCGGGATTTTCAATCAACACCGACATTGTAAACAAGCACAACAAACCGTACGTGGCTGACAGCGATCTCACAATGGCGAACGTTTCTTCTCCTTGATACAGAGCGTCTACCCCGCATGTGCGCAACCGCGATTGTAGCGCTGCAGCGGAGATAAATTGAAACATAACTTACTTTCTGGACGCCAATTGTAGATACACTGTTCTTTGGGTACAGAGAGTAAGTTAGGCATTTGTTACTACATGTCATCGACAAAAACTCGCAACACAGAGATGTTTACCTCAGCTTATCGCAGTTAACGGTTTTTAAACAAAACGTTTTATAATGATAATTAAATAAGTTCTATCAAATTATTCAAGTTTATTACACAGAACTGATACACAGATATTTTATCACTGTAATTCTGGTTTAAGGAAATATTAAATATGTTTGTAGCAATTTTTACTATATTACGTGTTGAAGAACCTAAACTGTAGCAAAATACATATGCCAGTTTTTTTGAGTTCATTCTGAGTTTCTGCTAAAACTTTGAACACGATTAATTACAAACTACATCCTATGAGCCATTTTTAATGCACAAAATAAAAGAAAATAGGTTAAAATGCATTGGATTTTGTATTATAATTTATCAGACAGTGTGCTCCTAGGCGTTTCAATGGACACGTGTTGAAACTTTAAGCCTGGCATCAACAAGTTAAAAATATTAAAAGCAGAAGCATTATTAACAGCGAAGTATTCTTCATATTTAAGTTTGATTTATGAGTCACTATGTTTACACTCAAACTTCACTTACTTGTTGTTGTATAATTGAAACGTTTTCAAGATCATTCGATCTCATCCTCAGCTGTTTGGTGACTAAATGAACCTTCCTCTTACCAGAGGAACATTACAGATAGGAACATTAAGTTGAAACAAACAGAAAAATCTGCAGTTTCACACCATTTTTGGACAGAAAACCACAACATTGGCCACAACATTAAACTGTTAAAATCTTTAAGTACACCCATAGAATTGGATATTTGGGAAAAAATATTCATAACAAAAACCGTGATAAAGCTATAAATTTTGAAATCCCGGCATTAAATGAAGTATTAAAACTTAGTGCCCCTAACACCAGATGGCAGAGTGATCGGAGCTCCGTAGTAGTGGAAGAAGAGGAAGGTTCATTTAGTCCCCAAACAGCTGAGGATGAGATCGAATGATCTTGAAAACGTTTCAGTTATACAAGTGAAGTTTGAGTGTAAACATAGTGACTCATAAATCAAACTTAAACAAGTTAAAAGTTTTAAAATACATTCTGAAAAATAAAAAAAAACGAATTATTGTATTTTTTGTAAATTTTCTACATATTTTAATTGTAGCTTCCTTTAAAGAAGAGATTAAAACCCATATCCCTGCCGATACTGATAATTTTTAAAATCGAGATTCCGTATACGACGCCGAGAGAAAATTCATTCACCGGTGGCGCTGATATGACTTTGGCAATTGACTACGTTGTTAACAAACAAACAATTTATTTATTTCTATCTCACCCTGCTAAATCTGCTAAGTAAGGCAGGCGTGTGTGAATAGCATGATTAGTTAGAGCTTCCACAAAAGTCCTATTTGTCACGTAAATATGACAGCTTTTTCATTACACTGCAGCCTGGAATTTCTATGTTAAATGCTAAGTTTTTCGCTGAAGAAAATTCTGTATACTTCCGAGACACATCCTAATCACCCACAATTGGAGGATGAATAAGATTGGCGTAGTGGACGAAGCGGAATAGAAAGAAAAGCTGTGGAACATTCAGTTTCAGTGCATCACAGTGTGATCCACATAAACCTGAACCATTTCAATAAGCCATAGCTTTTGAGCTAATAGGACACACGTGTAACTTTGGGAGAATATAATACACAATTGCGAGATTATATTACACTATTTACATCTCAGAAAAAATGTTGGAAGTGTCCTCCACCAGCCTCTGCACATGTTTGCACTCGTCTCACCATATTCTCCGAAGTTTTACAGAGATGATTTCGAATTGAGAGAAGGTTATTTCCAGCAAGATGGAGCAACGTGCCATAGATCTAATGACACCATGGAACTTGTAACCAGTTTCTTTGATAATCAAATAATCTCCAAAGTTCTATGGCCTCCCAGATCCCCTGACCTAACCTCACCGGATTTTTTCTTGTAGGGGTATCTAAAAATAGAGTGTACAAGAATAGGCCACGGACAATTGATGTAAATAATCATAATCGTTGCGTTGAACAGGTAAGCCATTTTAACTACTTGGGAAGTGATGTTAGTTATGACAAGGAATATGATGTCTACAATAAAATATGCAAATTTCAAAGAGTGTGTGGAAGAATAAATAGAACATTTAGAAACAAAATACGTAAAGAAACAAAATTAAAGTTCTACAAAGTTATGGCTGTACCTATACTGGCATACGGAAGTGAGACTTGCACGTTAACTAAAAAGCTACAGAGTAAAATACAGGCTTCAGAAATGAAATTGTTGAGAAGTGTGAAAGGATGCACGAGAGGGACTTAATAAGAAATGAAAATATAAGAGAAGAGTTGGGCATCTTTAGTATGAATGATAGGTTAAAAAATCTCAAACAAAAATGGAAGGAACATGTTGAAAGAATGCCAGATAATAGACTTACAAAACAAATATTACAGTATCATCTAAAGGTAGGAGATCGGTGGGCAGACACAGGAAACGATGGCTGGAGGACTTCGAAGGCGGAACAGGCACTTGATTGCCTATGCCATGAAGTGAAGAAGAAGAAAATTGATGTTCTCAAGGAATCCATTCGAACCGAAATAAGTAACATTGACGGGGATACTCTCCGTAAAACCTCAGAGAATATGGTGAGACGAGTACAGACATGTATAGATGCTGGTGGAGGACATTTCCAACATTTTCTCTGAGATGTAAATAGTGTAATGTAATCTCCCAATTGTGTATTATACTCTCCCAAAGTTGTACGTGAGTCCTATTATTGGTTCAAATGTTATGGCATATTGAAGTGGTTCAGGTTTATTTGGATCGCACTATATATTCATATCTTTACGCATCTCTCTCATATTATTCACATATGAATTGCCTGTTTCCCACGACACCCATACAGATTTCGTAGTACCATTCCCCATTTTTCTGGGCTCATTTGGGCATCATTTCACCTATTTCATTCATCGCCCGATACGGCTTAATGTTGGAGGGTGCAAGTGAAAATAAATAGAAAATGAAAATAAATAATTTGAACCTTCGTCTTACCTTAATACGTTTCACTCTTGTAGCCATATTTATTTTTGCCCATTTGCAGCACTGATTAGGTAACAATCATAACAACAAGGAGGATTATGGAAGCAAGAAAATCTGTATATACTTACTGTACAAGTTCCTGTAGCAATTTCAGTGCATATTCGTTGTAAATCTGTCTTAAACGAAGTTGAGAAATAACAAAATGCCAGAAATGGAGCTAAAGCAGCTCGATTTCTCACTTAGTCTAAAGAAACACACTGCCTCGGGTAATTAACTTATCCGCCCACAAAAGTAGTTCCAATATAATACACCACCGTCGCCTGGGGAGCAGATTTTGAAAAACTAATTCGTCTTCCGCCAATCCGAATCACCATTATTCCAGAAAGTTTTAAGATATTACATTACAGCTTTTATACTTAATTAGTTTCCTGTACTATGTGTTTATTAAAGATGTTAGGATTATTTAATTGATCGTCGTATAGCTAATTAAAATACCTAAATTATTAATTATACATAATGTTTTATATGTGATAAATTTTTATGAATTTTAAGTATGTAATACCGATTTTATATAAGCTATGATACCGGTTTGAAATACACCGTGATCCATATAAACCTGAACCATTCCAATAGGCCATAATTTCCCTTTGAGAGCTCGTAGAATGTAGAGATTTGTTTTTAATGATCTCAGTGGCTCTGGGAGAATTATCAACACTGACAATTGTTGACAGTTGACAGTCAATTATCTTTGATACGACTGTAAACACTGAAGTTTACATGGGTATCTTCAAGACATTTGTGGAGCAACTGAATGATATCGAATTAAGAGAAGGTTATTTCCAGCAAGATGGAGCAACGTGCCATACATCTAATAACACTTGGAACTTGTAACCAGTTTCTTTGCTAAAACTGTAAACACTGAAGTTTACATGGGTATCTTCAAGACATTTGTGGAGCAACTGAATGATATCGAATTAAGAGAAGGTTATTTCCAGCAAGATGGAGCAACGTGCCATACATCTAATAACACATGGAACTTGTAAGCAGTTTCTTTGCTAAAACTGTAAACACTGAAGTTTACATGGGTATCTTCAAGACATTTGTGGAGCAACTGAATGATATCGAATTAAGAGAAGGTTATTTCCAGCAAGATGGAGCAACGTGCCATACATCTAATAACACATGGAACTTGTAACCAGTTTCTTTGCTAAAACTGTAAACACTGAAGTTTACATGGGTATCTTCAAGACATTTGTGGAGCAACTGAATGATATCGAATTAAGAGAAGGTTATTTCCAGCAAGATGGAGCAACGTGCCATACATCTAATAACACATGGAACTTGTAACCAGTTTCTTTGCTAAAACTGTAAACACTGAAGTTTACATGGGTATCTTCAAGACATTTTTGGAGCAACTGAATGATATCGAATTAAGAGAAGGTTATTTCCAGCAAGATGGAGCAACGTGCCATACATCTAATAACACATGGAACTTGTAAGCAGTTTCTTTGATAATCTCAAAAGGTCTGTGGCCCCAGATCCCCTGACCTAACCTCACCGGATTCTTTCTTGTGGGGGGGGGGGGTATTTAAAAATAGAGTGTACAAGAATAGGCCACGGACAATTGATGTTCTCAAGGAATCAATTCGAACCGAAATAAATAACATTGGCAAGGATACTCTCCGTAAAACTTAAGAGAATATGGTGAGACGAGAACAAACATGTATAGATGCTGGTGGGCACTTCCAAAATTTTCTCTCAGATGTAAATAGTGTAGTGTAATCTCCCAATTGTGTATTAGGTATATTCTCCCAAAGTTGCACGTGTATCCTATTATTGATTCAAAAGTTATGGCCTATTAAAATGGTTCAGGTTTATATGAACTGTACATATTTAAGCTATATTCATTGTTAAACAGTTAAAAGATATCAACACTATCTTTTGTGATGATTTTCTTGAGTGTTTAGGAAGAGACGCGTTCATCAGTGTGTGAAATGAGGATGGCCAACAAATGAAGACAGATTAGAAACGTATCCGTTTGGCAAGCTGTTCTCTGACAGCCTAAGCTCTACTTGTCATGTGTTACAGAGAGATCAGGCTTATCTTCTGCTCTTTAATTTAATTGTCAGGCTCCAAGTGTCCCTACAGTGATTTGGCTTCCTTACTTTCTCTAATATTATTCACTGCTCGTTTCCTTTACCTACTTAAATGGGAGTTAGCATATGTGTTTTCGGATCATTGTCTATTTTGCATTTTTAGTTCTTCTAACACCTATCTCGCCGTCTCTGTAGCATAGGTGGTAGCGTATCTATCTCACATTCAAGAGGTCTCGAGTTCCAATCTTGGTTATGTGAGTTGTCTGGATAAGATTATTTCCGGGATTTTCCCTTAACCTTAAATATGAATGACCGGTAACACTAAGCTCTATGAACTCCGGGCTCATTTGAACATCATTTCACCCATTTCATTCATCATCCAATATGACTTATCGTGGAGGACGTACAAAAACACTTACCTCTAGTACACAATAGGAAATACTCCTCTCTAAACTTTATATCAAAGATATATTCACACAGAATTTGCCTTCGGTGCCCGTGGCCGTCCTTCCTGACACATGAGCTTTCCGGGTCATTTGGTGAATACTAGGAAGGTTAATTACATCCCCCGAATATCCGATCCCTCCATTTCACCTAACACCATTTCTCTTTTCACTCCACTTTCATCCTGCATGGCTGTTTCTGTGTCGATGGTGTCTAGGTGTTGTATGTCAAAGGAAAAGGATGCTCTGTGTACACTTCGGTCCTCCGTTTCGGGACGGCCCCCTAGCCTTTCAGCTTACCTCTTCCTTTCAGGGAGCGTATCGTCAGGGACATCTTCCACAGATCGAGTTGCTAAGTTTCCTCTGCAAATCCCGTGCACCTCGTAAGTATTTTCCGAGAGTGCGATATTACCATTTTCAAGAAATTATAACCATCCTAAACTATATATAGGAATGTCTTAAGAAGTCCTCTTCTACTGTAAGTATGCTACAGAGGACTCTATTTGCTTCTAATGTGATTTCTGCAAGGGAGGGATAAAGGGGAGACCCAAAGAGTGACGACGATGGTGCCAGCCCTGACGTCGGCTAACTCGGTCTGAGCTCCGAGCCACCCGGGCGTATTATCATAGTCCAGACAGTTCCCAAAAAAGTAGCCCCAGAAATTCTAAGTAAGAAATCTTGTCCCCGTAGGGAAAGGGACCCGTCCCTTTCAGCTGCCGTGGTGTGGGCGCTGCGGACACTTAGCACTCGTGGTACCTCTGACGTTACTAGAGGAACCTCGGGCCGAACATTCGATCCCCTCCCTGAATCGGAGTTCTTCGGATTGGGTTGGACTCGAGGGGGAAGTGTGTTACCGTTACCCACGGTTAAATGGGTACTTCCGGCCAGCTTGTGCCACCCGGAGGGGGCAGAGGGTTGCCTAAAAAGTCCCGGGTACTAGCCTGCAGAGCTAGTGGAAGGTGTGCTAAATCACCGCATTTCTACGGAAATAAAAGACATTTTAAATTTCTGCAACTTGGACTTTTAATTGTACGAACCCACAGTCACAATATCCTTAACAAGTTGCATACACGCAATAATAGGCATTTGTGACAGTAGTTTGTGGAGATGTGTGGGTAGGAAATATTACGTGAACTTAACACGTCAAAGATTTTGTTTCCTTTTGTTTTCTTTTTTTTCCCCCCAGTACAGCCAACACGAAATGTGTCCGCCTCCGTAGCGTAGATGGTAACGGGTCTGCCTCACGTTCAAGAGTTCCACAGTTCCCCAGGGTGAGTTGTCTGAATAAGGTTTGTTCCAGGTTTTCCCCTTATCCTGAAAAATGAATGTCGATAACTCTGTATGGACCCTGGGCTTATTTGAGCATCATTCTATTCATTTCGTTCATCGAGCAATATGATTAAACGTTGGAGGACCTAAAAACACACTTTGCACTCATATCGTTTTGAAAGTTTTAGATTAAATTAGATTAGATTTGTATTATGCATATTCCAAAATTTTATAATTTACAACTTTTGGCTACATTTATTTGTCTTTACCTTGTTGCTACCTTGGCTTATATGACACTCTGGTCTTCTGCTCTGCCAGGTAGCTCTTAACCTCCATACCTCCTTGTTACTTACTTAGTCCCATTCTTCCCCCTTGTGATCCTTTTTTGTATTCTTTATATTTTTGCTCCATTTTTCTTTTACTTTCTGCAAGAACTCACCAATATTCTTACCTTCTTTTCCTCCCTGCCCATTATCATTTTTATAGCTACTATCCTCTTCTCTACTTTCTCCCATTTTTCCTCCCAAATCTTTTTTCTCCATATTGCAACCTCCTCGCATTCTGTTACATAGTGTTCTATGCTTTCTTTTCCCCCAGACAACTCACGAAGTCCCTTTTCCCTACCTCTTATCCCTCTTAGAAATATTGTTCCTGTTCTCATCCAAGCTAGCCCTTTTCTCTTGCCTATTGCAGTAATTTACATATGCTTCTCGTCCCCAATGTCTTTTTATTTGTTTGTAAAACTGTAATGATTTCATATTTTCTATACTTCCCCATATTTCCTGTCTTTCTATATCTTCTATTCTTCCCCCCCCCCCAGGGGCCTACTTCGGTACGTAAAGTCTGTCTACTCAACGCAAGTGCACGGCGGCCGCTTTCTTCGAGGAACCCTCATAATCGTTTTACAACATGGACCCTTCTCCTGACGGTCCTCTCTACAAGGTTGCAATATTTTAACATCACCGTCCTGCACCTAATGAAACAGAACAACTGGAAGTTGGAACTTTGGCAACTGAGACTCCACGCGGAGTAGACATGCAACTGTCATTTTCAGAAAAGCGGGGTTGATATTGGTCCCCAACGCCTGTGTTCCATTTCTGAAGTGTGGAGATAGATTTATGATGGTCATTAGTGGGCGGGCGGCTCAGGTTCCTTTGACTCCGAACTGCACATGCGTTAAGTAAACGGACTTTACGGGTTTGGCGCACCCGGGGTCCCGAGCCAACAGTCTCCCTCGTGTGGGCTCCTCTTCGTGGTTGAGGGAGACGGTCAACAGACCCACCCACGTGTAGGCCGTGCGTGGAGACCCGTGGAGAAGGTTTTTAGATTCTTGTCTAGTTTAGAGTTTAGGATTTAGTGAAAGAAATTTTTAGTAGGTTTTGATTGATGTTTTTTATGTACGTGTATTTTTAATAGGTTTTGTTACACTTGTATAGTTTTTAGAAAGTTTTATATCTGGCTTTTGCCATGACTATTCTGCATTTTACCAATTTGCCCATATAAATATTTTAAGATAGATTGACAGTAGGAAACAGTGAATACTACACGGTATCACAGTATATTAAAAACTATGTACAAAAAGTAGTGCGATGTATAGTTTAAGGGTCCGTATCATTGCACAAGCCGACAGACAGTTCTAGGAAGGTAATCTCGCCTACAGTAAGTTGTGCCTGAAGGTTCCTTAGTCGGCGGCACTCAGTGTTTATTTGGCTAGGGGAACGTTTCGCTTCAGGGGATTTCACAGCGTTTCTCCGACAATTCGCGTCGCAGATGCAGTAACTTCCGGTCACATGCAGTAATTACATTTCCGCTCGTACTTTGGTGGCGCATCAAGTCCCTTTTCAAGCCGTCTGCTATACAAAATGCTCTGATTCAACTTAATGATACGTTCAGCTTTCATAAAAGAAAGTAATGGAGCATTGGATGCACTCTTTCAGATACGTCTTCTTGTTTCTGAAACTCAATAAGCCTTTTTGTCTTGCACTGAGGTCCCTCTTCTTTTCTACGCCTCTTTTCCCACATCGTACCTATCCTGCTTTTCATTTTATTCATCTTCGTACACAATGATGGCACTGAATTATCCCTTTTCTGTCTGTATTCGTTACTTTTGTCTCATTTTACTTACCGTGCTTGTTTTTATCTCTCTATTACGTATTTACAATAAACGGACAAAGTATTGTATTCTACCCAAGAATTCGATACGAATGAATTAATGAATTATTTACCGTGCATATTACATTTTTTATTTAAAACTTTTGGCTACATTTATTTGTCTTTACCTTGTTGCTACCTTGGCTTATATGAAACCCTGGTCTTCTGCTCTGCCAGGTAGCTCTTAACCTCCATGTCTCCTTCTTACTTAATTAGCCCCTTTCTCCCCCCCATCTTCCTTTTTTATATTCTTTACATTTCATGTCTCCTTATTTAATTAACCCCTTTCATCACCCCCCCCCCCATCTTCCTTTTTTATATTCTTTACATTTCATGTCTCCTTCTTACTTAATTAGCCCCTTTCTTCCCCCCCATCTTCCTTTTTTATATTCTTTACATTTCATGTCTCCTTCTTACTTAATTAGCTCCTTTCTTCACCCCCCCATCTTCCTTTTTTATGTTCTTTACATTTCTTACCCAGTTTTCGTTTACTTTCTATAAGAACTCACCAACACTTCTTACCTTCTTTTCCTCCTTTCCCGTTAACATTTTTATAGCTACTATCCTCTTCTCTACTTTCTCCCATTTTCCCTCCCAAATCGTTTTTCTGCATATTGCAATCTCCTTGCATTCTGTTACATAGTGTGCTATGCTTTCTTTTCCCCCATAAAACTCACAAATTCCCTTTTCCCTACCTCTTATCCCACTAAGAAATATTGTTCGTGTTCTCATCCAAGCTAGCACTGCTCTATCTTGCCCATTTCAGTAATCTACATATGGTTCTCGTCCCCAATTTGTTTATAAAATTATAATGATTTCATATTTTCTAGAGTTCCCCATATTTCCTGCCTTTCTACAAGGGGCGTCCAGAAAGTAAGTTCTGTTTCAATTTATCTCCACTGCAGCGCTGCGATCGCAGTTCCGCACATGCGCGGTAGACGCTCTGTATCAAGGAGAAGAAACGTGCGCCATTGTGAGATCGCTGTCAGTCACGTATGCTTTGTTGTGCTTGTTTACAATGTCGGTGTTGATTGAAAATCCCGCCGCTTGTGAAATCAGATCTGTGATTCGTTTTCTGAATGCTAGGAAAGTGAAACCAATTGAAATTTTTTTTGGCAAATCTGCGATGTCAAAATGTGTTGTGTTTCTTCACGACAACGCCCGATCACACACTGCAAATGCGACAAGAAACATCCTACAGGAATTTGGCTGGGACGTGTTTGACCTCCCCCCGTACAGCCCTGACCTCGCTCCTAGCAACTTTCATCTGTTTTTGCATCTCAAATCTTTCCTTGGGGTCAACACTTCAATGACGAAGAGCTGAAAGAAAATGTTTCCAACTGGTTGAAGACACAGGCGGCAAACTTCTATGAAGAACGTATACAAAAACTTGTGCCTCGCTATGACAAATGCCTGCAAAATTTTGGAAGTTATGTGGAAAAGTAGTTTAAGAGTTGTAGAAGTTTTTGAAATAAATAATTTTTCTATAGCTGTACACAATTTAATTTTATTACCAAACAGAATTTACTTTCTGGACATACTTCGTATTTGTTCTATTCTGCATGTTACCAATTTACCCACATCGCTTGTATTCCTTAATGATTTCACTTGAAAAGGTGCGTATAGGTGTATGGGCACTTATTTTTTTTTAAAAAAATTACGTCCTCCAACGTTGTCATACCGAACTGTGAATAAAATGGGTGAAATGATGCTGAAATGACTCCAGAGTCCATAGAGCTGGGAGCTACCAGACATTCATCTTTTAGGACAAGGGAAACTCCTGGGGAAATCTTTTTCAGATAACTCATTCTAAATGAAATTTCAACTCAGGACCTCTTGAACGTAAGACAGACCCACTACCACTTACGCTACAGAGGTGGGCTCTAATAAAATAAGTGAAAAAAAGAAATAAAAGCGTGGTATTTATTTTCATTTTCAAGTATGTACCACAACGATTTTTCAAGGTGCTCAACACCAAAACTACTTGATATGGAAAATTTATTTTTCTAAACAAATAGCGTTCACCATTTAAGCAAAACTTTCATACATTTTCAAGACTGTTAAAACAAATTTGAATGTTCTGGGAATGGCCTTTGTAGACCTCAATTTGGAAGAGTTACCGTAAGAGAAAAACAAAAGTTTACACACAAAAAATGTACATATCATTAAAGCATTCGTTTATTACTACGTTTTGGGGGGAATAAAACAGAGCTGAAAGCCATTCCATAGTTACTAGCTCTTAAAATCGCATAAAACTATTGCATTTCCCTATTTCCATCGTGCCTGAAAGAAAAATGTGTAATAAAACGACTTCTATATCTATTTATACTTCACACGAAGTATAGAGTGATCCATATAAACCTGAACCATTTCAATAGGTCACCAATAATAGGACACACGTACAACTTTGGGAGAATATAATACACAATTGGGAGATTATATTGCACTATTTACACCTCAGAAAAAATGTTGCAAGTGTCCTCCACCAGCATCTATACATGTTTGTACTCGTCTCACCATATTCTCTGAAGTTTTACGGAGAGTATCCTCGTCAATGTTACTTATTTCGGTTCGAATGGATTCTTTGAGAACGTCAATTGTCCATGGCTTATTCTTGTACACTCTATTTTTAGATACCCCCACAAGAAAAATCCGGTGAGGTTAGGTCAGGAGATCTGGGGGGGGGGGGCACAAACCTTTTGAGATTATTCGAATATCAAAGAAACCGCTTATAAGTTCCATGCTGTCATTAGATATATGGCACATTGCTCCATCTTGCTGGAAATAATCTTCTCTCAATTCGATATCATCTCCGTAAAACTTCAGAGAATATAGTGAGACGAGTACAAACATGTATAGATGCTGATGGAGGACACTACCAACATTTTCTTTGAGATGTAAATAGTGTAACGTAATCTACCAATTGTGTATTATATTCTCCCAAAGTTACACGTGTGTCCTATTATTGGTTCAAAAGTCACGATTCAGGTTTATATATCTCGCACTATATATTAAAGCAACAGCGTTGTAACAGTAGATTGCTATAGAATAAATAGGGAAAGTCATGCAAGTGTAACAGATTCGAAACGTTTTTTTCCTAACAGCGGTATTTTCCTTGCATTTAATCACATGTTGCTTGTTTTGCATTACATCTAATGCAGGTTGATCCCTCACCTAGTCGTTTAGCAGTGAGATTTACTCCTGATTTCTGTTGTTCAATGGAAAAAGTGTTAATAGAATGAAAAATTATTTTAGACTTTCTCAGAAGTTCAGTATTCAGACGGAGTTCGATTCGATTCCGGTTCGGGGCGAGAGATCTTTCTCTTAGGATTATTGTTTACACCTAGTGCAGTAAGGAAATTACATAAAATGAGAGTTTTGGTGAGTTTTTAAAGGTTTATTAATTATAATTATTTTACTATTGTTTACTTTAAAAGTTTCCTTATTCAAAGGCTGCCTCTTAGAGAAAGCATGACAGTCACAAAATTGCCAATAGTACTACATAAATTAAGAGCAAAATGAAAACAGAACGAAATAATACAATAAAACAATTATGAATGATAATTCTAACACATTTTCCGTGTGCATATAGGGACTTTTAGGGACGCCACCTTTCCATCAAGATAGCTACTCAATTGGCATCGTGAGACTGGATACGTCTCGAACCAGACCTCTTTACAGCTCTGAGAATCGAAGACAGGTCCCACGGCGTGTTTGAGAATCGAACCTGCAGTCCTAGCTAGAGGCAGACATGCTATCTATCAAAAACGCTAGAAGGAAGTAATAATGTTATAACTAGAAGAAACAAACTGAATTATATCTTACAGTTTTGCAAATTGACGGTGAGTTGCTTTGTTTCGGGGGAAATCACGGGAAGAGCCTGCTTTTTTGTGTAATTTACGTCCTGCAACGTTAAGTCATATCGGACGATGGATGAAATGGGTTTAAGGATGCTCAAATGAGTCCATGGTCTATGGAGCTTAGAGCTACCCGACATTCGTCTTTAAGGATAAGGGAAAACCCCGGAAAAACGTCATCCAGGTAACTCAATCACTCTGACCGATAACTCGGGACCTCTTGAACGTGAGACAGGTGCGCTACCATCCACGCTATGGAGGCGGGCCGGAAGAACGTGGGAGGCATCTCAGGAGCTATAAAGCCAGTTTATTAAGAGGGCTACAGTTTCCTTCAGAGTTAACTCTAACATCTTGCAACTGCTAGGTAAGAATTTGGAATTTTCCCGCGGACATTTAATAACGGCTGTCATCACAATGAGGTCAATAAAATATTTTTTATTAAATATAAAAAAATAAATAATAAAATATAAAATAATTAAAATATCAGTATATAGAACTGTGAAAAGTGATGGAAATGCAGTGATATAAAAAATGTATATAACCCTAAAATAATTCAATTGTCTAAATATTTTAACCCTTCCCAATTTGGGCTGGAAGTAATTAAAAACTGTCAAATTTGCAATAAACTGCCAGAATTCAGTAAAATGGCATTGAAATATGGTGAAATTAATATGAAAAAGAAAACTCTTATGTTCAAGTTTTGAAACTTTTTTGAAACATTAAAGTAGCGATTCTTCAACTGGAAAAGAATTATGAAAGTCTGCTGACTGCCTTTTGAGATTATCCAACCTACATACACATATATACTCGTTATTTATAATAAACATGTAGATAATGAAAGAAAATATAAATATTTTAAAATCAACAAGGACTATTTTGAAAATAGTTAAAAAAAGCTGATGTTTTTGACCCTGTTGTATACATTTTTTGTGTAGTAAAATGTTTTCTATCTCTTTCTTATATGCTTTACCAGTTTATAAGGACAGTTATTCAGAATATACATATCATTTGGAAATTAATTGTTCTTTCACACTAGCCGTGTGTAGGACGCACTATGAAAGGGTAGAGCCAGAATGAAAAATTTAATGCCATAGCCGGGATTTGAATCGCGGATCTTCTGGTTTCCGTCCAGCCACCTTAACCATTTGAGCTACTATGGCCAACGTGCCAACATGACATTAAATTCTCCAACTGACTCGTGTTTCTCCCGGTAAACCACTTAGAAGTTCTCATAAACACATGAGACAACTACCTTAATGGCGAATTACTATGCTGTAAGTACTTTAAGGTCCGGGCTTTATAGTTCGGACCACTATTACGTACAATTAATGGAAATTAATTGTTCTTTCACACTAGCCGTGTGTAGGATGCACTATGAAAGGGTAGAGCCAGAATGAAAAATTCAATGCCATAGCCGGGATTTCAACCACGGATCTTCTGGTTTCCGTCCAGTCGCTCTAACCATTTGAGCTACTATGGCCAACTTGAAAACATGACTTTAAATTCTCCAACTGACTCGGGGGAAACACGAATTTTTTATTCTGGCTCTACCCTTTCATACATATCATTTGTTATGAAAATATCTTCAACATTCCGCATTTTATTAAAAATTCTTTAAGGCATTTTTAATACAGTCTAAGGTTTTGATATATGTAATTCAATATAGACCTTAGTTTGGGGTAGGGTTTAATCCTTGGAAGGTGCTGCACTTAAATTGAAAGCTTAAATTTAAAGTATTTTTGTTGTTGGGGTAAGCTACACACACACGAGCGCGTTCAAAGACACACACACACACACACACACACACACACACACACACACACACACACACACACACACACACACACTTGCCTCTGTAGAGTAGGTGGTAGCATGTTTGTCTCATGTTCAAGAGGTCCTGAGTTGGAATCTCGCTCAGTGAGTCATCTGCATAAGGGTTTTCCCTAATCCTGAAAGATGAATGTCGAATAACTCTAGGCTCTACGTATTTACCCTGGACTTACTTGTACACCATTTCAACAATTTCATTCATCGTCCGAAATGGTTTTACGTTGGAGAACGTTAAACAAAAGAAAACAGAGGGATGATTTTCTATTCTTTGAGGAGAGAGAAGGGAGGCTCAAGAAACCTCAGAACATATTTGGGATAAAATGTTTAGATAGATTTTTTCTCCATATTCAGTAGAAAAAGTAAGAAATTATTCCATAATTAAGCTTTCATGTGTTACTCCTTTCATAAGTAATTAATATAATAAGGATTTATATAAAGTAGGTGTGTGTTGGATTAAACATTATACATTTGGTCACATCCAACAACTATGACCAATTTCTCTCAAAGATACAATTCTTAAACATTTACATACTATTCTAGGGCATGGTAAAAAATATAATAACAAATACTTAGTGACTTTATGAATGATTGAAGAACCACTGCAGGAGAAACGTTAACAAAAAGAAACAAAGAAGGAAACTGTTAACAGATCGATGCAGTAATCGAACACCAGACTAAACACAAAAAAGGCCAAAAAGGGATAAAGTTGGGGGAGAAAGTAAGAAAACTAAGGCAGAAACAAGACTCTGGTAGGCACCATATGATTTGTTGGGGAGAACCGTTGGTGACAGAAGTGGCAACCTCGCAAATACCTGAGGATCTTACCTGGTCTGCCGGAACTGTGTAGGGTGGGGCGAGCACAACAACAGCAGGTGGATGGATGGATGGATGGATGGATGGATACAGAAGGGAAAGCCTGGGCGTGCCGCACAGGAATTCCTCGTAATTGTCCTCATTATCCCTCAGGCCAAATCAAAGTATACCAGCAAATTCATGTTTTCCTTTTAAGATCAGCATATTCACAGTTAAATTCCAGGTGCACTTTTTATAGCACAGATAGTGTAGTAGCATAAGTAACAGGCTGGCCTCATAACTCAGTGGTAGAGCACCTGTCTGCTGCACCAGGAGTCCTGGGTCAGATTCTCAGCAGGGGATGGGGAATGGAAGTGTCAATGACAGCGTGAATGTGTGTGTGATTACCTATACGTAACATGTTCCAAAAGTAAGGTCCAAATCTCCTTCTATTACCTAAAAAATACTGCATTTCACCCAAAAGTGTCACCAGAAATACATTTTTGAGATACCTTGAATTAAAAATATATTTTTATAAAGAAGTCTCTCTCTCGCTGTCTGTAGGGGCGTGTGGATGTTGTTTCTGTGTCTAAAACATAATTATAAACAAACCAAATCTTTGATAGATACCGAATTTCAGTTCAATGCAACACGAAAATTTTAAAGAATTTTTTAAATAATGTTTTATCTTCACAAAAATGGCATTAGAGATTTTTATTAAACTATGGTTTATGTGGATAGAGTCATTACGAAAAATTCAAAGCCATGGTCGGGATTTGAACCATGGATCTCCTGGTTTCCGTCCAGTCGCTCTAACCCATTGAGCTAACATGGCCAACGTGCCGTCCTGACATTAAATTCTCCATTTGACTCATTTTTTTTGTAATTTACGTCCTACAACATTAAGTCATATCGGACGATGAATGGAATGGGTGAAATGATGCTCAAATGAGCCCAGGGTCCATAGAGCTTAGAGTTACCCGACATTCGTCTTTCAGGATAAGGGAAAACCCCGGAAAAACCTTATCCAGGTAACTCCCCTGACCGAGATTCGAACTCGGGACCTCTTGAACGTGAGGCAGACATGCTACCACCACGCTACCGAGGCGGGCATTTGACTCATATATTCCCCGTAAACCACTAGGGGCTCTCGCATCCGAGATACACCGTTTGTGGCGACTTACTATCGTAAGTACTTGAGTCCCATGCTTCATCATTTAACTCTTATTATTTTAGTTAATTGGTGGAAATTAATCATTTCTTCACACTAGTCGTTTAAAGACTAAGATCTTTGATAGATAGAGTCAATATCAAAAATTCAATGCCATGGCCTGGATTTGCACCACGGATCTCCTGATTTCCGTCCAGTCGCTCTAACCCATTGAGCTACCATGGCCAACGTGCCCTCCTAACATTAAATTCTCCAGTTGACTCATATATTCCCGGTAAACGACAGTAGTTTCCACAAACGGTGTATCTGGGATATGAGAGCCCCTAGTGGTTTACCGGGAATATATGAGTCAACTGGAGAATTTAATGTTAGTACGGCACGTTGGCCATGGTAGCTCAATGGGTTAGAGCGACTGGACGGAAACCAAGAGATCCGTGGTTCAAATCCCGGCCATGGCATTGAATTTTTCATGTTGCCTCTCTCCATATAAAACCTTAGCCTATGTACGGCTAGCGTGAAGAAATGATTAATTTCCACCAATTAACTTAAACATATGGTTTATGTGTTTAATATAGGTATTTATATGTTCAATTTTTTTTTTTTTGTAATATCAGAAGTCCTCTTCATTCGACGTGAATTTCGTATAGGGACGTATTAAACCCTGAGCGATAGATAAGAAGTTACAATGCAATAAATGTGGTACTTTTGAAATCACATAATTATTTATTTATTTCGTATAAAATGTTCGTAGCATTAGCATAATTTAGATATATTTGTTATTGTTGGTTTGACATTTTCAAAACTATAGTCATATTTTAAGTGCTGTGCCTAATCGTTTGTTTTCCCTTTCTTCTGCCGAGATAATGAGTTTGGATTTTAATGTAGATTTATCTTTAAGCCTTATATTTTCATTTTTAGTTATTACTTTCGCTCTCCCGACAAGTAATGAATTTTCTGTGGTTTTTAATTCTGCTAAGTCTGTTTCAGTTTGTTTAAACCAGTTTGGTTTTGTTTTGCGGTTACGGAAGAAATCAAAGATTTGTTTAGTTAATCTGCTAGAGTTCATTCTGAGAAGATGCTCATAAAAATTTATCCTCCTTTTCCGTATTAGTATCTGAGAGTTTTTCAATTTTCTTGTAAAGTTCTTTTGGTCGTATGATCTTTCTTAACATTTTTACGTTATTTTAATTACAGCTTCTCTATCTGACCCTAGAAATTCATTTTGAGTGTTTCTGATGCGTACAGTGCTTCTGGTTTAATCACTGGTTTATATGTTCTAATTACTAGGCTATAATACAGAAACTTCGTTTTTTTAACATTTGACAATCGGCTAGGTTTCTTCAACCAACTTGCATCTTTAAGGAAATTTGTAATGGAACTACGTTCTATAAAGGTTTGCTTCGATTACACGAAGTAAACAAAACAAAAAACATTAAGGAATAGTTTGTTGGACCTATATAGGAGTAAATAAGAACGTCATGTGAATGTAGAATGAGATACATCTCTTAATTTCTTTACCGAGTACTTGGAGTAAGAAGAGGATATATTGCATTAAGTCAAACATACGAGGGTGGTATATAAAAACAGGTGAATTTCGTTGTTCATCTGTTGACATTCACCAAAGTTTCAGCCATTTTGGACGCTCAGTTGTTATGTAACATTCGTATGCTTACGTTGAAAAGAGAGAAAAGATTAAGAGAGGTGGGGAAATTTACTAACAAAATGAAAGAGAAATGGTTGAGAACGGCAAGGAAATAAGAGGTAGAGAAATGGAAGACACAATCAGAACATTAGGTCAAGGTCATATAAGGGCTGGGATAGAGGTTAATGACCAGGGAGGCAACACCACTATCAACCCGTAATATAAGCTGCTGGCAAATTTGTACCTAGATTAGAATTGTAAGATATGAAACTACAAATAAATATTATTATTATATTATATCTAACATTTGTTTGAGTGAGTTGATGTGAGTGTTTTTATAAAAATGGACAAAATCGAGTATCGAGCTGTCATTAAATGTTTGCCTTTGAAACGCAATACGCCTACGCAAAACAAAGATGAATTGGAATCTATGTATGGGGACTTTACCACAGTGAAATTTTGGGCAGTAGTATTTAAAGGTGGCCGTAAGAGCTTGGGAGACGATGAACGTTCGGGACGTCCAAAACTGCAACTACCGACGAAAAAATCGCCCAAGTTCCTTCAAATGGTGTTAGACGACCGCCGAATTAAAGTGAGAGAGATAGCAGAGGGTATGAACATGTCAAAAGAACGTGTTTGTCATATATTAAATCAACATTTAGACATGAGAAAGCTGTCCGCGCGTTGGGTGCTGCGTTTGCTCACGTTAGACCAAAAACGTGTTCGAATGAACATTTCCAACGCTCTGTTGGCGCAGTTTAGGCGCAATAAATCCGAGTTTCGACACCGATTAATTACTGTAGATGAAATTTGGAGACACTATTATACGTCCGTAACAAAAATAAAGTCCAAACGGTGGACTGCCAAGGGGAAACCGGCTCAAAAAAAAAAAAAAAAAAAAAAAAAAAATGTTTTGTCGTCTGGGAAAGTGATGTCAACTGTTTTCTTGGATAGTCATGGAGTTATTGTAATCGATTATCTTCAAAAAGGTAGAAACATTATAGGAGTATACTACGCATCACTACTTGACAACCTGAAGGCAGAACTTGCGGAAAAGCGGCCACATTTACAGAAAAATAAAATCCTGTTTCACCAAGACAAAGCACCGTCTCACACCTCAGCGGTTGCAATGGCGAAAATCCGCGAATTACGGTTTGAACTGCTTGACCATTTACCTTACTCACCAAATCTACCCCCAAGCGACTTCTTGTTCCCTCATCTGAAAATTGCGCTCGGAGGACAAAAATTTTCTTCAAATGAAGAGACAGTCACCTTCGTAAGTCTTCGTGAACCTTTGCAGAGAAAAACCCGAGTATGTGTGTTAAACTATTTCTGCAAAGGTTTATCTCCCTTTAGATATAATGGAAAAGAATGGTTTGAATGAGATTCAGTTATCTGATAATTTCTTAAATTAACAACCAATAATAAAACCTATATAAAAGGAATTTAAGCTACGTTTCTGCAACTTTTCAAGAAATTACTCCACACTAAATACATAGAAAGGAAACATCGAATTTTGCAAGTAAATTTAACGGTAAATAATAAATTGATGGAAGTCCTACGGAAGTCAGGTCAAATTCTCTTTGGGCAGGTCATGGGTGTAACCACGAATCGCACAAGTTGTTAGGTAAGGCGATTTCTTATTGTCTTCTTGAGTATGGGAACAAATACATTACACTCAAGAGGAAAGCTTTACACTATTGCAAGCTGCACTGTCTTCGATGGAAGTCGAACCTTGTCCGTTTGGATATTAGCCTGTAGCAACCAGAGTGTTAGAAAGACCAACGAGGAAGGTACGCCAAGAATAGCATCCACATACCTAACAGAAGGGCAAATGACACAACGGTACAAAACATTTACCTGCCCTTTGTGACAAACATATCATGGAAGGTTATTGAAAAATAGGAACAGGAAAAAGTTTGTTACCTGGGCACTTACCGGAAAAATGTTCAAGGAAAAAGCATAACAGCTTTTCTAACTTTATTTTAAATAAACTAACTAATGTTGTTTTAAACCATATCTTGTCGTTACCTGTAGAATTTAATTAAGATATACTTATAACATATTTGGCCACGCCGTGGCTCAGTGGTTAGACCGCTTGGCTCTCACCAAGGCGGCCCGGGTCCGATCCCAGGCGACCACAAAGTGAGATTTGTGGTGGACAACACGGCGCTGGGGCGTGTTTTCTCCTGGATCTCCGGTTTCCCCCGCCATCTCATTCCATCGGTGCTCCATCTTTATCTCACGTATCATCAGTGTCATCGCCTGCGGTGTCCTATGTAGTAAAAGCGGGCGTTAAACACTACGCATTTCAATTATAACATATTGTGATCAACCAAGTGAAGTTGTTCAGAAGGTAAAATGTTTAATTTCTATTGCGTACATTGGAAAAAGTACACCCATTGTAATACATTTTATTTTATAAAAAATATGGATTTCTTTTAAAACGATAATGCATGAAATTATTTAAAAATTTATAGAGTATTGAATTTGTGCTTTATACAGTGCGATCCATATAAATCTGAACCACTTCAATAGGCATAATATTTTAACCAGTAATAGGACACACGTGCAACTTTGGGAGAATATAATACACAATTGGGAGATTACATTACACTATTTACATCTCAGAGAAAATGTTGGAAGTGTCCTCCACCAGCATCTATACTTGTTTGTACTCGTCTCACTATATTCTGTGAAGATTTACGGAGAGTATCCTTGCTAATGTTACTTATTTCGGTTCGAATGGATTCCTTGAGAACATCAATTGTCCGTGGCCTATTCCTGTTAACTATTTTTTTAGATAACCCCACAAGAAAAACTCCGGTGAGGTTATGTCAGGGGATCTGGGGAGCCACAGACCTTTTGAGATTATTCGATTATCAAGGAAACTGGTTGCAAGTTCCATGGTGTCATTAGATGTATGGAAAGTTGCTCCATCTTGCTGGAAATAGCCTTCTCTCAATTCGATGTCATTCAGCTGCTTCACAAATGTCTTCAAGATATCCATATAAACTTCAGTGTCTACAGTCGTATCATGTATAGATGCTGGTGGAGGACACTTCCGACATTTTATCTGAGATGTAAATAGTGTAATGGCAGATATAAATAGCAGATCATTTTTGGTTATTTAACCATGAAATAAATCCTGAAGTTAAATTATTAAAACAATTAAATCGTCCGATAGATTTAATGGTTTGGAAAAATATATTTATTTAAAAAATAAATATCGCGTAATGAATTTTGAAATTCCCGCAGTTGATTCTGTTTTCAGGTTTTTTTTCGTTTTCAGATTTTGGTAATACTAAAAAAAAAAAAAAAAAAAAAACCATATTAATATGGTAATCGGAATTCTTGACAACGGAGTGTGTTGATGGGCTGAAGATGTAAGCGATTTGTTTGTGAAATCAATCTTGATTAAAAATAAATTAACACAATTTTCTTAAGATAAGTGAAGTTTTTGCTACAAATAGTTATATTTGTGTAATGTAATCTCCCAATTCTGTATTATATTCTCCTAAAATTGCACGTGTGTCCTATTATTGGCCTATTGAAATGGTTCAGGTTTATATGGATCGCACTGTACATTTAAGAAAGACCATGGGCTCAGCAGTGACGTAGCGGGCTAAGGCAGCATGCCTTGGTCCCTGGCCACGGAAAGCGGCCCGGGTTCGATCCCACCCATGTGGTGGGGATTTTAGGTCCCGGGTATAGGACCGGTGCCCACTCAGCATCATGAGCAAAGTGAGGAGCTTACGCTAGGTAAGCGGCACTGGTCACGGAAACCAACATTCCGGCTGGGGGAAGTCGAGATGCTGACCACATCTCCTCCCCTTATAGGTTGGATGATCGTCCACCTCTGCCGTGCGTATGTGGGCGTGAAGCCGGCAGTCGGGTTGGTAGGCCTTGACCCTCTAAGGGCGGTCGCGCTAGTGGTGTGTGAATGGGTTTAACATCCACGCTTATGTAGCGTAGATGTCTCATGTTCAAAAGATCCCAAGTTCGAATCTCGGTCAGGACAGTTACCTGTTAAGATTTTTAGGTTATCCTCAAAAATGTCAGGTTACTCAAACTCTATGGACCCTCGGCACACTTGAAAATCATTTCACGCATTTCATTCATTATCCGACATGACAACGTTGGAGGACGTAAATTAAACAAAAGAACGAGCCCTCTGCATTTAAACAAAGCCAGTTCCAGACAAACAATGAGTATGAAGGGCTATGTTTATTTTCCAGTGTTCGTTTAATTAATATAGACTATAAATTAAACATTAAGAAAGGCAAGTAACACTTAGATATTTGTAAGCTTAGCGGGTAATTTGAGGTTAGTTTTCATGGGACATAGGTGCATGCACCAGGATTCTCCATTAGAAGCGTTCGATAGTTGCCGTAACACTTGGAGTGATTGACGTGAGCTAATTACTGAACATTCCGTGCACCACGATACCACTCTCAGCTTTCTGGAGAGCCCAATATAACTCTTACGCTCTTATCTTAACAGCAAAGTGGGGGGATGCCACTCGCGCCAAAGCTGTGTTACCTAGAAACTGGCTCCACTACCATCCATCATTATTTACTTCTTTACTG
Organism: Mantis religiosa; assembly: GCA_030765055.1. Lineage (NCBI taxonomy): Eukaryota > Metazoa > Arthropoda > Insecta > Mantodea > Mantidae > Mantis > Mantis religiosa. The sequence continues at coordinate 34,552,963 of CM060952.1, read as the reverse complement.
TCCATCTTGAAGACCAGGTTACGTATGGCTGGACGTACGCGAGCTGTCTGTCGTCTGCACATGTCCGACATGTTGATGGATGGTAAATAAGCTTTCTGTCGCCACACTTACGATTTTGATTAAAATGCCATAGTTAGATTAAATAAGATAAGAAAATATATTGATTTGCATTCAATGACTTCACTAGAAGCCACAAGAGCTTGTGAATATTAAACATAAGAGACACATCATATACAGGCAATATGAAAAACGAGGCAGGAATATACAGATACAAAATCAAACACTGCCCTGCAGACTACCAAATGTACATATACAGTGACCGTCATAATTTTTCCGATAAGGTGGTCTGTGCATGTAAGCTTGTTTTTACAGGATAAGTTGTTAAACAATTGAAAACTGCTAAACTTTGCACTTCATACAGTTATTACAAAAAGTATTCGTCTAATGCATGAGTTTATGTTTAAGGATGTATGCATACTGAAAAATCAACAGAATAAAGTACAGTAGGGACACTGCCTTATTTATTGATTAGTGAAAAACAGAATACAATAAAGAAACACATCTAGTATCTATTCATATAAACATAGTTAAACATTCAAAAGTAAGGATATGCAATTTAGGATACAAAATAAGTATTCGTCTGCTTACTGAAAATGCTGTAGAATGTTACGGTTAGTACTTTGTAGGTCCTCCATTCCTCTTTATAATCTCTTGCATTCTCCTTGGCATGGATTTCACCAAACATTGTGCTGTTTACACTGTAATTTTACGTCATTCCTCTAGTATAGCGTTCTTTAGATCCTTTATATTAGATATCTAATGATTCCTAATATTTTTATCCTGTATACTCCACAAATTCTCTATTGGATTCATGTCTGGGTATTGCAGTGGTGTCAGCATCCATCGTGGAGTATTATACAACGACCATAGCCTCGTTTCTGGAGCTGTGTGTTTTGGATCATAATCTTGTGTGAAAATATAATCCACATAAAGACCCATATTATTCACACATCTGGACAAATGTGTTTTTAGGATGTTTATATAAACCTTATGGTTCATAATTCCATTAATAAAACACAAATCCCCCAACACCATTTGCACTCATCCAACCCCAGACAAGTACTGAACCGCCTCCATGTTTAACTGAAGCTTCTATATTTTTCTCCTCAAGCTCACAATTCTTTTTTTCTCGACACTATTACTCGCCCTTTTGACTTAAAGAGTTCAAATTGACTCTTGTCAGTAAATACAACCTTCTTCCAGGATAATTTGTCTCAGATAATCTTATACAAACTGAAAATTTTTTGTGTTTAAGCCCCGCTTTTACTACCTGCGGCTACGCAGGCGGTGACACTGATAATACATGAAAAGAGGATGCAGCAACGGTGGAATGAGATGGCGGGGGAAACCGCCACGACGCCGTTTTGTCCGCCACAAAGCTCACATACGGTCACATGGGATAGAACCTGGGCCGCATTCGTGAGAGTCCAGTGGTCTAACCACTCAGCCACGGCGCAGCCTTTCATCTTGTGTTAATTCATTATTTGTTATACATGATACTCGATTGCATACCAAGAATTTTAGGATCGAGAATATACAAATGCAAGGAAGAGTTAAAGATCTTTGCAACATCGTCTGCTATAGATGTTAGAAATTATTCTTATAACCTTCTTTTGCATAAGAAATGGACGTTTATTTGTTACCATATGCCATAAGTTAAATGCATTTACATTAAGCGAATAATAATAATAATAATAATAATAATAATAATAATAATAATAATAATAATAATAATAATAATAATAATAATAATAATAATAATAATAATAATAATAATAATAATAATAATAATAATAATAATAATAATAATAATAATAATAATAATAATAATAATAATAATAATAATAATAATAATAATAATAATAATAGTAATAATAATAATAATAATAATAATAATAATAATAATAATAATAATAATAATAATAATAATAATAATAATAATAATAATAATAATAATAATAATAATAATAATAATAATAATAATAATAATAATAATAATAATAATAATAATAATAATAATAATAATAATAATAATAATAATAATAATAATAATAATAATAATAATAATAATAATAATAATAATAATAATAATAATAATAATAATAATAATAATAATAATATTAATAATAATAATAATAATAATAATAATAATAATAATAATAATAATAATAATAATAATAATAATAATAATAATAATAATAATAATAATAATAATAATAATAATAATAATAATAATAATAATGATAATAATAATGATAATAATAATAATAATAATGATAATGATAATAATAATGATAATGATAATGATAATAATAATAATAATAATAATAATAATAATAATAATAATAATAATAATAATAATAATAATAATAATAATGATAATAATAATAATAATAATAATGATAATGATAATAATAATGATAATGATAATAATAATGATAATGATAATAATAATAATGATAATGATAATGATGATGATGATGATAATGATAATGATGATGATGATGATGATAATGATAATGATGATAATGATAATAATGATAATGATGATAATGATGATAATAATAATGATAATAATGATGATAATAATAATGATGATAATGATGATAATAATAATGATAATAATAATAATAATAATGATAATAATAATAATAATAATAATAATAATAATAATAATAATAATAATAATAATAATAATAATAATAATAATAATAATAATAATAATAATAATAATAATAATAATAATAATAATAATAATAATAATAATAATAATAATAATAATAATAATAATAATAATAATAATAATAATAATAATAATAATAATAATAATAATAATAATAATAATAATAATAATAATAATAATAATAATAATAATAATAATAATAATAATAATAATAATAATAATAATAATAATAATAATAATAATAATAATAATAATAATAATAATAATAATAATAATAATAATAATAATAATAATAATAATAATAATAATAATAATAATAATAATAATAATAATAATAATAATAATAATAATAATAATAATAATAATAATAATAATAATAATAATAATAATAATAATAATAATAATAATAATAATAATAATAATAATAATAATAATAATAATAATAATAATAATAATAATAATAATAATAATAATAATAATAATAATAATAATAATAATAATAATAATAATAATAATAATAATAATAATAATAATAATAATAATAATAATAATAATAATAATAATAATAATAATAATAATAATAATAATAATAATAATAATAATAATAATAATAATAATAATAATAATAATAATAATAATAATAATAATAATAATAATAATAATAATAATAATAATAATAATAATAATAATAATAATAATAATAATAATAATAATAATAATAATAATAATAATAATAATAATAATAATAATAATAATAATAATAATAATAATAATAATAATAATAATAATAATAATAATAATAATAATAATAATAATAATAATAATAATAATAATAATAATAATAATAATAATAATAATAATAATAATAATAATAATAATAATAATAAACTAAATGTCTTTTCAGCGCTCCGTAGAGCAATTCTAGATTGCTGTCACTCAAAATGCACATATGCTCGTCTACTCATTATTTTGGAACGATTTGCCACTTCATGCATTTTTATTAGCAGCAACGATCGATAGACGGAGCATGTAGTTTACATCGTCGCCGTCAGGCGGCTCCATGGTGCAGGACCAAGATACTCAGCGCGAGTGTCTCTTTTTTTGGACCGGCAGTTGTTTGAATATGTGCAATCCCCCACTACCATCCTTTGTTGCACCTTTAATGAGCGACTGAGCATTGGAGTTTTTGTCTTTCTTAAGGACTATCGCCTGTTGTACTGTTAACTAGCTGTTAACTAAGGTATAAAGAATTATTACTGTATTCTATTTAAACATTTGGAGTAGCGAAGGCATCATTCGTTGGCTGGAGGAGAGTTCTCTACTACCCACTTTCATGCTGTATAACTTTAGCCAATATGTCTTCCCCACATAGTGTAAGACACATGATAAGAACTTGTTTCGCTTTATAGAATAGACTCTAATGTTCAGATGTTAAAATCGACGTTAAGAAATGTAACGTAACAATTGTCACAGCGTTAACAAAGCTGTTAAATTTCTTGTATTTCACCAACCTCTTTTCTGAAAATGTTAACAAGCAGGTGTTAACAACAAGAGACTTGGAAATTAATTGTTCTTTCACAGTGACCGTGTGTAGGCTAAATTGTGGAAACGTAGAGTCAGAATGATAAATTCAATGTCATAGCCGGGATTTGAACCACGGATCTTCTGGTTTCCATCCAGTCACTCTACCACTGAGCTACTATGGCCAACGTGCCGATATGACATTAAATTGTCCAACTGACTCCTGAACTCCAACTAAACTCGTAAGTGGTTTACCGGGAAAATACGAGTAATGACTCGTAACGACACGTAACGTCTCGACCCACCAATTTAATCCTTTGTACATGGAGCAGACGACAGAGACGTGCAGAGTTCTCTAACATTTGCTGGTTTAAACATTCGGCTGGGAAGTACTCGCGGCTACCCGCCCAAGCCGTCGGAGGGTGGCTTAGCGGGTTCCTTCCAGCGGGAACTTGGGAAAACCTGAAACATCAAATGGTCATCCTCTTGTGGAGCTAAGAAGAAGTTTCAAGCGCAGGTCTCGTGCCATCTGCTTTCCGTCGGGAAACGGAATGAGAAGAAATGCCAGAGATAATAATCGTGGTGGAGGAACCACTTCAGCATTCGTTTACTAACCAGAGAAAAACACATAAAGTGGATGGCCACCAGGATCGAACCCGACCTTCCGAATGAGAGAGTCAAGCGTTACCGTCTCGCTCAGTTAAACACGGACTACACAAAGCATTGCAATTCGTAACAAATTAACTCACCAAAAGTATAGAGATGTTGAAAATGTTAGCCCTAGTGATGAATATTAAATCGCTACCTTCCTATGAGACAAACCAGCATTAGTCAATTTCCAGCAGGAACTGTAACGGAAGGAAGTAAGGGCGGGAGAAACTTGCTCTTGTAACAAATTATGCATGAACATCACAGACCGATCTGAGTTAGTTGCCTCTATAATTCACCACCAGATTCTACGAAACTTTGCCTTCTAGGACTTCGTGATGCACAAACACAGCTGTTGTTCGCGCTAACACTTCCTAGCATGTTACAATGAAACCTCTCCAATACAAAACTAACATTTTCGGCATTTGTTTTGCAATTATTATTAAGATATGCTTGATTTTCAAATCATTCTTGTTATTAAAAGCCGCAGTAACCTTGAATGAGAAAGCTATCAAGTTATATCGGTGAAATGAGTCCTTAGAGCTTAAAGTTACCAGACATTCATATTTCAGGAAAAGGGAAAACCATAGAAGAGACATTATCCAGATAACTCACCCTCATCGAGATTTGGACTCGAGAACTACTAAACGTGAGATGGACACACTACCATCTACGCTACACAGGTGGACTATTGTTTGCTCCTAAGTTGTGTAAGTGGAAGCAGATAGAACCCTTAACACACAGACGGGGAAAACCATGGAATATCTCCATAGCAACAAAGAAAAACATTTACCGTCTCACAGAGGCATATCAGGTAATGAGGAAGCTGACAAGGAAGTCAGAGCTATTGCGAAGGACCCAGCTTTCACCTCTTACATCCCTACACCTCATCGAGACTTTACATCACTCATAACCACCAAATTCAAAGCAATATGGAAAAACCATTGGGACAACACATCGACCAACAAACTTCATGAAATAAGGTCAATAAACAGCCATAGTATTCTCTACAACAAATTCCAGAAATGAGATCAAGTTAAAATACTAAGACTAACAACAGGACAAACAAAACTAACTTATTCCTACTTCCTGTCAAAAGAAGCACCACCATCTTGTGATATATATATACGAGGGCTGTTCAATAAAGAATGATCACAATGTTTTTTGACAACATACCTTTACTCATCCTCATAATTTTGATGCTCCTTCTCAAAATAGTCTCCCCTGAATGCGATGCACTTGTCCCAGCATTTCTGTCAGTCTTCAAAGACATGCTGGAAACATTTTTTTGAGACATCCTTCAAAATCGCCTCCGCAGCCTTCACCACTGTTTCTGATGATGGATAATGCCTCCCACGAAGGCGTTTCTTCAAGTTAGGAAATATAAAAAAGTCACATGGGGCTAAATCCGGACTATAGGGAGGGTGAGGGATGCACTTCACGTTCATTTTTGCAAGATATTCAGCAACAACATTGGCAACATACGGCCGCGCATTATCGTGGTGCAGCATCCAGCCTGCTTCATGGAAATGTGGTATTTTGCCCCTGAAATGGCCTTGGAATGTTTTCAGGATATCCATGTAGTATTGTCCAGTTACTGATGTGTGTGCAGGTACAACATGCTGATAAACCATTCCACGAATATCAAAGAATGAGATGACCATAACTTTCCCAGCAGAGGCAACCACTTTTGCTTTATTGGGGGTTGGTGATGAAGGAGATTTTCACACTAAGTTTTGCTGTTTGCTCTCAGGATCAAAATGACGTAGTCAAGTTTCATCCACAGTGATTACGTTTGATAGAAACTCCAGATCTTCCTCTAACATCAACTTTAACTGCATGTTACCTCCATTGCAGCGGTAGGCGATACTGAACATGTCTGAACTTGCCTGGTTCTCACAGGCGGGAACCAGGAGTACCAACAATGAAACTACTACGGCGTGTTTGTTTCACATCAAGCTAACAGAATACAATAAGAGTGAATTTTAGTGCGAAAAATTATGACCGTAAAAAATTATGATCATTCTTTATTGAACAGCCCTCGTACATGTCCTCTTACAGTTAAACATATTGTATTTCAGTGCACAAAATACAGTTATGCCAGAAAAAGGGCACAATATTTCAAGTAACGTGTTTTTAACACTTACAGACAGAAAAAATTAGTTAATTTGTTAATGTTCTTTAAGGAAATTTGTCTACATGACTGTATATAACTCTCAGAATTCAAGTTGTTATGTCAAATTCATCTTTGGTTCTCACTGTGTATTGTAATATTATTGCAATATTGTAGTTTTCAATGTGGTTGCTATAAGACCTATGTGTTCTGTGACTTAAAATAAACCGTTAAAAAGCCATTTGTTTTCTAGAGGAATAATTTAACAGAAAGACTGAAATGCAACCTATATATATATATATATATATATATATATATATATATATATATATATATATATATATATATATATATGTTCTGATTGTGTGGGCACATAAGGCACGAGTAGAGAAACAGGAATTTACACCATGTTAGAAAATAAAACTTTTCTCTGATGAGTAGAACCCTGTGATAGAGTTCGGACAGCAGTTTCTATCTTATATACATAGTATACTAACCAATGGCGTATATTATGGGCTATCAAAGCTATCACCGAAGCCCATGTCTAAAGTAAATAAGAAATTAATAAGGAATATTAATAATAATTGCAATACCAGCCAGTTTCCCCCATAAAGAATTAGTGCGTAGGGTGGAATATCTCTCGTTCCCTATCACTGAACAGAGGGGCAAGCAGAGCTTCGGTAGCTACTGTTGCAGCCTTCTCTATTGTAAGGGGCAGTGAGAGACTCGGGGGAGGAATGCAGGATTCATGTCAAGGCTTCGGAACCTTAGATCGCTAGGCTCATACCAGCTTCTCCGAAATGTACCGCACGGACACGACTGGCTTTGGAATTCCGCATAGCACGTGGGGTTAAAGGCAAGAAAGGGCGTGTTTTCAATTATTGTGTGATTGTTACAGTCCTCAACAGCCGTATTAGTATTGTTTATTTCATAGTGTACAATATACCAAGACACCCTGGAATACTATGGGTTTCGCTAATTTAGCTTATTTAACCACAGCTTTGGTTAAACATAAAAGATCGACAACGCATATAAAATCTGTCACGGCATTAAAAACTTTGGCACTCAACGGGTAGACCATGTATTGAATTACCAAAATAAACTTGCCGACAGTTTGGACAATGAAAAGTCAAGGAAAATAGAAATGCATTGAAAAGATTGATTGATGCAGTGATTCTTCTTGCAAAACAGGAATTGGCCACGATGAAAGTGAGGAGTCATTAAATAAAGGCAATTATATAGAATTGTTACAATTTCTGGCTAATTATGATAGGGCACTGTCTCAGCATCTAAAGACAGTTGCCGTTTTCAAAGGCACCTCGGCTGTTTTAACAGCTTGTTTAAAGAAAAAATTGATTTAAATGCACTGTTAAGTTAACATTTAATCAACAAACCCTTATTGTCCGGATCTGGCAGGCTTAGTGATAGCCCAGGTCACAATCCCAGCATACACCTCTAATACTAACATACCAAAGTATAAGTGAAGGAGAAATCTTGTAAAACTATGTATATAGCAAACATCAAGTACCACTTAAACTATTTAGTGCACATTATAGAGTAGATTTATTAACTGCACCAGCTAAAAATAACTAATTTTTTACTGAATTTATGCGATGATTTTTAAATATATCACAAGCAATGTCTACAAACTACAAGCAAACAGTTTCGAATTTATCTGAGGACAAGTTTTATGTACAAACCTGTTACAAAAATTAAATTTAAACAAGTTAGGTTTATTGTTATTATTATTATTATTATTATTATTATTATTATTATTATTATTATTATTATTATTATTATTATTATTATTATTATTATTATTATTATTATTATTATTATTATTATTATTATTATTATTATTATTATTATTATTATTATTATTATTATTATTATTATTATTATTATTATTATTATTATTATTATTATTATTATTATTATTATTATTATTATTATTATTATTATTATTATTATTATTATTATTATTATTATTATTATTATTATTATTATTATTATTATTATTATTATTATTATTATTATTATTATTATTATTATTATTATTATAAATATTATTAATTATTTCTCATAGCTTTACAACAGAAAACATTAAAATTAAAGTCTTGATTTATAAAAAAGGTTTCATTTACATTATTAAAAGTGATTTGTCCAGGAAATTTAAAATGATGAGTTGAATTTGCTAATAACATTTCATGAATAAAATGAGGAACTAGAGTCCATAATTTAAGAGCTGTTACAGTAAATGATAAATGAACTCCCCTACTGAAGTTATTGACGAGTAAGATTTACAATTTTATAAAGAAAATACTATAGAGAGATGAATACATTGCAACAAATAAGTTTTATATTTTAATATCAGTATGTAAAAAGGATGGAATTTGTCTTTAGAAAAGTGATTAATTAACTAATTTCTGTGTCGAGGAAAAAAATTAAGTTTAGAGTATTGGACATGGTACCCAATCAAAATCAGCGAATTATTCTTCGGTTCAGTTTGTAGAAATTGCAGAAAATCCATCACTTGACATATGATTATTAGGGTCTTACAATGATTAGGGTTAAATACTTCAACCACTGAACTGTGGAATCGCAAGGATTTAAAAAGTGTCTATTAAGAGACCCAGAGACGTTGCGAAAGTGGCAGAGGATCCTATTAAACGAGAGGTGGACAATAGATCAAGTCTGGTTGCCAAAAAGTGTAGTATGATAAGCCAATTGGTGTTGTAGTGAAAGTATATCGGCAAGAAAGCTCGGGCTTGGAGATCAGTTATGTTCCTGCTTATTCTGTGTACCTATTTGTAAAAGGGGAAAGTAATTGTAATTTAGCTCTGAGTAGCGGTAGGTGAGCTAAGGTGAGTTATGGTCGCCATAGGGGACCGTAAAGTATATGTAATAAGCTACAAGATTTAATTCTTCAACAACTGTTTTTTTCCGGGTAAAATGTGAGTCAGTCTGAGAGTTTAATGTCATACTACTATGTTGCCATGGTAGCTCAATTGTTAAGAGCAACTGAATGGAGACCGGAAGATCTGTGGTTCAAATCTCAATCTATGGCATTAAATTTGCAGTCTGACTGCCTATCCAAACTTTATCCTACACACGGCTAGTGTGCAAGAACAATTAATTTAATTTCCATTAATTATTCTAGTAGTTATTTAACTATGAAGCCAGGGACTTTAGAACTCACAGCATAATAAATCGCCACAAATGATGTTGTATCTATCTCATCGTATATGAGAACCTCTAGTTTTTTTACCTGAAAAAATACGAGTCAGTTGGAGAAATTCGTGTCATGAGGCAACATTGGCTATGCATGGTAGCTAGAGCAACCGTACGGAGACCGGGAGATCCATGGTTCAAATCCCGGCTATGGCATTGAATTTTTCAGTGTGACTACCTATCCAAACCTTAGCCTACAAACGGCTAGTGCGGAAAAACAATTTCCATAATGCTTGAACAGTTACAGTTCCTTGAACTAACATTCAGCTACCATTAACACTACATTGTCAAACATTCGGCAACTCATTTCAAATCTTATTATTGTACTCCAGTCAATTTTTTAGCCAACTCAATTCCTGCCTCACCGTACATACTCTGAGAAAAAATCTCATAATTCATCACTGGAAGCTGATTCAGTGAGGACCAAGATTTTGAAGACGGCATCAAAATGGTATTCACATCAGATGTGATTTTATGCATGCTGCTGTAATTACTGATTATAAAGGGGCGTTATATATTCAATAATAATCATTATAACATTCCCTGTATGTTTATAATGTTAAAACATTTGCGATCTGTAGTGTTAGTACTTAAATGTATTTCCTAATTCGCAAGGTGCTCAAATATTTCGACGCCATTTTATCGTTTGAGTTTATCGTTTGTTCGCAGTGCACCTATGATTGTAACACCTCAAGCTGAATTAGCAGATCAATTAGCAAAGAAAGCAGTACAGGAAGATTGTGGGCAAGTTATCTATAATAAGATCCTCAAACCGATATCATCAAGGAAGCAGAGGAGAAAGTGAAAGTAGCTGGAAAATCGGTGAGCGCAACAAAAGGACCTATAAGCAAAATGTTTTTTCCCTTCCGTGCAAGAACACTTAAACAGTATTCTGCTCAACGGACAAATTACAGTCATCCTAACTAGAAATGGGAAGACAAGAAAATACTTCAACAGTACAAATAGTGAAAAGAACAATGTACAAATGTAAACGAAACAAATAGTGAATCATCTAATAATACGAGTGAACTCCACTGAAAAGTGAAATATATGTATAACTTATAAATCATAAAAAAAAACTTATAAAACTCATATTATAAATAAATAATTGCCAATCAGCTGTGACAGTTTTCTTATAATTTCGAATCAGGTACACAAACTTCCTTACGACAAGATTTTAGTGGCTGTTTATACGGTTTACTAAAAATATAACCTTCCTGCTCATAATTTAAGACTTAGTATTGTCAAAACAAATTCAGTTACCAGTTTCAATGTTCAAGTTCACGATGAAACATGTCTCCATGTACAACTTCTTTGAACGAACTAGTAAGTAAGCACTCTTCAAGAGGTGGGTGCCCACCTCGGTAGCGTAGATGGTAGCGTGTCCGCCTCACGTTCAAGAGGTCCCGAGTTCGAATCTTCGTCGGGGTGAGTTACCTGGATAAGGTTTTTCTCGGAGTTTCCCTTATCCTTAAAGTCAAAGCTCCAGGACCCTGGACAAATTTGAGCATCATTTAACCCGTCATTCACCGTCCGATATGATTTAACGTTGGAGGACGTAAAATTAAAAAAAAAAGTGAGGTGGGCGAAGAGAGATTGTTGGTTCCTTATTCCAACACCTTGTCACACAACTGATGCATACAAGAATTGTCCAGTTAAGATTAATGAAGTTTAAATTGAATGAAAATATCTGCTCAGAAAACCGGACTCAACAAGTTTAAGAAAAACCCACCTCTGTGGTGTGAGGGCAGCGCGTCTGCCTTACATTTAATGTGTCCCAAGAGCTCGAATCACGGTTAGGGTGAATTTCCTGATTAAGTTTAATTTTGAGCATTTTCACTTATTCTTAAAGATAAATGTCTGGTAACTCTAAGCTTTATGGACCAGAAGCACCTTTGAACATAATTTCATTCATCGTCCGATAAGACTTAACGTTGGAGGTTTTCCCTTATTCTGAAAGATGAATGTCTGGTAACTGTAAGCTTTTTGGCCCGGAGCACATTTGAACATAATTTCATTCATCGCCCGATATGACTTAACTTTGGAGGTTTTCCCTTATTCTGAAAGATGAATGTCTGGTAACTGTAACCTTTATGGCCCGGAGCACATTTGAACATAATTTCATTCATCGCCCGATATGACTTAACTTTGGAGGTTTTCCCATATCCTGAAAGATGAATGTCTGGTAACTGTAAGCTTTATGGCCCTGGAGCACATTTGAGCATCATTTCATTCATCGTCCGATATGACTTAACATTGGAGGTTTCCCTAATCCTGAAAGATGAATGTCTGGTAACTGTAAGCTTTATGGCCCTGGAGCACATTTGAGCATCATTTCATTCATCGCCCGATATGACTTAACATTGGTGGTTTCCCTAATCCTGAAAGATGAATGTCTGGTAACTGTAAGCTTTATGGCCCTGGAGCACATTTGAGCATCATTTCATTCATCGTCCGATATGACTTAACGTTGGAAGTTTTCCCTTATCCTGAAACAGAAATGCCTGGTAACTCTAAGCTCTTGGTACCCTGTACTCATTTGAGCATCATTTCATTCATCGTCCGATATGACTTAACGTTGGAGGTTTCCCTAATCCTGAAAGATGAATGTCTGGTAACTGTAAGCTTTATGGCCCTGGAGCACATTTGAGCATCATTTCATTCATCTCCCGATATGACTTAACATTGGTGGTTTCCCTAACCCTGAAAGATGAATGTCTGGTAACTGTAAGCTTTATGGCCCTGGAGCAATTTGAGCATCATTTCATTCATCGTCCGATATGACTTAACGTTGGAAGTTTTCCCTTATCCTGAAAGAGGAATGCCTGGTAACTCTAAGCTCTTGGTACCCTGTACTCATTTGAGCATCATTTCATTCATTGCCCAATATGACTTAACGTTGGAGGTTTCCCTAATCCTGAAAGATGAATGTCTGGTAACTGTAAGCTTTATGGCCCTGGAGCACATTTGAGCATCATTTCATTCATCGTCCGATATGACTTAACGTTGGAAGTTTTCCCTTATCCTGAAACAGGAATGCCTGTTAACTCTAAGCTCTTGGTACCCTGTACTCATTTGAGCATCATTTCATTCATCGTCCGATATAACTTAACGTTGGAGGTTTTCCCTCATTCTGAAAGTTGAATGTCTGGTAACTCTAAGCTCTAGGTACCCTGTACTCATTTGAACATCATTTCATTCATCGCCCGATATGACTTAACTTTGGAGGTTTTCCCTTATCCTGAAAGATGAATGTCTGGTAACTCTAAGCTTTATGTACCCTGTACTCATTTGAACAATATTTCATTCATCGTCCGATATGACTTAAAGTTGGAGGTTTTCTCTTATCCTGAAAGATGAATGTCTGGTAACTCTAAGTTCTAAGTACCCTGTACTTATTTGATCATCATTTCATTCATCGTCCGATATGACTTAACGTTGGAGTTTTTCCCTTATCCTGAAAGATGAATGTCTGGTAACTAAGTTCTATGTACCTTGTACTCATTTAAACATCATTTCATACATCCTCCGATATGAGTTAACGTTGGAGGTTTTCCCTTATCCTGAAAGATGAATGTCTGGTAACTCTAAGCTCTAGGGACCCTGTACTCATTTGAACATCATTTCATTTATCGTTCAATATGACTTAACGTTGGAAATTTTCCCTTATCCTGAAAGATGAACGTCTGGTAACTCTAAGCTCTATGTACCCTGTACTCCTTTGAACATCATTTCATTCATCCTGCGATATGACTTAACGTTGGAGGTTTTCCCTTATCCTGAAAGATGAATGTCTGGTAACTCTAAGCTCTAGGGACCCTGGGCTCATTTGAACATCATTTCATTCATCGTCCGATATGACTTAACGTTGAAGGTTTTCCCTTATCCTGAAAGATGAATGTCTGGTAACTCTAAGCTCTAGGGACCCTGTACTCATTTGAACATCATTTCATTCATCCTGCGATATGACTTAACGTTGGAGGTTTTCCCTTATCCTGAAAGATGAACGTCTGGTAACTCTAAGCTCTAGGGACCCTGGGCTCATTTGAACATCATTTCATTCATCCTGCGATATGACTTAACGTTGGAGGTTTTCCCTTATCCTGAAAGATGAATGTCTGGTAACTCTAAGCTCTAGGGACCCTGGGCTCATTTGAACATCATTTCATTCATCCTGCGATATGACTTAACGTTGGAGGTTTTCCCTTATCCTGAAAGATGAATGTCTGGTAACTCTAAGCTCTAGGGACCCTGTACTCATTTGAACATCATTTCATTCATCGACCGATATGACTTAACCGGTTAAAGGGGAAAACCTTAAAAGGCACTCAATCACTATAGTAGATCAACACCAAGGGCTGCTACTTCTTAGTAAGTTAATAGTAAAGTAGATTTCGAGGCCAATATAGTGAAGTGTTTTACCATGGCTGATCTTCCTAACCCATGCTTTATTTTTGAGGGATTTCACATATTCGCCGGGTCGATGTTATATCCCCCAATTTCTTCCCCCTAAATTTCATCCTTCATCGATTTGTTTCTCTCAGACTTCTCCCACATCGACAGGTGCTTCGGACGTTGTCTGGCAATGAATTTGCAGTCCGTAAATCTTCGTTCCCCCTGGGAATACAGTTTCGTGGAAGACGTATCTAGCTACACCTATTAAGTTGCAGAGATTTAACCTGTAAATGTTATGGACCATGTCGGGACTTCTGGATCGTAGCCTTCTGTCTCTTCTCGCCGCATAGCTTCCCCCTCGAGGGCTCGCAAAGATACCTAATTTCGTGATAAGGTTTGGCATCCTGTCGTGGTTATTTTCTACATAAGTTAGTAGTTCTAAAGTATCCAATGGATAACTGAGCTGTGCTGCCTTTCAACTGTCCATAACCCAGAGCATGTTGATAAAGATGAACGTTGATGAAACTTAAAATTTCTCTGCTTTCTGCGTTTAACTGGGAAGCCAAAGACTTAGAGACTCCTCGTGAGTGTAAGGAAAACATTCTTTCTGGACGATTTGGTACTCTTTTATTGATCAGCAAAGAACTAAGAGTATGTAAGTATACATAAACTAAACGCAGTGTTTTGTAGGGTACATGATTCTCTGTTGAATAGCATAATTATTTTATTATACAAGGAAAATGTACATTTAAAACAAACCCCAGGACTTATAGGCTAACCCATTACAATAAGATGATTTATTTTTAATAGACATATAAATAAAAGATGAAATTTTGAATGTTTAGCCCACACTTCCCAATATAATATGCAGCCTACAATTGGTTTTTTATTGTCTGTTGTGGGAGGTAAGTACGTATATGGCCCTTAGACTTGTTTACTACCTTCTGGCTGTGAAGTGCTGTCGAGAAAGTAGAATACGATAAAGAACGGCGCCATGTCCTGCATTAAATGCATACCTCTGTGCCCTTTATGGTCCATTGTTCGTAGCGTGGATGATACCGATATCAAACCAAGGATATTTTCCTCACGCTGTTGTCAAATGTACCTCTAGAACTCCACACGAAATAAAACTCTGAAATTTGTACTCATTCTGTAAGTGTTATAGACAGAGTGCACATCTCTCCTCTTCTCTGTCCGCTTTTCTACCATTTTGTTTTTCACCAACTATTTGCTGACTGTAATAGATTATGTACCAATTAGATGCAACAATTAATATCTTAGATAGTTTAGGTGGCTTTGGCTCCTAGAAATAACACTGAGCAACAATGTTTTGGGCTCAAAAATAGTCAGTTCAAATGTATTTACATCTGCTGAATTCAAAAATCGCCGTAAATATGATAGATTAGCTCTTGCTTTGGTGATAAAGTGACATTTCAATTTTAGGCTCAACATTTTCAACATAGGAAATCTCATTATATTAAAGAAGACTGGCTTGCAAGAAATCTTAACATGACTGAGAAAAATTTCGTTATTAAGCCTCTCATGGACCCAAAAGATGTTCTACTTCACCCCCCTCCATATTAGCTGGGTTTCATGAAAAAAAAATTGTCAAAGTTATAAACCAAGAAGGACGGGCGTTTAAGTACATAAGAGAGAAACTTTCCGAAATTAAGTGATGTAAAAGTTAAGGAAGGCATTTTTGTCGGGCCACAAATTCGAGAACTTGTAAAGGATTCTACATTTGACCAAGTTTTGGAGGGGAAAGAAAAGGAAGCTTGAGAAGCCTACAAGGGAGTTTGTTCGTGGATTTTTAGGCAACAAAAGAGATGATAACTACACGTATTTGGTGGCAGTGCTTCTGCAAAAGTATCATAACCCTAGATGTAACATATTCCTTAAAATTCATTTTCTCCACTCCCACCTAGACTTTTTCCCCTCCTAGTTGTGGAGCTGTAAGTGACGAACTTGGAGAAAGATTCCATCAGGACATTTCGGTTATGGAATTAAGATATCAGGGTCTTTGGAATGAAGTAATGCTTACAGATTACTGTTGGTCTCTATGTAGGAATGCTCCCAAATTCCATTACAAGAGGCAAGTTAAAAGACTACGATCTCATGAAGTCACCATATGGTGCTCTTCAGACACGACCATCTTCGAGGTATTCTTCCAGCAATTCAGAACCTTCAGAATGCAACTACCATTTTTAAGAAATCAAATGCACTTTCAATGTCGTTAGCATATGTAATTAAAATGTATGTTTTGCTCTTAATTCGTTAATATGAAATCATTTTATGTAGTGTATATCACAGAAACTAGAGCTAAGTAAATTTTTTTATTGTCATATTCGTTTTTTCAACCCAAAATTACTAAGGATTGACTCATGAAGTGATGGAAACATTCACAAATTTGTTTTTTGTTGCCCAGTGTAATTAATCATTAACAATGATGTTAACTCTACATTATACCAAAGCCAGAGTCACACGTTGATTCTATCTTCAGGTACTAAAATGTTAATAAAATAAATAAACAAACTAATAAAGAGTTAACATTAAGAGTTCAACAATAAATAGCCTGGTATTGTACTTACAATAGTAAGTCGCCACAAATGTATATTTCAAATATGAGAACTCTAAGTGGTTTACCGGGAAAATATACTGAGTCGATTGGAGAGTTTAATGTCGAGCCGGCATGTTGGCCATGGTAGCTCAAGGGGTTAGGGCGACTGGACGGAAACCAGGACATGCGCGGTTCAAATCCCTGCCGTGGTATTTAAGTACTTACAATAGTAAATCGCCACAAATGTGTATTTAAAATATGAGAACTCTAAGTGGTTTACCGGGAAAATATAGTGAGTCGATTGAAGAGTTTAGTGTCAAGCCGGCATGTTGGCCATGGTAGCTCAAGAGGTTAAAGCCACTGGACGGAAACCAGGAGATCCGTGGTTCAAATCCCTGCCGTGGCATTGAATTTTTCAGTTGACTCTAATTAATTAAACTAATAAATATTTAATAGCGCTTCTGGGGTTTGGAATTAGCACACTAATCACCATACTGCAACGTAATAAATAGAAAATATTGATATTTTTGTTATTTGTTATAGCTAAGCAAATCTTTGTAGTAAGATTTTGTATGGTTTATCGATCATAGAAGGAAAAAAACACACCTCTATATAGTGATTGTGTCTACCTCACTATCAAGTCTCGAGTTCAAATCTCGGTCAGGGTGAGTTACCTGGATAAGGTCTATTCCGGGGTTTTCATTTAGCCTGAAAGATGAATATCTGGTAGCTCTAAGCTCTATGGACCATACGCTTATTTGATAATAGTTTCATTCAGCGTCTGGTACGACTTAACGTTAGAGGGCCTAAATTAAAAAAAAAAAAGAGTTATAGAGAAGTCATTCAGAATAAAGAAGAGATCAGAAGTTGTTCCCAAAAAGCCAAGATACACTTGTCACCTACATTTACTAAAATGTATTAAACATACTGTATTTGAATAAAAATTGTTGGAACCATATATGAGAGAAAAACAAAGAACATTTTACCAGGTGAAATGCTTCGGTGTCTTGCAGCTTCCGAACACACGTCTATTTATCCAGCACTTCGTTTTCCAGGTATGCCGTTCACAGTAAACGCACAGACGTACAGATGTTTTCTAAAATTGCTTTTTGTTTTGTTTTCTTTTTTCTTTTTTTCACGAAATCTCAAAAGGGTGTATTACAGATGAAATCTCAATATAAAGCTTTTGGTGAAATGAAATACTTTCCTATACACTTATTAGAGGTAATCAATAGAGAAAGTAAACCTGCGGAAGGCAAGCGGTTCTTCTAATGTGTATAGGGATAGATTATACAAAGTAGGGGGACACCTAGCGCACTGCGACCTACAGGAGAACTATTGCAGCTACCACCCTCTAGGAGGAAAGGATAAAGTGAAGGAATTACAGGAGGCTACAGGCCACAGGCATGCCACCGAGACGTGCGGAAGTCGCTAACAGTTCCAGATTCGAAGACCTGTAGCACAATTGGAGCTGTCGACCAAGCAGCATCTGCCGGTATCGCCTTTCACCACGAAACCTAGAAGCACACTTAGGAAAATTATGAAAAAAGAAATAGTGGTCGATGAAAAACCACTCCTACTGACCACGAAAACCTGAAGAGTGGGCGGTCGATGAGAACCGAGGCTCCGACCTCGCGAATGCGAGGCTCATAATTACTGTGCAACCATCTCCTCGGGCCCGCCTCGGTAGCATGGTGGTAGAATGCCTGCCTTGCGTTCAAGAATTCCCAAGTTCGAATCTCGGGCAGAGTGAGTTACCTGGATAAGGTTTTTTCCAGGGTTTTCCCTTATCCTGAAAGACAAATGTTGGGTAACTCTAAGCTCTATGCACCCTGGGCTCATTTGAGCATAATTTCACCCATTCCTTTCATCGTCCGATATGACCAAACGTTGGAGGACGTAAATTACAACAACAACAAAAAAAGAGAACATCTCCTCAGTTCTTTATACTATGTAATTATACCAGATGAGTCAGCTGCCCCTATTTATTCTTATCTATGCAACCCGCAGTTTACAGTCTATTGTGAAAACATTGACCCTTTTAGCACAAAATGCGTTATTCCAGCTCTGACCTTCTAATCAGTATTATCGCAAACAGCATTAATACTTACAGCTCTGAATGAGGAACAAGAAGCTGTGAAACAAATAAACGACGGTTTTTCATGCATATTATACCAGCAAGCTGATACATTTTGTTTGCCCAAAGAGCAACATAGAATACGTGACAGCTGGCCGAGTGCGTTAGTTAGCTGCTAACATACGTATGGTAATGCAAGGGCTAGCTTCGAAAGAACGTCACATTGTTTTGGTTTTTTCTTCTTTCTCCATTTCTGTATTTTAATTACTAATTTAATATTCTTGCTACTGGTTCTCTTGTGAGCCAAAATCACAAGAATGACAATCCGATAATTAGGAATCTAGAGGGATTAGCTCACCATGTAACTTGTGCCGAGCTCACCCTAACGTCAGGCTGCAGAGGCCTTTGCCCTTCAAAGGGAAACTACGGTATATCTTTATCTTCAATTAGAGATAATGTTTAACTTTGTGAACCCTAATTATCTTTATCGTATCTGGTGTTGTAGACCATGTTACGCAGTTAGCTTTCATTTTTATTAGTATGTCGATATTAAATCTAATAGTTTTTGTTTCATGCTTAAATCTTATGTTTCACTTTGCATTTTTAAAAGATTTGAAACTTGGTTGATTGGGTCAAGCACAATATCGACCACAATAAAATATATACTACGAAATTTACATTTATAAATATCTGCCAGTATGAAACATGGCTATTATTGTATTTTGTAAATGCCTATAATGTTATAAAAGTGTTATTTGTATTGTAATGTCAAGTTATAGGCCCTAAGAGGTAAAACAAGGAAAATAATAGTTTCGAACTGATCATGAAGAATTTGAACCCAAGTTGAACTTGCAGAGTGACGAAGTAACCCGTGTAGTACCATTTAGTCAACGCTACATTGCGAGGGAAGGTTCCTACACGAATAAATAACCGCGGACCTAAGGCCCACCTCGAATCTCTACACGCTTTTTACACCTTCATACAGTGGTTTGAGCTCGTTTTGATAGTTCTAACACAAATGAACAAACTTCATCCACCGTTACAATTACTCTATGAGCTAAAAAGTGCCGTAAATTGTGACAAAAGCGAAAACAATCTACCTAATTCTTAGAAATTTTGACATGGTTGTACAGCCAAAACACGTGTTGGCTGAATTTTAAATGCAATTGGTACCACTGTGTAGATCTGCCATTTTGTGTTCCAATGTTATTGTCAACTGATGCATGCAGTAGGTTGTTCGTTCAGGGCCCCGTAGGGGGAGGAATGCGTCCCTTTCAGCTGCCAAAGTGCGGGCGCTGCGGACCCCTAGCACTCGTGGTACCGCTGACGTTACTAGAGGAACCTCGGGCCGAACATTCGAGCCCCTCCCTCTGGCAGCTGTTCGGATTGGGTTGGACTCGAGGGGGCAGTGTGTTCCCGCCACCCACGGGCAATTGGGTACCTCCGGCCAGGCTACTGGCCGCCCGGAGGGGGTAGAGGGTTGCCTCATATGTCCCGGGTGCTAGCCTGCAGAGCTAGTAGCTGGTGAGCTAGACACTGGCGGCCCTATTATTTGGTAGCTGGTTCATTAAGGACCGGCGCGTAAGTGGCGTATCCACTTCCGTCCTGTCTGCCATGTGCAGCGGGGGGGGGGGGGGGGGGCAGTTTTTAAAATAGGTACTGTCCTACGGTAAATATACCCGAGAGGCCCGGGTTCAGGTCCTACGGGGCCAGGACTAATGGGAGTAGATCCTCGCATTCAATGTTCGTTCAGGGGTAGGGGTGTAAGGGTGTGTGTGAATGTACGCCAATGAATAAAAGTTTGTAAACTCGTCTAAATTGCCCGCCTCGGTAGCGTAGATGGTAGCATGTCTGCCTCACGTTCAAGAGGTCCCGAGTTCGAATCTCGGTCAGGGTGAGTTGCCTGGATAAGGGTTTTCCGGGGTTTTCCCTTATCCTGAAAGACGAATGTCGGGTAACTCTAAGCTCTACGGACCCTGGGCCCATTTTAACATCATTTCACCCATTCCACTAATCGTCCGATATGACTTAACGTTGGAGGACGTAAATTACAAAAAAAAAAAAAAAAAAAAAAAAATCTTCTAAATTTTTACTGCAGCTCTCTATATCTGGATTTGATGTTTTTGGAATCAACATACATAGTGATTGATTTCTGTCCTATACAACACTTATGCACTGAGTTATCCATCTCTCCTCTTTAAACTGTTGTGCAAATCATCCATTATTAGACGTTCAAGAAAGGCATAAATCACATATGTGCTTAGCACGTTGCATAAATTCAAAAATAAATAGGGGCAGGTGACTCACCTTGTATAGAAGTGACCTCTGAAACTTCCATACCTAATACTTTAATCCACACTGTGTTCAAATAACAGACACAAGCATCCGAGTGCGAGGTAAAAAGAGGAATTTTAAGCAGCAACTCAAGTTCTTCAGAAAAGAAGACGAAGTTCAGCTGTGAAGCTATGACGTAAAGCTGCCTCTTATGCAGACACTCAAATAATAAACAAAAAGTAGTTTTTTTCGTCAGAAGGTCAGCTGTAAAGAAGGTTGTTCTTTTAAATAAAGGTTTATTTCCGTGCTGGCAGACCTCGTGACGGTTAAAAGTGCGTCCAAAGCTCATGAATGACGCATCAGAGCCTCAACACTTGCCAACGCCTTCTTTTTTTACTTGCGTCCGCACTGCCAATAAACATGCCAAATTAGCTACCGCCAACTTTTAAAACTATTGTTTATTTTTCGGTTAAAACAAATGTGCGCTATGTTACACTGATATAACTTTCTCTACCTCATTTTACATACACTAATTTAAAATCCTTTTTTACCTAATTGCTTCTCATTAATCAAGATACATTTGTATTACCCACATTTCGTCATAATATAAAAAGAGTGCAGTAAACTAAAATGAATGGCCATACTTTTAAAAAGCGAGTCGTGCTATTTGCATGACTATAAGAAAAAAGGTTAGTAACCCACTATTTCAAAAGGAGACATTTGTAAAAATAAATAAAGCTATACAAAATGCCTGATATCTTTCACTCACATGACTCTCTCTGCTCTTGTAAACATATTCTTACATATGTTTATTCTTTTACTTCATTTTATCGAGATAAACATTAATTTACTGTTAATTTTCTTGTAAGTGCCAGGGGAATATGGGAACACAGTAAGTAGATTTTAAGTGATAGTCAAATATTTAAAGCTGGTAACAACTTTCAAATTTCATTCTTTTTGCATGGCTAAGAGAGAAAAAAAGCCAATAACGATTTACCATTTAGGAAAAGTATAGGCATTGTTAAAACGAGACAAATAATAAGAGATATTTCGGAAATGTTCACACCTCCAAAAATGTATTTGAGATAAATTATGTGTTTTGACAACACATACATTTGTTGCTCATTAAGAATTTGTCATTTCTTAAGGTAGCTGTAAGAGCTATATGGAGAGGATGAAGGTGGACAGAGACAAATGACTATGCAGAAGAGGATGACTGGAACATCTGAAACTGACGAACCAGCTCCATCTGCTGTTGGCAGCCCCTTTAGGAGATGGATGCCAGTAGGAGGAAGCTTTGGATAGCAGTTGCAGAAGAATACATTTAAAATGTAGGAAACAGTCCTTCCAACTCGGCGCAGGGGCGGATTTTCTCCGGGATCTCCGGTTTCCCACCATCATTATCTTTCCTTTCATGTATTTCGCCCTCATTCTGTCATCCACTTCTCTTACTCTCATAACAGACATAGTTTTTGTTGTTGTTGTAGTTTACGTCCTCCAACGTTAAGTCATATCGGACGATGAATGAAATGGAGGAATTGAGAATCCAGGATCTATAGAGCTTAGAGTTACCTGACATTGGTTTTTCAGGATAAGGGGAAATCCTCGGTAAAAGCTTATCCAGGTAACTCGCCCTGGTCGAGATTCAAATTGAGGATCTCTTGAACGCAAGGCAGACACGCTACCATCTGCGATACCGAGGCGGGCTGACATGGGGCTGATCAGTCATCCCGGGTTCTCTATCTGAACCAGAGTCTCTGTTTCTCAATCCGACACCTAAAGGCATAAGAGATAGAGGAAGGAAAATCTCGTAACACCAGTGGTAGAGTCTGTTTAGTTAACTCATGTGCACGTCTGCCGCTGCCTTTGACGAACCCTTATAATCGTTTTACAACCCCGGCCCACCTTCTCCCAGTCCGTTCTGCAAGGTTGCCACCTTTCTTGATACGTCATGGGTATCGCACGAGGTTTCGTCTAAATAAATTATCTTATGTCCATTACTGCAAAACTTCCTTAGTTTTGACGATATATATCGCCAAGCTACAATTCTACTGGATTCCATAATAACCCCTATCTTATTCAAAGTGCAGTATTTGAAACCCAGCTCCTTTAGGAGGCCGAGCAAAGTGCAATACCCATAAGGAAGATCACAAATTTCTTATAAATGTGCAACCAATTCGTCTAAGGTGGGCGCTCTCCCCTTTATATAGAATCTATAAATTTCTCGACGAATTAAATCGCATGTGAAATTATCTACTTTAGAGAAACGTTTCCTTTTGTTTTCACACTTGCTTGGCGTCTTTGGTATTCCTTTCGTCACAATATTTCTTACTGTATTTCTGTGAATACCTAGAATTTATCATCAGATTCATTGCACGACCCCATACCAAGATTATTTGTCAGCAAATATTTATATGTGTTCAAAACAAGCGATTGAATTTGCTTAGAAACAGTTCCCGTTATAACTTTGTTTTTGAGGCTTTTCCAGTAATATAAATCGGCCCAGGTATTCACACTATTGTCATCACTTTGATTATTTTCACTTGACTGAAAGTTATCTACTACTTCATTTGCATTTATCACTACATTTCCCTCCTACGGTCTCCACATCGTGACACACAATGAATTTCTGCACGTAATGAAACAGATCAACTAGAAGTTGGAACTTTGGCAGCTGAGACTCCACGTGGAGTAAACATGCGACTGTCATTTCCATAAAATCAGGATTGCTATTGGTCCTCAACGACAGAGTTCCATTTCTGAAGTGTGGAGATAGATTTATGGCGGTCATTAATGGGCGGTGGGGTGAGTTTCCTTTGAGGGGCAAACTGCACTCGCTTTCACTAGACAGACTTTAAAACTAGGGAAGTTGAAGAAGGAGGAGGAGGAGGAGGAGGAGGAGGAGGAGGAGGAGGAGAAGGAGGAAACACATTTTCGCAGTCTATTATACCAGAGCAGTTAATTGTTAAATTGGTTTTGTGTTGCAGAGTTGAATAATATTACTGTAAAGGCAATTAAAGCTGCTGTAGAAATGTAAATTAAATTATATTGTTGGAGTAGAAATAAAGTACAAGAAATATTGTTTTTAGATAGATTAGATGAGTAGATTGTAAGGTGACCGGAAGCCAGTAACCTGTAGGCTTAGTTAGTAATTAATGAAAGGCGAAGTTGTTAAAAATGTATAAAATTAGAATTCGTAAAACTCTATACAAACTCTATTTTTATACAAACAAAATGGCGATAAACTGTGATGAAAAGTGGTTAAAGTGGAGGAGAAGAATTTTATAAATGATCTTATTAAGAAATGCGTAAACGTAAGAGACACTATTTGAATACTTAAATAAGTAAGAAGATAGGGAAATAATGAAATAAATACAAATAATATGATCATATAACTGCATCAGACAATGTACAAAACCAAAGAAGTGGTTTATGCTTTGCAAAGTTGTAAGTGCTCTTATAAAATCAGATAGGATGCTGGCTGCCAGTAGTTACGAGTGAATATAACTGAAAGGGAAATGTATGCAAACTGCTAACAACTGTTGGTCGATTGTAGTAATAGAAGAATAGAATTTCTGATACTGCTGTTACTTTTAGTTAGCTAATTAGGTTAATATTTAATCAGTATATAGTGAATGAATGTAACTATGTATTAAGTGTTAACTAGTAAATTATCAAATTTGGAATATACGTCCCGGCTTATACATCGAGATGCAAGCTTGATATGTTACAGTTTAGACTATTTTTATCTATTTCATACATTAGACATCTACTACTAATTACAAAACTTGTAAATATTATGAGATGTTTAAAGCTGATACACAATATTTTAAGAAATTAAAGGATAATAAAGTGCCAATCGTCCATCAGCGGGAATTTGTAGGTAGCTTTAATAGCAGCAGTATGATTCAGAAAATAGAACAACGGAAGCGGTTAGAAGCAGAAGCTGCTAAGTCACTGTTTCAAAATTGTGCAGCAGAGATGCTCAAAGTTGTCAAAAGTAATTTTAAATACCAAAATATTAATTCAAGTGTAATATGTGATGAGTCCGTTTGGAAGTACACAGTACTGTGTTGAAGTGTTTCTCGCGGTGTGACATATGTAGCATTAGGACTTAACAAATTTTAACTTAAAATGGATGAAAAGTTGTTAAGTCACTTGACTTAACAGCTTCTGATTCTTAATGTTAGAGTTTTTCCATTATATACGAGGCATGTTTTTTAACTCAGTACCGTTTTGCGATTCCGCCGCCACAGCGCTACGGTCGGCGTTCCGCGCTTGCGCGCTGGTTACCTACATCTCTTGTCTACGCACTGACGCAATTACAGTCTCATTCTTCATTCTATACGTTGGTTACTGAGTGTTTAAGATGCCTCCGACAATCTTGAGTCCCGCCGATTGTGAAGTACGGGCTGTTATACGATTTCTTAGTGCTAAAGGCGTAAAACCGATCGATATTCATCGTGAGATCTGTGAAGTTTACGGACAAAACATTATGAGTGATGGAGTGGTAAGGAAATGGGCGAGAGCATTTAAAGATGGCCACACAAATGTGCATGATGAAGAACGGAGTGGGCGTCCTTCGGTCGTTACTGAAGATTTGGTGCAGAAAGTGGACGAAAAGGTGAGAGAAAACAGACGCTTTACAATTTCATCATTGTGCAACTATTTTCCTCAATATTCTCGTAGTGTTTTGTATCGCATTGTGACCGAGAACTTGAAGTACCGGAAATTGTGTTCACGTTGGGTTCCGAAAATGTTGACGGATTTTCACAAAACCCAACGTTTAGGCAGTGCATTGACTTTCCTTGAGCGGTACCACAATGAAGGTCAAGATTTCTTAGACCAAATTGTTACTGGTGACGAAACATGGGTGGCCTACGTCACACCAGAATCGAAACAACAATCCATGGAATGGCGACATCCATCATCACCCACAAAAGTGAAGTTCAAGTAAACAATTTCTGCCCGGAAAATCATGTGCACAGTTTTTTTTGGAGGAGTACTGTTAGTGGAGTTTCTGCCTCGTAATGAGACAATCAATGCAGCGTCTTATTGTGAGACATTGAACAATCTGCGCCGTGCAATCCAGAACAAAATACGTGGCAAGTTGAGTAAGGGTATCGTTTTGCTGCATGACAATGCCCGTCCACATGTGGCTAATCGGACCAAAGATTTCATCGAATCTTTTCAATGGGAAACTCTAGATCATTCTCCATACAGCCCTGATCTGGCGCCCAGCGACTACCATTTGTGCCTGCACTTGAAGAAACATCTGGGCGGTCAGCGTCTTCAAGACGATAACAAAGTCCAAATATTTGTGATACAGTGGTTAACACGTCAGGCGGAAGAATTTTATGAGGAGGGTATTAAAAAACTGGTGCCACGTTATGACAAGTGCCTCAATATTCACGGAAATTATGTAGGAAAGTAGAGTAAGGTACAGGCTTTCATGTAAAAATAAAATTATTGCGATATCTATGCAGGTCTTTTTTAATTCCGAAACGGTACTGACTTAAAAAACATGCCTCGTATTATAATATGTAGCCATGGATAAACTATTACTTTATTTTTTACCAATACATCTCTACTATGGACTAATCCAGTACGCACTTCATGGATTGACATAAAACATTGTCATCAAAACATCACTCCATCTCTACTAGATCATCTTCTACATCACTTCCATATGTCATTGTGTCATAAAATGTGGTACCTTCTGGTAGAGTGACATGTTCCAGTAGTGAACGAATATCGTAATATTTTGTCTTCTTAATCTTCCGAAGTCTATCTGGTGTGTTTTGGCACTATCACGTGCCTTGTGTAAGTCTTGTAACCTCACTACTCTCCTCAAAAGAGACTGGGGACGATAAAGTGAGGAAGACATTGTGTGACGAACTTCTGGTACACATCCTCTTTGGAAATACACACCCCGGGTTAAAATGAATTCAGGAACACTTCTTACAAGGACATGGTCGAGGGCATCTTTGAAGTCAAAAACTTCAACAACTGGTGTGCCATCATGTTCACCGTTATTGGTCAGTCGACGTTTGACATGGACAGCATCAATGGGCTTTTTCTGTAGTAAATCTTTGATCAGTTTCACCCATGTGGAAGAGACTAAAACTTTATCAATTTATCGTTTCTTCTACTCAATATTGTCAAAAATTCTGTCAATAGGCATGAAAGTGTGCCCTGGTATTGGAAAGTACAGATAAACTTTCTGAAAGTGCACTTGAAGAATGTCTAAACATGTGTACTGTCTAAATTTCTAATCTAAAATGTATCAACTTGGTGGCACAGTGTAGTTTCACCGCCAAACGGCTAATGCGGCAACTACTTGACTTAACAACATATAACCAGAAAACACTGACAACAACTTTTTATAATTAAGAGCAGGGACGTATTTAAGGGGGGGTCTAGAGGGTCAGGACCCCCCCCCCCCAAATGAATTATCATTTCAAACTTTTAATAAATATTTGGAATAAAACTTAGTTTAAAATAAATCGGAAAAGTTTATTCAAGCTTCTCATCTTAACGTCTCTATTCACTGTCAGGCAGACATGAAGTTATTTAAGAGATAAACGAAAAGTTACTGCACAGCAGCTGTAGAACTCGTTAAAATACACAAATAATGTCAATTACAATAATGTATCAAAGTTACCCAATTCCGATATATTATAATTTGTTGATTAGAATTCCCAGATACTTACTTAAAGGTCTCTAATTTTTAACTTTTAAGTTCCTATTCTCTTTTTCATTCAAGGAGAAGTAATATTTGAAATGCATCAATCAGTGGTTCGCTTTTTAAATATCTGATTACTGCTTATATCACTTTATCCCAGGAATAAGACAAAAACAAAATGTTCTAAGAACAATTTGTAGAAGCTTGGGTGGATAAAGTCATGTGAATATAATATATTACATGTGTTTTCATTTTTTACTAACATGATAAATCCACATCCCTGATTACTCATTTATTAAAAGCAAATAATTCAACGTAGATTTTTTGGACCGCCCCGGAAATTGACTTCTAAATACGTGCCTGACTAAGAGTTATTTCCGGGCTGTTATGCCGTGGTCTGCTGGGGTTGGATTTTCCAGACGTTTCGTCCACTACTATGGTGCACATCTTCAGTGGTGTAGTCGTGGTCTTAGTCTCCTCAGAGAAGTTCCAGTAGCGTCTGAAGTGTTGACTGTCTGAGCTGCAATATTTCTAGACCGAGTGACCTCCGCTGATTGGTCCGGCTGGCGGATGGAGGTCACTCGGCCTATAAATATTGCAGCTCAGACAGGAGACTAAGACCACGACCATGCCACTGAAGACGTCCACTATAGTAGTGGACGAATCGTCTGGAAAATCCGACTCCAGCAGACCACGGCATAACAGCCCCGAAATAACTCTTAGTTATATTGACTCCGGCCGTGAAAGCCTACGCTCTCTTTTAACAACTTTTATTTCTGAAATTGATGCCCATTCAACATGCCATGGTTCCATCTAACATCTTTTGATCCACTTATCGTGTCTTTAACAGGATTTCTAAAAAACATTGACTTAACAATTTCTGAATCTGAGTGCTTCAATTAAGAGTCAAATAGATTATTGTGTGCTTAAATGAAATAGTTTTACACTATTCGAGATGCTGCTCTCACCAGGGGAGCCTGAGAAATGAGAAGCAAACATTGATTCCAAGGCACTTTCTCCAGTGTTCTTTGTCATTGCGGAAATCGAAGCTCGCTTTTTATATAAGCTTCTAGAATGCTCTATACACGCCCATTGTTAAAGACCCTCCACATATCCGTCATAGTGCAACAAACCGATATCCAATCCGTGTTTATCCTAACAAAGAAAAATGCTTGCATAGTCTGCACAGGAAAACTGCATCGTGTTTACATTCTGAGCTCAAACACGAATTCTACTACCATAAGTACATGCCAGGAAAGCGTCTACTCAAATCTTTACTGGGCCTAAACCAGTATTTGGCATTCCCTTAAACTCCGTTCTTGAGTAAATTATAACCACGAATTGCGATGCGTTCAAACAAAGACATGCGGGTAATGAGCAAAATATTCGTTACTGTGGATGTAATGAATCCCAAATAAATCTGACAATCGGAATTTTCATAGGACACCTCCTGAGAAAACTTTAAGTTAATAATGTTCCTGTTAAATGGGCAGATGTATTTAACTAAAGTAATAAAAACAGGAGATGGTACAATAAATCTTATACGTTTTATTATAAAGGGCAATCCTAACTTCAGTATCTTTAAGTAAGTCACGTCAAGTCAATATAGGATGTGGTTTAGAATTTAGCTGACATTTTCTGGGGTTGTCTCGAGCCCCTAGGCTAATACTTGGAAGGGTATTTATCTCATATCCTACCAAGCGGGATGGCTTGGGTGGTTTCGTCTGTATCCGCATTCAGGAGGCCGGGTTCGATTCCCGTGGCCAACCTACCTGACCCATGCCCTTTTTGGGGGTTTTCCCGGGTCACTAGGCGAATGCTGGATAGGTTAATTGCATACCCCGAATTTCCCATCCCTCCATTTCATCTTCATTATCACCTCACATCATCTCTCATCCGGTAGTCTCTTTCAAGGTAGAAGTGTCGGCGGGTGTGTCGGCGGTGCATGGCAGGATGATATGCTCTGAGGTAAACTACTTCCTCCTCCGGTAGGTCGGATGCTAGTCTCCACTCCTCTGCTGGGACCATTAGAGCTTGGCTGATGGGTTCGTTGCCGTCCCGTAGTAGGGAAACATGTCCATTGTCCTGACCTGTCGGGGGAAGTATCTACGTAAACTGTAGGAACCCTGCCTTCTGCACTTTTGTGGCTCCTTGGGTGGGCTACCCTCTGTCTCCTCTGGCCTCATCCTTCCTCCTGTCGATGCCCCACTTGGGGACACAGGCGCAATGGGACCAGTATGGTAGCCTACGTATGGAATCCCCTCCGTAGGATATCCTAATCCTATCTCACATCCTCCGCTTCACTTCCATTCATTTATTTTTACCATCCGTTCTCTCAGGTAGTCGGTGGTGTTTGCGCTCTGGAAATACGGTGTTCGGTTGAGGAGAAGCGCTCAGGTCAGGCGGCTACCCTTCCAGAGGGGGTGTTTGATCAACCGGACATGTCTGGCTAGTGACGGTCTCACTAAGGCGACCTAGAACTCCTCCGGGCTGAATAAACTGCCTACTCCTGTTAGGGACTCACTGCGGCTGCACTGTCGCCTCTGATCGGTTCTAGCCACCTTTAGGATACTTTCATATCATTCTTCCTCCTGGTGTCTGACGCATAATAAGACTTTGGCTGCAGCGCTGAAATCCCCGCCATGATGGACCCGTCTTCCAAGCGGCTAAGGCTAATAGAAAACCACTCCATATGATCCTAAACTATCCTAAGCGATACGTGAAATATGAAGCTATTAACAGTGAAGCAAACAAATATATATATAATAATTTGTAACTTAAATCTTCACTTATAAGAAATGATGACACTTTTCTTATAAAACGATGTTTGTTTTTCAAAATATCTTTTCCCAAACCAATAAATCTATCGGACCATTTAAATGTTTTATAAATTAACTTCTGGATTTATTTCATGGTTAAATGACCAAAAATGATCTGCTACGGCCGACTTATCAGTCTGTTTATACTTAATGTTACGAAAATGTTCTTTCGTTCTGGTTTCTAAATTACGTTTTGTCTTTCCAATATAAATTTTATCACAATCGAAACAATTAAATTTATAAATACCAGATTTTTTATTATTAGGAATTTTATCTTTTTTAGAGAAATGCAATACATTTATAATATGAAACAAACATATGAAACAAAATATTTAGGGACAATTTTTCATTCAAAATTATTTTGGAGACATCATATTGAAGCAGTAGTAAATAAATCAACAACAAAATTTTCAATTTTGAAAAGATTAGCTGGAGTCAAGTGGGGCAGCAATCGGGAAACACTGAACACCATATACAAAACAATCATCAAGCCAAGGGTTCTTTATAATGCAGAGGTAATAATTACAGCAAACAATACTAACATAAATCACTTAGAAGTGTGCCAAAATCAGGCCCTGCGACTAATAACCGGTGCAGCAAAATCAACTCCAATCACAGCAATGCAAGCCTGAACTCGGAACTATCCAATACATCTAACTTTAGAGGAGCAAGCACTAATACAAGATGAAAAAGATTACTACAACCAATCAAGATGAAAACACAAACAAGTCTCCTACACAAAGTTACGGAATTAAAACAGATCTGAATCTTCCTATTTCTAAAGAGAACATTTTAATCAAAGAAAACCCACTGACTTTTGAACCAATTAATATTCAATTAGATTTAGAACAAATAGTTACAAAATCTGAAACTTCCAAACCTGTACTAAAAGCATTAGCATTGGAAACTGTGAACAATAGATACCCACCTGAAGAACGGTTACATATCTACACAGATGGATCTAACTTGGACAGCAACTCAGGAGCAGGAATTAACTGTGCACTGTTCTCATTCTATCAACCAGCAGGATACCACACAGCAAATATAGATGCAGAAGTAACGGCTATTCATATTTCACTCCAACACCTTCTATACAGAATAGATAAATTCAAAAATGCTGTCATACTTTCTGATTCTAAAGCAGCATTATGTGCAATAAATTCATATAAAATGAGGTCAATCCAAATTAAAGAATGTCACAAAATGATCCAACAACTTCAAAAATTACAGAAAATAATTATATTACAGTGGATACCTGCACATTGTGGAATTGCTGGAAACGAATCAGCTGATTTTCTTGCCAAAAAGGGTGCAAATTTAATTCACACACTTACCCTTTACATCCATAAAAATATTAATCAAAAGCAAATATAAAAACAAACAAAACCAATCAATATCTAACAAAGCCAAAGATAAAAAATGGAACATTTTAATTAAAAATCCAGAAATTATTCCAGAAAGCCCACGTAAAGCTGCATTAGCAAAATTTAGATTACTTACGGAACATGATTATTTGGCCAAACACTTACAGAGAATAGGCATTTGTACAAGTCCAAATTGTCCTCTGTGCAACAAAGAAGAGGAAATGACTGAAGAGCATCTTTGAACCTGTGAAGCCCTACCTGCCGGATCCACTACACAGAAATATTGGAGAGCAAGAGAGCTAATGACTTCATTGCCAAAGCCTAGCATTTGACAACAAAGAAGAGGAAATGACTGAAGAACTTCTTTTAACCTGTGAAGCCCTAACTGCCGGACCCAATACACAGAAATATTCGAGAGCAAGAGAGCTAATGGCTTCATTGCCAAAGCCTAGCATCTGACAACAAAGAAGAGGAAATTACTGAAGAACTTCTTTTAACCTGTGAAGCCCTACCTGCCGGACCCAATACACAGAAATATTGGAGAGCAAGAGAGCTAATGGTTTCATTGCCAAAGCCTAGCATTTGACAACAAAGAAGAGGAAATGACTGAAGAGCATCTTTTAACCTGTGAAGCCCTACCTGCCGGATCGACTACACAGAAATATTGGAGAGCAAGAGAGCTAATGGCTTCATTGCCAAAGCCTAGCATTTGACAACAAAGAAGAGGAAATGACTGAAGAGCATCTTTTAACCTGTGAAGCCCTACCTGCCGGACTCACTACACAGAAATATTGGAGAGCAAGAGAGCTAATGGCTTCATTGCCAAAGCCTAGCATTTGACAACAAAGAAGAGGAAATGACTGAAGAGCATCTTTTAACCTGTGAAGCCCTACCTGCCGGACTCACTACACAGAAATATTGGAAGAGCAAGAGAGCTAATGGCTTCATTGCCAAAGCCTAGCATTTGACAACAAAGAAGAGGAAATGACTGAAGAGCATCTTTTAACCTGTGAAGCCCTACCTGCCGGACTCACTACACAGAAATATTGGAAGAGCAAGAGAGCTAATGGCTTCATTGCCAAAGCCTAGCATTTGACAACAAAGAAGAGGAAATGACTGAAGAGCATCTTTTAACCTGTGAAGCCCTACCTGCCGGACTCACTACACAGAAATATTGGAGAGCAAGAGAGCTAATGACTTCATTGCCAAAGCCTAGCATTTGAAAACAACAACATACATTTTTAATACTATATTTATTTTGAGGAACTAAAGTTACACCAAACTGTAAAAAAGTTTTGAAAATTTTAATTAACCCAAGGATGGTAAGTAAATTTTTAATATTATAATCGTCTTTTATCTTTTTAAGGGTAGAAACATCATTAACAGTTTTTTTATATTTAAATTTTTCAATTCTTTTTATTTATAAAGTTTTTATTAAAACCATTAATTAAAGCAGTATTAATAATATGTTTATATTCTTAATTAAATTCATCTTTATTCAGGGGTATATTTAACAATCTATAAATCAAACTATTGAAAACTATTAATCGGAGAATCTGACCGACCGAAGTGCTGGCTGGCTGTATATAGCCAGAAGGCTTTGCAGCGTGGGGCAGCCCGTTAAGGGTTTTGCCGCAGGTAGGGTTTTTCTGTTAGGAATTTTGTAGGATGGGTTGTGGATTATGAGGTAGACATTTTTCGAGGTTACAAAGCTATGTACCTCAGATTAAAAAAAGGAGAATCTCAGGAGAGCCAGAGGAGATATATGGGGAATATCAGAGTGGACAGACACAACTGATTATGTAGAAGAGGAAAGATGACAACCCGGATATCTGGAACTGACGAACCAGCTCCATCTACTGTAACACATTAAACACATTATAAATATAACCAATGATTCCTTTAAGAAACTTGGTTTTGTATTAAGGATCTGTAGGGACTTAAAAGATACTCAAGTTATGCTAATTCTCTACAAAAGCCTTGTCCGTAGTAATTTGGAATATGCCTCAATTGTATGGTCACCAATATATAAATGTCACAACAATCAAATAGAGAAGATCCAAAAAAGGTTCCTCAGATACTTACATTACAAAACTCACGGTGTTTTTACTTATAATCAGAACTTGCCTTATAGTCAACTGCTTAACGAATTCAAAACAGTCTCACTCTCTGATCGTAGAACAATAGCCGAACAATTATTTCTGTACAAACTCATAAGCGGCTTGGTATCCACTGAAGAACTGCTTGACAGAATATGTTTTAATGTCAGTTCTGCTAATTTTAGAAATCGTCAGCTCTTTCAATTTAAGACTCCCAAAACAGTATCCCATAAAAATTTTCCCGTTGTTAGGTTGTGTGCGAAATACAATAAACTCTCCACTAAAATAGAGCTGGATTTTAGTTTAACTTACGAGCAGTTTAAAAAACAATTAAGTATGGGAATTATTTGCATGTGATTTTCAGTTGTATTGCATAATGAGTTTAACATTTGCAATTCTAGTCTTATATAGTAGTTTAATATGTTTCATTTTTAGTCTTAGTTTTTTAATATTTTATTCCATTAATTGCATTCTCTTTCTTTTATATTCAACTTTGATCAATTATTGTTTACTCTGTTGTATCACTTATTTGCTTGATTAGTATACAATTTGCAATGTCTTGTCTTCAATAATAGCTTAATATATAGTGTATTTTTAGTTTGTCTGTACTGCTTTTTGTATTTCTGTTTTGCATTTAGTCAAACTTGTGTAACTAAATTGCATGTAGCTACTGTAATTGGAGCTTTGCTCTGTTGTAGCACAAATGAAGAAAAAAAAATACTGATGCCAGTCCCTTTAGGAGATGGATGGATACCAGTAGGAGGAAGCTTTGGATACCAGTTGCAGAAGAGGAAATTTTAAAATTGTAGGAAACAGTCTTTCGTAGTTTGTAATAGCAATTAAAGCTGTAGTAGGAACGTAGATTTGATTTATATTGTTGGTGTAGAAGTAAAGTAGAAGAAAGATTATTTTAGATAGATTAGATGAGTAGCTGTGTAAAGTTACTGGTAAACATTAATCTGTAGATTTAGTTAGGTCGTTAAGGTAGGAAGTAGATTATATCTGCAACATGTGTAAATTGTTCTGTGTAATTTGATTTAAAAATTAATAAAGTTAAAAATGAAGTTTGCATAAGAAGGCCTGGTACAGATTCCAGAAACCGGGCTGATAGTAGTGCAGATTTTATTTTATGTATATCTAGATATGAAAAGAACCAAGGTTTGAGGTGTCTAACTTTTGTTATATACATTAAAAACAAGATATAATATTGCTCAAGTTGCTCTCAACCGATTATTATGTCCTTTTGAACCTCCAAAATGCTATTACAATCCTGAAGACACACTTACAAGACGTAAACAAATACAATAAGAAAGAGAAGTGGCATCATTTGAGGAGGGAAGAGCACTTTTGGAGGCCTCCTTGCTCGTCTACTGCCACGAGAAGAAGATCCTTCACTTAATGAGAGGTAGAGTGTAAAGAAGTAGCCGATATATCGTGCACAAGCATCTCGCTCAAGTTGTTCATTAAATTATTACGCATTATCTGGAGGGCGGACCTGCGAACGTGCTTCTGGTTTCCAACCGCCCCATGACCGATAATGAGGATCCGCCTCCAAGCTGTCATATTCCCTTACATCACATCCTGCAACGGCTGCACACTACCAAGCCCTCAGTTAGACGCCATTAATTTATTTTGCTTAACACTCAGAATGTACAACTTTTAATTGCTTACTTTTTGAATGAAGTAACCTCAATCAAAAAGTAACCTTACCTCCTATCTATTTCACAGTGATCTAGAATCTAACCTCTTGAACGTTGAAGGAAACAGTTTTATAGGAGCCTAAGGCATAACATTTTCAATTTTCATCTTTATCATTAAAAAAAGCCTTAAAACTACATAGTAAAGTTGTATAAATCAGTAGCAGTGCTAACTCTGATATACGGATTAGAAACATAAACATTCACAAAAAGAAACAGTAATATACTGCTTGTAGTGGGAGAATAAAGTAGATGTAAACAAAACCACGTGACCGTTGATCGTAGCGCGTTTTTTTCACAATTTTCCGTATGCTTCCGTCGTGTAAATAGTCCCTTGAAGAAGTACTGCTACTGAGATGTGGAGTCTTGAGTTCGTTTTGCTAAAGCGCACAAGTGAGTACTAAACATATTTCAACTATAAAAGACATATACTACTGGATAGTTAAGTTAGTTTGTAATTAAAGTAAATTATGCTGCGCGCGCATATTGAAGGAACTCCGTAATACGTGGAAGGTTTATTATTTAGACGGGACGCTGGTTAACGAGGGTCATACGACAATCAAAGTATGGACAGACACCATAGTGAAATAATAATTAAAAAAAAAAACATGCATTTCGATCTGGTTTAAGTGCAGGACGTAGAAATCCTAAGGGGAAGGTTAAGCGTGTTATAGTTTTGTACATAGGAAGTGATGATGGCTTTGTCGAGGGTGGCGAGCTTGTGTTTGTCTCCAAAACAACGGCACATTATCATGAAGAGATGAATGGCGACGTTTTCAGATCCTGATTTGAAAAGATTCTCCCCAAATTACAACCGAATATCGTTATTGTGATGATCACTGCCCCCTACCACAGAGTGAGGCTAGAACGCACACCAAACAAGTGACATCATAACATGGCTACAGAGTAAAAATATAATGTTCCACAAGGGTAATGTTCAATCGGAATTGCTGGCAATGGTCAAGTGTCGTGCTAAAGAGTACAAAAAATACGAAAGTAGCAGTTAATTTTCATGGATATTAACAATGTAATTTTTTTACTGACATAATTTTTCGCACTAAAATTCAATCTCATTATATTCTGTTAGCTTAATATGAAATAAACACGCCGTAGCAGTTTCGTTGTTGGTACACCTAGTTCCCACCAATGAGTGGTATCGTCTACGGCTGCAATGGAGGTAACATGCAGTTAAAGTTGATGTTAGAGGAAGATCCGGAGTTCCTTTCAAACGTAATCACTGCTGATGAAACTTGGCTACATCATTTTGATCCTGAGAGCAAACAGCAAAGCTCACTGTGGAAATCTCCTTCATCACCAACCCCCCCAAAAAAGCAAAAGTGGTTGCTTCTGCTGGGAAAGTTATGGTCATCTCATTCTGTGATATTCATGGAACGGTTTATCATCATGTTGTACCTGCACACACATCAGTAACTGGACAATACTACTGGGATGTCCTGAAAACATTGCAAGTCCATATCAGGCGCAAAGGACCATATTTCCTAGAAGCAGGCTGGATGCTGCACCACGATAATGCGGGGCTGCACATTGCCAATGTTGTTGCTGAATATCTTGCAAAAATCAAAGTTAAGTGTATCCCTCACCCTCCCTATAATCCGGATTTAGCCCCATGTGACTTTTTTCTATTCCGTAACTTGAAGAAACGCCTTCGTGGGAGGCATTATCCATCATCAGAAGCAGTGGTGAAGGCTGCGGAGGCGATTTTGAAGGATCTCTCAAAAAGTGGTTTCCAGCATGTCTTTGAAGACTGACAGAAACGCTGGGACAAGTGCATCGCATTCAGGGCAGACTATTTTGAGAAGGGCCATCAAAATTATGAGGATGAGTAAAGGTACGTCGTCAAAAAGTTGTGATCATTCTTTATTGAACAACCCTCGTACTTAGCTCGAAAAATGTCCTTTAGTGTCGAAAATGTATATTAATATTATACTTAACGAAGCGATTAAGCGGTTGGCTTGAATAAATACAAATGCATATTTGTATTGAAAATGCATATTCATGTTATTAATACATATTAATATTGTACTTAACGAAGCGGTAACAGTACTGCCATTCCGAACGCATGTGTACGCGGAGTGATACAGTACTTTACTCTCGTTGGACATAGTACGGAATACAGAATCAGAAATGAAATTTGTAACAGCAATATTTGACTATACTAAAAAAGACAGAAGACAGTCATAATGAAGGAATAAATCATATTATCGCTAACAATAGAAATCAATGGAAAAAGAATGAATAATAACAGGATACCTAAAATAACCATAGACTATAAACCCAAAGGTACAACAAACCAGGGAAGACCACAGAATAGATAGACATAACAAACTGGAGCGGGGACGGATTAAAAATTCAAAGCCGTGAAGTAGAAAAAGGAGATCTTCATCATTGTACAGACATGTGCAAATTATTAGACTCATTCATGTTTTTTTCTTTGCTTCAGTTTAACATTCAAAATAATAGTTATTTCCGCCGTAACCTATTTCAATTTGTCGTAATTCTTTTCCTTGCTATAGTATGAAGCATATTCAATGAAATTTCTCTCTTAATAATAGCTGGGGGATTTTTCTTTTACTTATAGTAATATGGTGGTAGTTGTGAATTAAGAGCAGCCATTTTGTTCATGTGTGTTTATCCAACTGTTTGGTGATATTGCTTTCATTTGTTGAATATAGTAACTAAAGATTGTTAATATTTGCCTTTATTGTGTTTTATTGGCTAATATATCCTCAGTATTTATTATTAATTGATCTCAAGTCAGGTAACATCGTGTATCTTATCCTTAGCATTCACATTGACTCAAAAGTGAGGTTATGGGTAAAAATGCTGACTTAACCTCAAGGAAAGTAGCTGTAACTGAGAAACTTCTGAAGGAAACTCTTTATTCACAACGTGAAATAGTTAAGAAATTGTGTATTTCACAAAAATCTGTTAGTCACATTAATCAAACTATAAAATTTGGTGAGACGTTGACCTCACAAAGCGATGGAAAATGCGGGAGGAAAAGAAAGCTATCGCCAAAGATGCAAAGAAAACTTGTGCAGGTGGCAAAACAAAATAGAAGAGCAACCAGCATTGACCTCAGTAATCAACTAAAGCAGTACAGAAACAGCCTCAGTAGTTCGTAGAAGATTATGTAAAGCAGGTTTACCAGCACGCAGGCCTCGTAAAAAGGCTAAACTGACACCTGCAATGCAAAAAAAAAGTTTAGAATGGGTCAAAGAGATGCAGAAACATCCAGTGGAATTTTGGAGAAAGGTAAATAGTATGAAAATTGTATATAGAATAAAATTAAAATATGTACATGTAAATTTTATGGAAATGAAATAAACAGCCTAAACTTTGTTTCTCTCATTGATGGTTCTGTTATACTCTCTTTGAGCAATTTTAAAACTGTTTAATATTAATAGAGGTTTTTTATTGTTTCAGGTAATGTTCTCAGATGAATCCATGTTTGAAGTATGTGAAGAGAGCAGCCAATATGTGAGAAGGACAGATAAAGAAGCATTTTTCCCCTCAGTATGTCGATCAAAGAGTAAAGCACCCAACATCAAAAATGGTCTGAAGCTGTATGTCTGTCCATGGACCTGGAAGATTATACATAGTTGTGGGATCTATAGAACAGAAACAGTATAAAAGTGTATTACAAACAAGACTATTTCCGCAAAGTAAAGAATGGTTTCCAAATGGTGATTTTTTGTTCATGCATGGCAATACTCCCTGCCATAGAGCAAAATCTGTAACCCAGTTCCTCAAAGAAAACAATGTAAAAGTACTACCATGGCCGGGGAATAGCCCTGATTTAAATCCAATAGAGAATCTGTAGGGTATTATTAAACAGAGACTGAGAAAATTGAAAATAACAACAAAAGTTCAGCTTATTGAGGGCCTGATAAGCATTTGGCACAGAAATGAAGAAATAAAGGAAAGGTGCTCCATCCTTGTAGAGGGCATGCCTAAATGCATCAAAATGGTGATAAAGGCTAAAGGAATGCATACAAAATACCAAGAGTTGAAAAAGTATTTTGTAACATTATTTCTGTTAGATAAATGGAAAATAAACGGTATATGTTACAAATTTCACCATTGAGTCTAATAATTTGCACACGTCTGTACTTAAGTTATCCCGACATCTGTTGAATTTTATGTAAACTACCTGTAGTTGCGCCAAAGCCTTTGAATGATAAATTAATTAACTGAAAGCAGGTTTTTTTTTTAATTCATTGAATTTTAGTTTAGATAACAAAGATAAAATTATACAAAAGAATAGTAAATGTGATTTGAGGTTGCAGTCCTAATTTAAACTGTTTTTGAGTTCATTTGAAATTAGTAGATCTGTGTATGTGTCTGTCTCTGATACCGCGGAGCTTTCCCAATCTCCTTAGGGTAACACTTCATGCCACTCCCTTTGAGCTGGATGGTACTCCCCTCTAACCTAAGCTTCTTTAAATGTAGGGACTTCATGGAACTGAGGCTACTTATACTTAATATGGAAAAGAGTTTTATTTTAAATTTTAATTTATTTTTAAGATGAACGATTGTTTTTAAAAAGTTTTTTGAAGTAAATCAAATTATAAGGGACTTTAAACCAAGCATTATGATTTCAACACCTAAGTTGTATTTTTCTTTAGCTGATACATACATACACACATACATGCAGTCATATTCCTATCAAACTTCCAGACTTTGGGGAGGATTGCAAATAATCCTCATCAGAGTAAAGTTCACACCTCCAGGTGAGAACCAAACCCGGGAGCTCTGGATTTGAAGACTAGCATGCTACTACCAAATAAGAAAGGGTTGATATATTATTTTCTTGATACTAAACCTTCCATGTAATATTTATTCACACAACTGAATGTATTTTGGATATGACTGGCTATGTGACTCAACCTACGTTACGTTTGGAGCACCTCGGATCTACAGTGCGATCCATATCAACCTGAACCATTTTCAAAGACCAAAGTTTGCTTTTGAAAGCTCGTAGTATGTAGAAATTTGTTTTAATGATCACAGTGACTCTGGGAGAATTGTCAACACTGACAATTGTTGACACTTGTACAACGAGGTCTAGCCGAAAGTCCGAAGCACCCGGCCTCTATCAACCCGGGACCGATGGAAAACTCCGGGGGTCTTTCAATTGGGCAATACCTTCAGTCTAAAAAGCCCCCCATCTCAAGACGGGTGGAAGTGGATACGCCACTTACGCAGTCAACCCCGCAGGGAAGACTACAGAAAACCTCGGTGGTGCGGCCTGGTGATGTAGCACGCATTCTACTAGCTCTGTGAGCTAGTACCCGGGACTTCTTAGGCAACCCTCTACCTCCTCCGGGCGGCCAAGGCCTGGCCGGAGGTACCCGAAATCCCGCGAGTGTCGGGAACACACTGACCTCGAGTCCAACCCAGTCCGAACAACCCTTCGGGACGGGCTCGAATGTTCGGCCCAAGGTTCCTCTCGTAACGTCAAAGGTACCACGAGTGCTAAGGGTCCGCAGCCCTCGCACCACGACAGCTGAATGGGACGGATCACCTCCCCTACAATTGTTGACAGCTGACAGTCTTAAATGTCCATTTTCTTTGATACGACTGTAGACACTGAAGTTTATATGACTATCTTCAAGACATTTGTGGAGCAGCTGGATGATGTCGAACTGAGAGAAGATTATTTCCAGCAAGATCGAGCAACATGCCATACATCTAATGACACCATGGAACTTGTAACCAGTTTCTTTGATAATCGAATAATCTCAAAAGGTCTATGCCCCCAAAGATCCCTGACCAAACCTCACTGGATTTTTTCTTGTGGGGGTATCTAAACACTGGAGTACACAAGAATAGGCCACGGACAATTGATATTCTCAAGGAATCTATTCTAATCGAAATAAGCAACATTGGCGAGGATACTCTCCGTAAATCTTCAGAGAATATAGTGAGACGAGTACAAAGATGTATAGATGCTGCTGGAGGACACTTCCAACATTTTCTCTGAAATGTAAATAGTGTAATGTAATCTCCCAATTGTGTATTATAGCCTTCCAAAGTTGCACGTGTGTCCTATTGTTGGTTCAAAAGATATGGCTTATTGAAATGGTTCAGGTGTATATGGATCGCAGTGTAAAAGCAGTACCAATTTTGCGTTGTGCCTGCGGCTGCGTTGAGAAAGTTCTTACCTCACCTTTGCCCGTATGCTGCGTTATGTCTCCATTGTGAATGGGCCTTAAAGTCAACTCTGGAGTCGGTTCACTTACAAGGGAACTATCACTATACTCATAGCTGTATTCCATTGAGAGTTTGAAGGCAACATCTCTGCTATATGTGGGGTCTGTGTGCCAAAAATTAGGTGCGGAGTACAGCTGGAAGTACTCGAAAATGAGTCCAAAATACGTAGAAACATATAGGCATAATAACACAGCATTGTAGGAAGGAATTGTATACCCCTGCGGGTAGCGTCTACACAAAGGCATACATAAGGAGCGCCGGCATAGAGCTGACGAGGGATGTCCAGCAGCTAATTGCAAGTGGTCGCATGCGGCACTTTTCAGGCTTCAGTTTTGAGCGTTGAAGTTCTACTCTGCAGCAGATTTTTGGTACACAGACTCTGCATAGGGCAGGGATGATGACATCAAACTCTCAAGGGAATGCAGATATGAGCATAGTGATAGTTCCCTTGTAAGATCGAAGTTTTTGAGGCTCACTGTTACCTTCTCTATTTTGGTCCAGGTTGTCTGAACAGCCTATCTACTTTCTACCAAGGCGTGTCTCCAAACACCCTACTGGTGTGTAATCGAGGTCTACCTATAAGACCTCCTCATCAAGAAGTACTTTCCTGTACCTGTGCCAACATCATATTAGTATAAGAAGACTGCGAGTGGTAAAGACTCACCTGGTGTTATTTTCTTCCCCTACGCCTAGTTTCCTCGCACTACTGTTATTGTTAGTCTCGACTATCGCCGTCGTCCTGAGCTTGCCCGTGGTGCCCGACTCCACGGACTCCTGACCGATCAACACCTCGGTCCGACCGTTGGCGAAAGGTGAACTCGCCCTGGCCCTGGTACTAGACGCACTTGAAACACCACTTTGCACTACTACAGCACCCTCACTGACAGCACCACTACTAACTACACTACCACTAGCACCACTCTTTTTCTTCTGCGACGCGTCCTCGCTCAGGTCCTGCTTCAGCTCGATTTCGGCCGCCGAATCGGGCTCCTCCGTGCTGCTGGTGTTGGCGACGGCGTGACCATTACAGGGAGGTACTTTGACACCCCTGCCGGGGACGTTGGCTGCGGGCCGCCGCGGGGGCGTTACGGACACCGCTACCGCCTGTGGTTGCTGTTGAGGAGGAACAGTAATGTTGTTGTTGGCCGGGGGTATGGAAGTTACGTAGATAGGACTGCTCTCGATGAAGCCGTTCAGTTCCTGTTGGTGCTCTGTAGCTGGTATCTGCTGATTCAGCTGAAACAGTATCCAGTAACGCCAGTTAAAGCTTTTTGTCT
Source organism: Mantis religiosa (assembly GCA_030765055.1). Taxonomy (NCBI): domain Eukaryota; kingdom Metazoa; phylum Arthropoda; class Insecta; order Mantodea; family Mantidae; genus Mantis; species Mantis religiosa. The sequence goes on along the minus strand of CM060952.1, from coordinate 34,509,226 downwards.
ATCGGAGTTCTACTGTTGTTAAACCAGAAAATAAAACAGAATTAACTACCCGTACATTTACAGCAGCAATTTCGAATACTGTATAAACATTAAGATAGCCTATTGTTAAGTCTTGTTAAAAATGAATTAATCAAGAATTTAACTACCATGTCTCTTAGACAGGGTATCAGAACACAAGTTTAAAGTCCATTCAAGTCTAAACTGTAGTTTTCAAAGTTGTCCTTCGTATTATAAAATGTAATTGCCAATTGAACTCCAGTTAACTCGTCTTCCGTTTAGTGCTCCTTTGTATTTTTTTCTTCTAATGTACATCCTCCAATGTTCAGTCATATCGGACGATGAATGAAATGGGTGAAATGATGATCAAATGAGGCCAGGGTCTGTAGAGGTTTAGAGTTAGCAGATGTATAAGATGTTGCATACCGGTGAGGTATTTACGGAATATCTGGTGATGAAGTCGTTTGGATAATCCAGAAGTTTCCTAAACAGACCTAATTACTTTCAAATGTGTAATGATTATGACTTTTTAAGCACTTCAGACATAAAAAGCTGGGAGTCCCAATCTTAGAACAAATTCGGAATCGGAGAAAAATTGGAACGAGAGCCTTGTTTTGTCAGATTAGTATTAAAATAACAATATATGCTTGAAAATTAAGGTAAACACAAAAACTAGAAATCACCTAAAATAATTGAATCAGTTACTTCAGAAAGCCCTATGTCCAGTTGGCACAGTTTCGAGAAAACCGAAAAGAATAATTTTATTGTTTTTGAAGGTGTTTTTTATTGTCATTTTAGATATATCAATAATAACTGCCACTGTGACAGATTCTGCATACATATAGTGTGTCTATTTTCCAGTAAAAGCTAAAGATAATGGACATAGGGCCATTCTGAAATAAGTGAGAAATAACACATTTAAAGCTCTTAAGCAATAAATCTGTTTAATCAAATATAACTTTATCAGGGTAACGTCTAAGGCACAAATAACTCATGTAAACACATTTTGAAAGAAAAATAATATATAACAAGCACTTTCTGATTTTCTGCATCCTGACAAAACACTCGTGGCACTGAACAGTAGTATTCCAGAATTAATATATCTTCTTGCACTATGTAAGCAGCGTTATGTCTGCCATCTTACTTGGCGTATTTCATTGTTTAAACTGTCCTAGAGATAGCGTTCTTTTGAATTCAAGAATTTATCAGCTCTATTTGTGGCTATTGAATATATATATATATATATATATATATATATATATAGATTCAAATTGATGCGTTGACGTGTTCTAGAGCTAAGCGCTCCAGAAAACTCTCATTTTAACATTGGGTGAGATAGACTGTTCCGGCTTCCCTTAATGGTAATACATCAAAATAATATACAACATTAACAATTGTATCTACAAACTTGTGTCGTTATGTCAATCCCTGGGATTCATGGTCTAAAAGCAAATTTGTTAAAATTTCAACTAGTTTAAATATTTAAAGGTAAAAGCTAGTGGCATTGCAGCACTGAAGCGACCGATGAACAATAAGGAAGGATAGATAGTAAGGAAGATGAAAGGAAAATATTTCCTTCATTCGTGGTTTTTTCCCCCTCTCTTATGTTCATGTTTACGAGCCTGTGATTTGCGCAACTTAATGGAGAGTGATGTCATTTGTGACTTGCGTAATTTAAAGCCGACATCAGGATATGAGATATTAGCATTTTCATATTTCATGTCTATAGAGCGCTTTGAGTTTAGAAAATTCCAGAAAAGGATAGCAGAGAACAGTAGACTCCCTCTGGCAGACAATATCTCGTAATTATCACACCGAAACATGCACTGTATATTCAAATACAATGTGATCCACATAAACCTGAACCATTTCAATAGGCCATAACTTTTGAACCAATAATAGGACACACGTACAACTTTGGGAGAATATAATACACAGCTTGTATATTACATTACACTATTTACATCTCAGAGAAAATGTTGGAAGTGTCCTCCACCAGCATCTATACATGTTTGCACTCGTCTCACCATATTCTCTGAAGTTTTACGGAGAGTATCCTCGCCAATGTTTCATATTTTGGTTCGAATGGATTCCTTGAGAACATCAATTGTCCATGGCCTAATCTTGTCACCCTATTTTTAGATATCCGCCCAATAAAAAAATCCGCTGAGGTTAGGTCAGGGGATCTGGGGGCCACAGACCTTTTGAGAGTGTTCGATTATCAAAGAAACTGGTTACAAGTTCCATGGTGTCATTAGATGTATGACACGTTACTCCATCTTGCTGGAAATAACCTTCTCTCAATTCGGTATCATCTCCGTAAAACTTCAGTGAATATGGCGAGATGAGTACAAACATATATAGATGCTGGTGGAGGACACTTCCAACATTTTCTCTGAGATGTAAATAGTGTAATGTAATCTCCCTATTGTCTATTATATTCTACCAAAGTTGCACGTGTGTCCTATTATTAGTTCATAATTTATGGCCTACTGAAATTCTTAAAGTTTATATGTATCGGACTATATTTGGTACGCGATGTTTAATTCATAAGATGATATGAACATTGTAACATGTGAGTTGTAAAGATTAATGCCTATTTCCTCAGTTCAATGTTTTTATACGTTTTCTGGTACACAAAATTTAAGATAATGAAATGAAAATTTCCTAATAGCAAGAAACAAACAAACAAACAAAAACGATTTTCTTGTAACGCACATCCGTTTAAATATGCAGAAGTTTTTTAATTTAATTTGTAGAAAACCTATTTATTGTTATAATAATTATATAGAGGAACCAATAGACATTTCATAAAACTGTTTTCCATATTATAAATCAAGGTATCATTAATGTGGTAAAAAATTTGATTTTATTTCGCAGTGAAATTTTGAAAAACGTGAACCTGAAAAATATAAAATTTGCTAGGACGACAGAGAACAAATGCATTCTAAGATTTTATGAAAGGTTCGAATGGGGGACTTGATGCAACCTGTGGAAGATCTGTATCGGGTGAGGCACGAGGTTTTCATTGGAGGGTTCCTAGGTTCGATTCCTGCTAGCCGTCCATTTTCCACTTAAATTAAAGTCCTCCAAGGATAAGTCATACCGGAGGATGAATGAAATGGGTGAAATGATGCTCAAGTCAGCCCAGGTTCTATAGAGCTTACAATTACCGGACATTCATATTTCAGAATACGGGAAACACCGGACATTTTTTTTATCCATATATCACCCTGATCGTGATTCGAGCTCAGGACCTCTTGAACATAAGGCAGACACGCTAATCAGGCGGGCAACCGTCCATGGATCTTCATGTAATTTTCACTGGTAAGCGAGCGAATGCAGGGATGATGTCCTGTATCATGAACTTCCTCTGTGATTGACTCTCATTTCATCTCTCTCTTTCAAGCAAGAGAAAGGGTGTCGGTAGGCGGCGGACAAATGAGGCAGAGGCTTGCACGTTGGAAGTTCTTCTCAGCCCTGTCAGAGGGTGACAGTCCGAGCCTTAACTGTTAGGAAAAGGTTGCACCGTTTCTCACTGGAGGGAAACCAGAGAGACGCCGCCGAGCGCTTCCCAGCCGGTTGGTCAAACCTGTACTGGAGAACTCTGCACATATCTGCCGATTGCGTCGTCTTTTCCTGCAGCCCATAGGTCTCCTGCAGATCCTTAATTTCATCCGTTCCTCCTAGAGGTATATCCAATTGCAGGTTGACGTGCTAGGTGTTACGTAATCCAATCCTACCGTAGCTATAATCTTCGAACACGGCACTTCTAACGAATATGTACATGACCTTAGTTAATGCACACCTGGACTCGCTGTTGACCGGAACATCTTACTCGGCGTAACATGGCGGCTGTTATGGATTTATAAGTCACTATAAATTGATGGCAAAGGCTTTCGGAGTATTTTAGTAATTCTAAGAATTGCATTATTTTAAATAACTGTAGAAGAAAAAGTCAAGATAGATTTTGTGATCTGACCATCCAGGAGACTTGTACTTGTTTTCTTAACCAATGGTTAGAATGTGTCGTATCTGGATGATTGCAATCATCGACCTGTGCGGAGGAGAACCATCCTGAGTCGCTAGTGATGAGGGAAGCGGATTGTTGAGATCCTGTTAGATGCCCCTCGAAGAAAAATGGTCCAACAACTATTCCACAGCTACCTGCCTTAGCTATTGAGGTTTATCATCACTCCATTATTGGATAAAATGGTGATTGTTATGAACTCCTGATTCGCCAGAAAACGATTTTGGACACGAAGCCCACGTCAATTGCTTCTCCTATCATTTCTTGTGTATCGACATCTTTTCCGTCAAATACTTGGCGAGCGAGTCAAATGGGTGGTGTCCTGAATTCGGGAGGCCCAGGCTCGATTCCGTGGCTGAACTATCTGACATGTTTTTTTCGGGGATTTTCCTGGGTCACCATTCCCAGAATTTCCTGTCCTGCCATTTTACCTGTTATTTCATATCGTCTCTCATATGAAGATTTCTTTCAGGGTTAAAGTGTCGGCGGGAGTGTCAGCAGTGCATGACAGGATGACATGCTCCTGGTAAACCCTTCCTCCTCCTCCGGTAGGACGGTCTCCAATCTCCGAGCCGACCTAGTGGGACGTTTCAGTATCACCGTGGATGGGATACTGGTTGTACTTGCCTGCCGGGAGTTTCCAACTGGTCAGACGTATAGATCCTGCTCTGTGCACTGTCGTGAGTCCTTGGATCGGCCGCCCTCTGTCTCTTCTTTCCAGGGATGCCCTACTTGGGGCATAGGCATAACGGATTAAGTCTGGTCGGAGTGCCGAATCATTTCCATAGCATAAGCTAATCCAATCCAAGCCAATGACTTTTTGTCAGTGCAAATGATACAATGATACAATGATACAATGAAACTTAACAGAAGACTGGCTAAGGCTGAACAACTGTCTATGGACTAGAATGCGGACTATTCAGAACAATCATGCATTAACAACGGATGTCGCTGGTGCATATGTAACACAAGCTATTCTTGCAAGTGATGCGGTCGTATGCAACATCTTTCAACATCCAGGTAAGTTTTTGCTGTTAATTGTTGTCTATTTGAATATCTTTCCAGGTATACGAGATGCTGAGCTGCTTGTACATTTACTCTCGCTTCTTATCTCGCATAAGGAGCATACCGAGGTACTTATCCGTGAGAGGACGGTGGCACAACGCGTGAAGAGGGAAGAAAATCGACATTCAAACGTCACCATGCGGTGTAGTACCAGTCAGTCTGATACAAGGGGTTCGTGTTCAACATATTTGGGTACAATTAATCGGAATGTCAGGTAAAATTATTGTTTGTGTTTAGGTTATCATGTGTATTACACAGTACCTTATTTTTCACTGGTGGCCGGCCAGCCAGCGCACTGTTAGTGCTGTAGCAGAAGACAAGCTGCCGCTGCAGTGGGCGCGCTGCTGCCGAGTAGAATATTGAAATTCTAGCACCTAGGTGTATCATGCAAATTATAATTGCAATAATCACAAACAATAGTCACTGAAGCAGTTGGAAATGATGTCCTTGTGCTGCCACGAATGTCTCACACCTAAGAACATTTCTGTTGACACACATTAATTGATCTTCTGAAATTGCAGCAATTTCTCTTACGATATTGTCTTTCAGTTCTTCCAACGTGTGCGGTGGTTTATTAATTTCCCCATAAACAAAAATCGCATATCATAAGGTTTGGGCATCGAGGTGGAACTTAAAAAATAAAGTGCAGCGGAAAAAGCCACCTACGCTGGAAGAACTGAAAGATAATATCAAGAGAAATTACTGCAATTTCAGAAGATGAATAAATGCGGGTGAACAGAACTTTTCTTTGAAGGTGTGAGACCTTACGCGTAGCAGCACAAGAACATAATTTCCAATACCTTATGTGATTAAGGTATGTGATTATTTAATTTATAATTTGCATGATAAACCTAACAGATATAATTGAAATATTCAGTGCAGCAGTAGCGTGCCTAATGAGTCAGCAGTGAGCCTTCAGTTGCTGCACTAACCGCTCGCCGGCTGGCCGGCCACCACTGAAAAAGAAGGCACACTATTACAACATGTATACAACCAAGACCTATTTTGGTTATCATTCCATTAAAAACTTGGAAAATTTAAAACTTTAATGATAGGTTTAAATATAAGGGTGCTCATTTGCTTGGTCATCAACGCCCTTACAAAAGCTAGATCATGGCAATAGGCAACTTGGAGAGTACACTGCCGATTGAACATTAAAACTTGCGTAAGCTTACTGTATTTCCGTTGTAATGTACAACGGAATTTACAATGACAAGATCTAGAAATGTTTATCTCAATTACTGTGAGGCAGAAAGTAGAATAAGCTGTTTTAAGACTAGTTTGTTGAAGAAAACCGGATGGAAAAGTCGTGTGAGTATAACCTGAGGTTTCCTCCTTATAATTTTCTTTCTTTATTACAGAAAGGACATCTCGCAGCTCGACTCGCAGTTGTTGGAACATTTGTACATATACTCCCAGGAGGAACGGACGAGACGGAGGAACCGCAGGAAAGGTTTGGGTTGCAGGAATGGAAAACGTACTGACTGCCCAGGACAAGAAAGCAAGCTAGAGGAATGTGTAAGGTAATCACTTTTGCTGTCTCCTCTTGGTGTAAGCTCGCCTTTCCAGTATGACAAGAATGGAAGGCTCGTTTAAAATATACAAGTGTTGTCACTTAACTCGACTAGACATAATACCTATCGCTGCAACAAACATTAGATCTGGCAGCATGGGTGACTCATATGTACTCTCATTCACTCAGTTCCTAGTAAAGTCTGTTTAGTTAACGCATGTGCAGTTCGGAGTCAAAGGAACCTGAGCCTCCCGCCCTCTAATGACCGTCATAAATCTATCTCCACACATCAGAAATGGAACACTGTCGTTGAGGACCAATAGCAAGCCTGATTTTCTCGAAGTGACAGACGCATGTCTACTCCACGTGAAGTCTCAGTTGCCAAAGTTCCAACTTCCAGTTGATCTGTTTCATTACGTGCAGAAATTCGTTGTGTGTCACGATGTGGAGACCGTGGGAGGGAAATGCAGTGGTAAATACAAATGAAGTAGTAGATAACTTTCAGTCAAGTGAACATAATCAAAGTGATGACAATAGTGTGAATAACTGGGCCGAGTTATATTACTGGAAAAGCCTCACAAAACAAAGTTATAACGGGAACTGTTTCTAAGCAAACTCAAGCGCTTGTTTTGAACACATATAAATATTTGCTGAAAAATAATCTTGGTAAGGGGTCGTGCAATGAACCTGATGATAAATTCTGGGTATTCACAGAAATACAGTAAGAAATATGTGATGAAAGGAATACCAAAGACGCCGATCAAGTATGAAAACAAAAGGAAACGTTTCTCTAAAGTAGATAATTTCACATGCGATTTAATTCGTCAAAAAATTTATAGATTCTATGCAAAAGGGAGAGCGCCCACCTTGGTTGCACATTTGCAAGAAATCTGTGATTTTTCCTTATGGGCGCTTCACTTTGCGCGGTCTTCTTAAGGAGCTGGGTTTCAAATACCGCACTTTAAATAAGTTAAGGGTTATTATGGAATTCAGTAGCATTGTAGCTTGATATGTCAAAACTAAGGAAGTTTTGCAGTAATGGACATAAGATAATTTATTTAGACGAAACCTCGTACGATACCCATGACGTATCGAGAAAGGTGGCAACCTTGCAGAAAGATCTGGGAGAAGGAGGGTTGGGGGTTGTAAAACTGTTATAAGGGTTCGTCAAACGCAGAGGCCGACGTGCACACGCGTTAACTAAACAGACTTTAAACAGATCCGTTAGCGTAGCAGATAAATAGTTCAAGCTCCTCTGCCCTTCATTCCCCTCTAGCCTTCTTGTCGTGGGCATACAGTAAACGGCAGATACACCACTTTAACAAGGCTGGGAGATGCCCGTGGCGACCAGCTAAAGTCGCCAATGGCTCCCATCCAGCAAGAATCAAGGAAAGCTGGATTGGTTAGTGAAGATTGCGTTGACCACCCTCTGGCGGACACAGGCAGAAATTCTAGAGCTCAAGCCTATGTGCCAACTGCCCGCCATTGAACAACACACAGCCCCACGAGTCGTATTGTAACATGAAAATGGAAGGCGAAATAAGGGTGGAAAACTATTCCAAATTTCGCGTTGCTGACCGAGCAAAAAATCACGGAACAATGCATGGTCACCAGGTCACCAGCACATCCCGAGAGTCATCTCGTTCGGGTTTTTGTTGATTTGAGAGGTTACAAAATATTGACAGTGAACTCTCTTTACGAATTTAGCACAGTAGGAAGTAGGCGGCAGTGTGCCGTGAAACCTAGTGATATGAATAGCCATGTACCCCTCCAGGAGCAACTTTATGTGGAAGACGTACACGATGAAGAAGAATGGAACCCACTTGAGTGCGCTTTCTCTTGCTGTGGTCCGTACATCGATCGCATACTATACAATAGACACCCACTTGATCAGAGAGGAGCTCACACGGCAGGCAAAATCCTATTATGCTCGTTCCAGACACATCCGCGGTGAAGTGCATATGAGCCTACCTTCCTACGTGCTTCCACCAGGTCATTAGAACATACTGTACTCTCATAACAAATAGAAACAATGCTAGTTAGTTGAGTGGAAGGCAGAATCACGCGGAAAATTCTAATGTGTGTACTCACACGACATTTCCTACTAAGTATTATACAAAATATTCTTAAAAACGGTTATTCTTGTATCTATCTCATGTTAATCGAAATGCCCTTTTTATAAATGGTCTTTTTATATATTTACTTATAGGTACAGTGTGAATATGGACTCGCCTCTGTGGCGTAGATGGTAGAATGTCTGCTTTACCTTCAAGAGGCCCAAGTTCAAATCTCAATCAGTGTGAGTTATATGGATAAGTGTTTTTGCGGGATTTTCCCTTACCCTGAAGGATAAACATCTGTTAACTGTAAACTCTATGGAACCTAGGCTCAGTCGAGCATCATTTCACACATTTCATTCATCGTCCGATATGACAACGTTAAAGGACGTAAATTAAAAAAAATGTGGAAATTGGATTACAGTAGGCTTAAACAGTCAATCTTTTGTCCTCACCATTCCCTGTGTATTGCTTGATGAATATAGATTAATTTCTTTGATCCTGTTTTATATACTGAGCCAGGGAGCTTTTTGCCCTAACTATACCACCACATTTTTACTAAAATTTAGTATTTTATAAAAATAGTAAAGGATTTTATGAACACCAACGGCACCTAAAGGTTTCTTTTATCTACGCTTATCAGTTTCTGAGAAAACTGGACATTTACAAAAGAAAATGACATTTACAGAAAGAGCTGTCCAAAGCAAAAATACTGCAAATAAACTCCATATACAGTGCGATCCATATAAACCTGAACCACTTCAATAGGCCATAACTTTTGAACCAAAAATAGGACACACGTGCAACTTTGGGAGAATATACTACACAATTGGGAGATTACATTATACTATTTACATATCAGAGAAAATGTTGGAAGTGTCCTCCACTAGTATCTATGGATCGTTGGTCCCATTTTCTTTCATACGACTGTAGACACTGAAATTTATATGGGTATCTCCAAGACATTTGTGGAGCAGCTGGATGATATCGAATTGAGAGAAGGTTATTTTCAGCAACGTGACATACATATAATGACACCGTGGAATTTGTAAGCAGTTTATGTGATAATCGAACAATTTCAAAAGATATGTAGCCCCCCAGATCCCCTGACCTAACCTCACCGGACTCTTTCTTGTGGGGGTACCTATAAATAGGGTATACAAGAATAGGCCACGACAATTAATGTTCTCAAGGAATCCATTTGAAACGAAATAAGTAACATTGGCGAGGATACTCTCTGTAAAACTTCAGAGAATGTGGCGAGACGAGTACAAACATGCATAGATGCTGGTGGAGGACACTTCCAACATTTTCTCTGAGATGTAAATAGTTTAATGTAATCTCCCAATTGTGTATTATATTCTGCCAAAGTTACACGTGTGTCCTATTACTGGTTCAAAAATTATGGCCTAATTAAACGGTTCAGGTTTATATGGATCACACTATACTTACAAAGAAAGAAATCCTATGGTTTGAGAAGCTGCTGTAATTAGCAACAGTATCTATTTATAGATGAAAGATTCCTAAAAGATGGAACAAAATTTACTTCTGTACTCCAAAGTCTTAGAAGTTATGATTTTGAGTGCCTACTCGTAATGCAGAATTCACGATAAAAATAAAAGCCCACCTCTCTAGCATGTCCACCTCACATTAAACTTATCCCGAATTCGAATCTGGGCCAGGGTGTGTAATCTGGATAAGGGTTTTCCGGGGGTTTCCCTTATGCTGAAAGACGGATGTCTGGTAACTCTAAGGTGTATGGCCCCTGCTCTCATCTAAGTATAATTTCAAGAATTTCATTCACCGTCCAACATGACTTAACGTTGGAGAACGTAAATTAAAATAAAGTCAGGATATAAAATGGCAGTGTGGTACAATTACAAAAAAATTACACCCAAAATATAGATAGTACTTTGTTTATGAAAACTGTATAGGAAAAGACTGCACAAAAACTAAAAGCATCAATGTTTTGGGTAATTTACCAGGCTCGCTTCTACGAGGTCATCAATCACAAGCTAAGGGTTTGTTATCCTAGCTAAGACATGTTAATATGAAGTGGGCTTGTGAGCTCCCAAAAAGGGTAGTGTTTGAAGATGACGGTGTATGAGTAAATATCCTGTAGAGAGGTGCTCTGGTGCCAGACTGACCACCCCATATTCACAGCTTCCGGCTGGCTCCTGCAGGGTCAGACCATTAACTTCTTCTCGGTGTTCGGTTTCTTGGCTTTTATGTCGTCCATCTGGTGAACATGCCATCGCTCTCTGCCACACATACGTATCAACAATTTCTTATTGGTGGACCAACACTGTTTTCTACTTGCTGTACAAAGAGGTATTGCATTCCACCCGAATACTGGACACCGATATTTCATTGGCGATATACGCTTTCACAGTATATACTAATGTGTGTGTGTGTGTGTGTGTGTGTGTGTGTGTGTGTGTGTGTGTGTGTGTGTGTGTGTGTGTGTGTGTGTGTGTGTGTGTGCATGTGTGGTGTCTGTGAACAGCATAATTCAAAAACGTAAGTCGTTTAAATGAGTTCAACATTTTCCAAAGCCTACCATAATTAATATATTCATAATACAGCAGATATTCGAGAAAAGAGGATTCTATAAATTATCATTTCAAATAGCTTTTACAGATTTCCAAAAAGGTTTGACAATAAATAGGGGAAAAACTATGGAACATAATAGAAAAATATGGATACCCCAGACATCTAATTAATGTAGTGAGAAGCCTATATGCAGATTCAAATGTAATTTCAAGGCGCTACATATAAGTTAAGCTTAATATGGTCAAAGAGGTCAATCAAGAGGTCCCGAGTTTGAATCTCGGTCACTGTGTGTTATCTGGATAAGGTTCTTTCTGGGGGTTTTCCTTATCCTGAAAGACGAATGTCGAGTAACTTTAAGCTCTATAGGCCCTGGGCTCATTTGAGCACCATTTCACCCATTCCATTTATCGCCCGATACGACTTAACGTTGGCGGACGTAAATTAAAAAAAGAAGCTTAATATGTAAGAACTATGTTTTTAATATGGCTGGCCCCGTAGCTCAGTCAGTAGAGTACCTGCCTGCCGTGCTAGAGGTCGCGTGTTCGATTCCCGGCAGTAAGGGTGATGATTTTTCTCCGAACAAAATAATTCCTCATCTTCCCCAGAGTCTGGAAGTATGAAATTACGAATGTGTACATGATCTTATGATTGAAACCCAACGAATACGAGTTAAAACTTTCGATATGTTTCACAGGACAACGGCCGCCGATTGACCATTGCAATTGCAGTTAGAACAAGTAAAAAGATAATTGCTTTTTCGGATAAGCAACAAAAAAGAGCTAAATTTATTTTAGATCATCAAACTTTAGAACGGGTCTCAAGTTTCATATACCTTGAAATAGGCTCAAAGAAAGTAAGAATGAAGGAAAGCAAAAAGGAGAGAAGGAGAGAAGGAAAGAAGGAAGGAGAGAAGGAAAGAAGGAAGGAAAGAAAGAAGGAAGAAAGGAAGGAAGAGAGAGAGAGAGAGAGAGAAAGAGAGAAAGGGAGGAAGGGAGGAAGGGAGGAAGGAAGGATGGAAGGAAGGAAGGAAGGAAGCAAGGAAGGAAGGAAGGAAGGAAGGAAGGAAGGAAGGAAGAGATATTAACCTGAAACGGTAAAATTTCAAACTATATACCGAACATTACACAATGGTTTAAGAAATAAAACAAGAAAGGATATACAAGAATTACATTTTATAAAAGAATGGCAAAGCCAGTGCTTATATATGGAAATGAAGCCTTATATATGGGTCATGAGCAGAGCTAGGAAGTTGGTACCGATTTCCTTGAGCAGTGTAAGTGCGGCCGGGCATGGCTTCACAACGGAGCGCTACTAGCAAAGACAAGGTTCATCGTTAGAATGCAACTCATTACTACAAAACAGGTGTAACTGCATGACACAGAGCACGTTGGTAGGAAGGAAGACATTTGAATAACATCTTTGTTGTGCTTCATAGATGAGCAACTAAATTTGCTGTACAACCATTGTGCGTCTTCTGGAAGTGTACTTATACATGTCCTTATTTACTTCATTATTTACATTTATATTTCAGTGGGGTACTTCAGCAAACATGGAAAAAGAGAAGTCAGATAGAGAAACTAAATTAGCTAAAATCATTAACGAATTTGCCACAGATTATCAATCAAGGAAATCTTGTTTTACAGGACGTAGAATGAGTTTTTCATTTGAAAGGCTTCAGAGGTACATTATTGTTTTTAGTAATACGGCCGCAGATGAGTAAATATGTAGTAAAATTCCTGCTTTGTCATTTTGACTAGTAAGAGTCTTCAGATATTTAAGAAATTAATTTTATTATTTGGATATTATTTTACGTTCGATCAAGAAATATTACAACCCGCGATATAACTGCTTGGGTGTTTCCACGATGTTCCCATTTAAATAATGAAATCAGCCAGAGACAAACCCATAAGTACCATATAAGAATTTGTATGTTGTAGATAATATTCACAATAGTTACAGATACTCCAAAAAGGATTCGTCTAATCATAGCACATAAAAATATAAGAAGCACAATCACAAAAATATAGATAAGAAACTAACAATAACTATTTCCTTAGATCGCTTGATATCTAGGTTTAAAAATGAAACACAATTTGGTTTCATATATTGCTTAATTAGTGAACAGCTCTACGTTATTTAAAATCATGTTTCATTTGATGTCAAATAATTATTCGTCTAGTAAACAATATCCCAGTTATGGTACCTCGCTGACACACACCTTCCCTTTTCTTATGCAGTTGTGTTTCGTCCATTGTCGTTGACAGTTCTATCTCTGTTTTCAAAGCCGTTGACTGTTATTTAAGTAATATGGGTCGAAAACGTCGTGAAACTACAAAAGAGGAGAGAGAAATTTGTATCAAGTTATTTAAAAAGGAAAATCTTTTCAAGAAATTGGAGAAACCATTGGAAGACCTAACAGTACAGTGAAGACTATTATATTCAAGTTTGTTCAGAACAAAACTTAGGAAAATCAATCAAGTAGCGGTCGTCCTGCAGTCTATCCGAGATGGAGAAACGACAGTTTCTTAGAGAAGTCAAGAAAAATCCTAAACTAAGTGTTTCAAAACTTGCTATTGCAGTTCAAACACACACAGTAAAGTCCGTTTCAGCAGAAACTATAAGAAACGTGCTTTATGAAGCTGAGTATGGAGGCCGAACAGTCCGTAGAAAACCATACCTCAGTAAAATCACAAGAAAAATCCTAAACTAAGTGCTCCAAAACTTGCTATTGCAGTTCAAACACACACAGGAAAGTCCGTTTCAGCAGAAACTATAAGAAACGTGCTTTATGAAGCTGAGTATGGAGGCCGAACAGTCCGTAGAAAACCATACCTCAGTAAAATCACAAGAAAAATCCTAAACTAAGTGCTCCAAAACTTGCTATTGCAGTTCAAACACACACAGGAAAGTCCGTTTCAGCAGAAACTATAAGAAACGTGCTTTATGAAGCTGAGTATGGAGGCCGAACAGTCCGTAGAAAACCATACCTCAGTAAAATCACAAGAAAAATCCTAAACTAAGTGCTCCAAAACTTGCTATTGCAGTTCAAACACACACAGGAAAGTCCGTTTCAGCAGAAACTATAAGAAACGTGCTTTATGAAGCTGAGTATGGAGGCCGAACAGTCCGTAGAAAACCATACCTCAGTAAAATCACAAGAAAAATCCTAAACTAAGTGCTCCAAAACTTGCTATTGCAGTTCAAACACACACAGGAAAGTCCGTTTCAGCAGAAACTATAAGAAACGTGCTTTATGAAGCTGAGTATGGAGGCGGAACAGTCCGTAGATAACCATACCTCAGTAAAATCACAAGAAAAATCCTAAACTAAGTGCTCCAAAACTTGCTATTGCAGTTCAAACACACACAGGAAAGTCCGTTTCAGCAGAAACTATAAGAAACGTGCTTTATGAAGCTGAGTATGGAGGCCGAACAGTCCGTAGAAAACCATACAGAAAGAAGCGAGGTGCTTTTGGAAAATATCATAAATACGATGGGTTCGACTACTGGAAGAAGGTTGTATTTACTGACGAGAGTCAATTTGAGCTATTTAAGTCAAAAGGGCAAATAATAGTCTGCAGAAAAAAAAGAATTGTGAGCTTGAGGAGAAAAATATAACAGCTTCAGTTAAACTAGGAGGCGGTTCAGTACGTGTCTGGGGCTGCAAGAGTGCAACTAGTGTTGGGGATTTGTTTTATTGATGGAATTATGAATCATAAGGCTTATATAAACATCCTAAAAACATTTCTGTCCAGAAGTGTGAATAATATTTCTGTGGATTATATTTTCACACAAGATTATGATCCAAAACACACAGCTCTAGATGCAAGGCTGTGGTTGTTGTATAATACTCCACGATGGATGCTGACACCACCGCAATCTCCAGACATGTATCTAATAGAGAATTTGTGGAATATTCTGGACAAAACTATTAGGAATCATTAGATATCTAATATAAAGGATCTAAAGGACGTTGTACTCGAGGAATGGCGTAAAATTACAGTGTAAACAACACAATCTTTGGTGAAATCCATGCCAAAGAGAGTGCAAGAGTTTATAAAGAGGAGTGGAGGGCCTACTAAGTACTAACCGTGACATTCTACATCATGTTCAGAATGCAGACGAATACTTATTTTGCATCCTATATTGCATATATTTACTTTTGAATGTTTAACTATGTTTATATGAATAGATACTGATTTTCTTTATTGAAGTCTCTTTTTTACTAATGAATACCACAGATACCAATATCATCTAATTGACTAAAGTGAACAAATCTAAAGTTTCATGTTACATAAGTATAAAAGCATTTTCGAAGAAGACTCGTAAGTCTGTTCCTCCAGTGGAATGATTTCCAATGATTCATTGTCCCCCTTTATTAGTTCCTTTGGACACGTCCGACTGGAGACTATGGGGTAATATTTTATGCTGACGTAAAACAGCTTCCTTCCTCCTAATCGGGCTTGACGAAGATGCTGGAGCCGGCGGCAGTTTTGGAAAATTGTATTTCCCAGCCTCCCTCGGCCGGACTCTGTGACAAATCGCAGAAGCTGTTTGAAGTTGAGCCGCCAGACGGCCAACACTGGCCAGGGAAAAGGAATGTAAAAGTTCAAGAGGATTTGAGTAGGTATCGTGTTTCCTGCCAGATGTCGGAAAGAGAACACGGTTTCCATTACACAGGTCACACATTCGGTGTGACCCTTGCCACTAGGCGTTCGAGAAATATCTACCATTAGTAGAGCTGCCTGTCTTGTAATGCCTTATTATTTTTTGTTTTTAGTTTATACGTGTTTAATTTATTTAAAAATGTACAAAATGCACAAACAATGGCTTTCTATACCTTTCTTCCTTTTACTGCTAGGAGAAAAACAAAGGACTTTCCGTGCTAGGGGTCGTGGATTCGATTCCCGGCTAGGGGTGGGGATTTTTCTCCCCATCTTCTCCAGAGTCTGGAAGTATGAATGAGAGTACGAATGTATGCGTAAGCTAATGATTAAAACCCGACGAATACGAGTTAGCACCTTCGATATGTTCCAAAGGAGAACGGCCGTCGATAAGATCATTGCAGTTAAAGGCGGAGTAGGTATAAATGGAACAAGTAAAAAACAATTCATGGATCTAAAGATAACAAGAAATAATATATTAAACTTTGGTATTTATAGAAAATTTACTCATATCGATAATTACATAAAAATAAAAGTTGTCATCCTTTTTCACATAAATTTGCTGTTTTCAATAGTTTGATTTACAGTTTAATAAATATAGCCTTCAATAAAAAACAATTTAATATAGAATATAAACATATTATTCATACCGCTTTCATTAATGGTTTTAATAAAGGCTTTATACACAAAGATTCTTCTTCTTTTTTCTCTAACTCCTTTGTGCTGTTAAGCGTGGAGTACAAGCCTCTTCTACCCATTTCCTCCACTTTTCTCGGTCCATTATCATTCTCTTCATTTGTGTCATGGTTTTCCCTCTATCCTTCCCCAACTTCTCAATGTATTCCTGATACAACATGCGTGGCCTTCCCCTAATTCTTTTACCTTCTGGTCTTGCTTCTAAATATTGTTTGGGTTTTCTTTCTTCTGACATGCGGAGTACATGTCCATACCATTTAAGTTGTCTTTTTTCCAATATTTCTTTAACGGAGTGTGTACCCAACTCTTCCCTTACTGTTACATTTCTAATCATATCTCTTCTTGTCTTCCCCATAGCTCGTCTTAAATATCTCATTTCCATAGCTGTTATTTTGCTTTCTTGTTTTTGTAGGAGAGTTCAGCTCTCTGCTCCATATAATAGAATTGGTAGTATTATTGTTTTAAATACTATAATTTTTGTATCTTTTGTCATTTCCTTTTTTTCCCACAATAGTATTATTAATCTGATAGTAGACCGAATTGGCCTTTCTTATTCTGTTTAAAATTTCCTGCTCTATTTTTCCATCCTTATTTATAATTGTATCCAGGTATTCATAACTGTCTACCTGTTCTAAGATTTCATCATTACATTTAATTTTAACTTCTTCTTCTTTCCTTCGTATATATATATATATATATATATATATATATATATATATATATATATATATGGTTTTACTTTTGGGTATGTTTAATTCTAAACTTTTTCTAGTTAGTTCTTCTTTCCATTCATTTAGCGCTAATTGTAAATTATTATTACTATTTGCTATTAATATGACGTCATCAGCATATATCAACGATTGTGCCCAAACTATACACAAAGATTGAAAACTTTAAATATAAAAAAAAAACGTATTAATGATATTTTTACCCTTAAAAATAAAAGTCGATTACAATTTTAAAAATATTACTTACCATCCTGGGGTTAATAAACATTTTCAAAAGAGTTTTAAAGTAAGTTTTCTATAGCTTTAGTTCCTCAAAATAAATATAGTGTTAAAAATTTACTACATTTCTCTAAAAAGTTAAAATTCCTAACAATAAAAAAATGTGGTATTTATCAATTTAATTGTTTAGATTTTGATCAGGTTTATATTGAAAAGACGAAACGTAATTTGGAAACCAGAACGAAATAACATTTTCGTAGCATTAAGTATAAGCAGACTGATAAATCGGCCTTAGCAGATCATTTTTGGTCATTTAACCACGAAATAAATCCAGAAGTTAAATTATTAAAACAATTAAATGGTTCCATAGGCTTAATAGTTTGGAAAAAGTATATATTTTAAAAAATAAACATCGCGTAATGAATTTTGAAATACTGACAGTCGATTCTGTTTTTAATTTTATTTCATTTTCAGATTATGGTAATACTGGCAAAAACGTAAAGACATGTAGTGATGTTAGCATTGACAACGCAGTTGTTTGGGACTGAAGTTGTAAACAAGTGTTTCCGAAATCGATCTCAGAAATAATAAGACAAATTTACATTATTTTCTTTTAAGTTAAGTGAAGTTACTGATACAAATAGTTATATGTGTGTAGTATTTGTTGCTTCACTGCAGCTAGGTTCATTTTTACGTAATTCATGGTAGTTTCGTGACATGCGGCCGACCGGCGAGGCTGATTGCTGTGTTGGCGGTGCGGGTGACATGAACTCCGCAGTAAATATAATACTATTCTTTTCGTAAGTTGTTACCAAACACAGATAAGATTGTCGCAATTTCTGATAAATGTTATTTTTAAGTTCATCTAAAATATGTAGGTTTATTTTTTAAGTTGATAAAGATGTTAATATGTCAAGTGCCCGAGCGATATTGGTTTTATTTATTTATGATTCATATTGATATCTTGAAAGTGATGAAGGTTTTGTTTTGAACTGATATTAGTTATAGGTGGCCTTGACTGATTAGAGTAGGTCACAAACAGGTGAAGATCAAAGTTAATATCCAATCTAGATAAATGGTAAATATGAAAATAAAAGAATAAAATTATAAAATAAAATTATTTTTAGGATATTATATTTGGAAAAATCAGAAAAATATGTAATTCTAAATGAATGTATTGGCCACAAGAAAAAGTGATGTAGACTAGAATATTTAGTTACCATTGGGTTAAGGGCAAAAATCAATAAATGGAAAGGAGAAGATAGTGTCTTTTGCATGGTGACTGCAAAGTAAGCAGACGCGTGTGTGACGCGCGTGCAGAATGCTGCATGTATTCAGCAAAAAGCAGGTAGCAAATCTGAGAATTACAACAATTTAATTATGCATCAACGGGAGTAGAAGCTTGGATATAGTGCAAGTTGCATATTCTGAAAACTAATGTGTAGGAGAATAAGAAAATATCGCTACAACGTGATGCAAAACTTCGAGAACGTCATAGCATCCTCACCGTTACCAATGTCATCGCCACCATCCCAAAAACAGCGCATTTAAAGTAATACAATTACAAAGTTTTGCCCTTTAACGCTACCTTATTCCCTCCATTTAATTCCCAGCGTCTTTTATCTCTAGGGTAAGGCATATTATTAGAGTAAGTTTACAATAAAAATCCACAAATTTTAGATGAATTTAGAGATAGCATTTGTTAAGAACTGTGGAACAATTTTCTACGAAGGTGTTCAAACAAGGAAGGGAGGTAGTTCCAACTCCTTGCTTGATATACGTGAATACGCCACACCGTGCCCTGAAAACTCCAGTGTAATGTAATATAAGTGCTGAAAATATAACAGATGCTACTTTTTTGTTAAATAAAATAATACAAAATGTGTTGTCTATTTGTGGTCCTCTGCCTTCACCATTGCCACGACTAATGGGATTCTCTCATTCACATGGAGTGAGTCCGCGTGTATTCTAATGACGCTATATAACCTTGTGCCTATAGATTCCTGATATTTAACATCCATTCACAATTACAATCAAGTGTAAGCATAACGGAAACTCAAATACTGGATGAAACGTATTCTAGTGGAACCGTTCACATAAACATAATAACCATTCACATTAAACTTAGGAAATTTGAAAGTTTAGCAAACTCTAAATTTTCAAGTTTATATTTAGGATTAGGATTTCGTTACGGAGCAGATTCGGTACGCAGGTTAGCATGCTGGAACCATTGTTCCTTCCCGGGAGGAAGGATGAGGCGAAGGGAACAGAGGGCGGCCGACCCAAGGAGCCACGACACTACAGATGGCAGGGTCCCTACAATTTGCTTGGATAGACACTCCCCCAGCAGGCCAGGACAACGAACTCGCTCTCCGGCTGTGGGACGGCAACGATTCCAGCAGCCGAGCCCCAAAGGTCCCTGGCTGGCGGTCACGAAATGGTACCAGCAGAGGAGCTGAGGTCGGCAACCAACCTGCCGGAAGAGGAAGTAGTTTTCCACAGAGCATATCATCCTGCCATGCACCGCCGAGACACCCGCCGACACTTCTACCCTGAAAGAGACCACCAGATAAGAGATGATATGAAACGATAATGGAGATGAAATGGGGGACAGGAAATTCGGGGGACGTAATTAAGCTACCCAGCATTCGACTAGGGAAAACCCCCGAAAAAACCCATGGATCAGGTAGGTCAGCCACGGGAATCGAACCCGGGCCTCCCGAATGTGGGCCACAGACGAAACTGCCTCAGCCATCGCGCTCGGTAAGTTTGTTTAGTAAAACATAAGAAACTAATAATCAGAGAGTAATTGTCATTACGTGATAATTCTGTCATCTGTCATCAAATTTTCCTCGATTTTCCTTGTTTTAGTTAACGCATGTTCAGTTCGGAGTCAAAGGAACCTGAGCCGCCCGCCCACACTTCAGAAATGGAACACTGTCGTTGAGGACCAATAGCAACCCTGATTTTCTCGAAGTGACAGTCGCATGTCTACTCCACGTGGAGTCTCAGTTGCCAAAGTTCCAACTTCCAGTTGATCTGTTTCATTACGTGCAGAAATTCGTTGTGTGTCACGATGTGGAGACCGTGGGAGGGAAATACAGTGGTAAATGCAAATGAAGTAGTAGATAACTTTCAGTCAAGTAAAAATAATCAAAGTGAAGACAGTGTGAATAACTGGGCCGAGTTATATTACTGCAAGAGCCTAAAAAGAAGAAGAAGTTATAACGGGAACTGTTTCTAAGCAAATTCAAGCGCTTGTTTTGAACACATATAAATATGTGCTGACAAATAATCTTGGTAAGGGGTCGTGCAATGAACCTGATGATAAATTCTGGGTATTCACAGAAATACAGTAAGAAATATTGTGACGAAAGGAATACCAAAGATGCCGATCAAATGTGAAAACAAAAGAAAACGTTTCTCTAAAGTAGATAATTTCACATGCGATTTAATTCGTCGAGAAATTAATAGATTCTATGCAAAAGGGAGAGCGCCCACCTTAGACGAATTGGTTGCACATTTGCAAGAAATTTGTGATTTTGCTTATTGGCACTGCACTTTGCGCGGTCTCCTAAAGGATCTGGGTTTCAAATACTGCACTTTGAATAAGATAAGGGTCATTGTGGAATCCATAGAATTGTAGCTTGGCGATATATGTGTTTGTCAAAACTAAGGAAGGTTCGCAGTAATGGACATAAGATAATTTATTTAGACGAAACCTCGTACGATACCCATGGCGTATCGAGAAAGGTGGCAACCTTGCAGAAAGATCTGGGAGAAGAAGGATCGGGGGTTGTAAAACGATTATAAGGGTTCGTCAAAGGCAGAGGCCAACGTGCACACGCGTTAACTAAACAGACTTTATACATAACCTCTTGTCATGTGTAGGATCGGTGGTAGACCACCGTATTAGATCAACATTTAAGCAGTACAACGAAATGCAGACTCCAATGAAAGAGAGAAGGGAAAGCATTTTAAAGAACTGAAGAGCTAAGAAAATAATGGCTTATATACTATGTTTATATTTTTCAGCTTATTGGTTTAATTTCCCTCGAAATCTGTTATTCATTTTCCTCTAAATTACAATTACTGATACAGAGGTTATGGTAAAAGAAGGTACATTTACAGAGCTTTTCAAAACGACACCAAACCAACGTATAGAAGTAGTTGCCCAGCTTCTATGTGACATATATAGGTAGTGTTTACCTCCAACAGAGTCGCATAACAAAAATGCTCCAGAATGAGTTTGAATTAGGCAGTGACAGGAACAACAACACGTGCCTCACGCTGTCGGAGTTTGCAGGCATAGGTCACACACCGTGCCGCGTGCTGTAACTGTTTGTAAACATACCGGCATACCCCGCAGTAGCTTGCTACTATTAAGAGTTTCCTTGGCTTAAAAACCGCAATAAAGAAGCTATTTCTTAATTATTGCTGATGAGTGTTTAGCGTATTCCAATATTCCGTTATAGCAGTCCGTGATGGCAAATAAGCTGATGGATATATGCAACTTATACCTTTCAGAGGGAAGTTAATGTTAGTGAGGTTAAGGATGGAAGCATTAAATGATAAACGGAACAGAAAACAACATCAAAGAGTTGTGTAACGGGATTTTATTTTCGTTCATCTTCAACTAATAAGAATCACGCCAACTTCTTTGTAATATCCAAGTCAAGTTTTAATCTAATAAGAGTCATGAGATCTTTCTAAGGTGTGGACACGGATTTTTGGTGAAAATAAAATTTAGATGAGTCCAATTTTGTTATATATTATTTAATTATATAATATAAACTACGATTCACTCTTTTATATTATAAATATTGAATAACACTTTTCGAATCTTATTAATTTTTCTTTAGAATTACAATCATCGTTACCTCTTTCCTCCTTCTCCAGCAAGACACAAGATTCTAACACTTTTTTAGATTATTGATTTTCTTGTCCCCATAGTGATTCCCACTTTATTTTGTGATTGGCCGATTCACTGACACGTCATCACACCACGTGATACCACTACTACTTCGGCCAATCACACAACTACATACATTTTTATATATTTATTATTCCTTCGAACATTACTAAAAAATACTGTTACAAATGCCCTTCTTCGAAATATATGGAAAATAACCAAATAAAGGAATTAACAATTAACAATCTGTTTCCATATATTTCGAAGAACAGCCCCAATTAACAATTTCGTTTACAACAATGAACTGTAACATAAATATAACATACATAAAACACAACAATAAATGAACATTAATTAAAATACAACAATATATTGACATTTAACAATAATATACATGTTTTATTATTTAACTATTTTAACAATAAGTACTCCGTTGATTACAAATCTCTTGTATCCACACTTGCTTCTAGAAATGCTTGTCTTATAGCTATGGGTAAAGGTCGGCTTTTATGTGTATAGGGAGCAGTATCATTCACTTTAAATGTGTGTGTGTATTTGTTACACAGTCCATGTTTTGAACTAAAGGCTTTTCTATTCTTTAATATACACAATTTCAACTGTTCTTTTCTCGCTTGGTCTAAATTGTATGTGTTTTCTAACTTTACTTGTAATATTCTCTGGAATTCTATTTCTTCCTCCACTTGGCTTCCGCCGTTCTTATCTTGTATTGTATATAATTGGCAACAATGCTTTTCAAGGTCAGTTACATTATTTTGCAATCCATCAATAATTAAACTCTTCCCACAATTTTCATTTTCCTCGTATTCAATATTACCATTTTCTTGCAAAAGTATATCTTCCACAAAAAAAACTTTCATTATTTATATTATCCCTGTTCTCTTCTTTTCTTTCATCTTCTTCCAATAATTTTATTACTAATAAATCATTTTCTGTCTTAACCTTCATTTCATGCATTTCGAAATTCAATACACTTTGCCATTCATATAATAAATCATTACCCACAATTACATCTCTTGCCAAATGTGGAATTACCAACGTAATGAAATTGAAATTCCATTCACCTATTCGGCCCTTAATTAATACTTTCATTGTTGGTTAGGTTGGTGCTATCGTTTATATTCGCATCATTCTCTGTGCTTTGTGTATTTTCAACTCTTTCATTTTGATTACTTCTTTCAACTCTCACACCCCTAAAATCTCTTTGATTTGCACTAAATAAACTAGTACCTCTACCCCTATTAAAATTACTTATTCGCTGATTATTTCCTCGATAAAATCTTACATGGTTTATTTGATCATTTCTTCCAATTCTCGTCGACTGATTGTTATGATTATTCCTTTGCACATTATTTTGAACTCCACTTCCTGTTCCGGGAATTACAGATTCATAAGTTCGTCTAGGATCATAACCTCTTCCTTCAAATCTTTGATTTCTCACGGGTGCCCCGCCCCAATTTAAACTCGTCCTATTATTCCTATTATTTGTAGGTTGTGATTCCTGTCGATTTCTTCCTCGCTCAATATGGACGTTATTATAGTTACCATCACAGGATGTAGTATCATTAATGAGGTTATGTGCTTCAAATTCGGATAATAATTCAATCATATCAGAGAAATCGATAGGCTTAGCCACAATTAAATGATTTCTGATATGTGGTGGATAATGACGTATTAGCATGTTGACAATTTCTGTCTCAGAAATTTCGGGATTGATCAACTTACTTTTGTTTGCTAATTTTAAGAAATATTCAGTCATAGAAATCCCTTTTTTAAACTCAAACCTACCCGTTGCTAACTCAACTTTTATTCTTCTTTGTCTCTCAGGTCCCCAAAATCTATTTATAAACAGATTTCTGAAAGTACTGTATGTTTCATGTGAAGCCAAAGTTAACCTTAACCACTCAAGAGCATTTTTCTTCAAACAGCGTTTTACTATTACCATCCGAAATTCATTGGGAATTCTCTTAATACGGAAATATTCTTCCAATTCCCTAAGAAATACTTTTGGATTATCACCTGATTCCTCATCAAAACTTGGTGGACTAATATCATTTAGTGAATAATGTACACATTCATTTTGACCTAGACTGTGGAGTTGTGTGTGTGAGGACATGTTTTGTGTGTTTCTGTGATAGTTAATATCATTATCTGGACTCACAAAATCACTACATTCACTTACTACATCACTAGACTTCTGATGATTGCTTAATTCACCTGGTAAGTCACAATCGTTTATATTTGTAATTCTAGACATTTCTTTCCCGTTATTTACTTTTCTAGCCTGTAATGCAATTACAACTTGTGTCAATTTTCCTAAGTTATCCTTTTCTTTTTCAAAATGTTCTTTTACCTCTTTAATTTGCAAAATTACTTCTTCTTTTGCTTTACTTATCTCATCAATTTGTAACTTTATTTCCTCTTGGTGTATCTTACTTTCATCATGTTGTAATTGCATTTCAGAACAAATTACATTGATTCTTTGTTCTACTTTATCTCCTAATTCTTCTCTTTGTTTTTGTGTTATTTCTGCCTGTTGTATCCTAAATGTTTCTAACTCTTTGTTTAATTCCATTCTTATTTCTTGTTTCACAATGTCCTGACCTAACCTAGTTTCCTGAATTATCTCTCTCAACTCATTGACTTCCTTTCTATTCTCATCCTTATTAATCTCTATGATCTGCATGAGCCTTTCCATATTATCCCTACACTCTTTTCTCCCTTCTCTAATCTCCTGTGAAATTTCAGATTTTAATTCCTGTTTTAACTTCTGTAATAAATTAATTTCTAAGTTACTCACATTTTGTGCTAGTTCCTGTCTTACTCCTACATCTAAATCATTCATTTTCTTAGTTAAATCATTTACATTTTGTTCTATTTTAGAATCTAAATTACTCATTTCTGATTTTACATCTTTCATTCTAGAATCTAAATTACTCATTTCAGATTTAACATCTCCTATTTCTGATTTTAAATCATTTGCATTTTGTTCTATTTTAGAATCTAAATTACTCATTTCTGATTTTAAATCATTTGCATTTTGTTCTATTTTAGAATCTAAATTACTTAACATTCTTGTTATTCTTTCCAACATTGACTCATTATCTATGCTTAATCTTGCATCCTCCCTATTCATTCCTACACTATCAGTAACTTCTCCTTCCACTGTTATTTCTTTTCTACTCGCCATCTTTTTAACTATTTTCTGATTTCTTAACAACATAAATCTACTACTACTACTATTTTTTTTTCACTCACTTAAACCAGTTTTCGTTTTCTTCTTTCTTCTCTCTTCTTTCTTCTTTCCTTTTAAATTCCCACGGAGCTGCACGATGCTTTAATCTCCTCTTCTTTATCCTATTCGAGCCCCACACGTTGCTGCGCCATTTGTAACGGGAATGTTTTCTTTCTCCATTATGGCGGTCGGTATAATACTTTCTTTCACTCCAGAATCATGATTTTCCATCGCTCTTTCTATGCTAGTCGCCATGTTTCTCCCATAAGACAGCACTAACGGCGCAGTTACTCGAATATAGTTAATTTAATCAATTTTTTTTTCTATCAAAAGTAATACTGGCTAGCGCCAAATGATAGATTCACAGATTAAGACAAAATGATATATAATTTTCTTGGAGATTTTATAATCATCGTAACCTCTTTACTCGTTCTCAAGCAAGACACAAGATTCTAACACTTTTTTAGATTATTGATTTTCTTGTCCCCATAGTGATTCCCACTTTATTTTGTGATTGGCCGATTCACTGACACGTCATCACACCACGTGATACCACTACTACTTCGGCCAATCACACAACTACATACATTTTTATATATTTATTATTCCTTCGAACATTACTAAAAAATACTGTTACAGTTGTAGATAAATTAACCAAAACTAAATGCCTTATGCAATGAGACGAGAATTTTATTTCACGTGTTTGATAATACTACGTAAAACATTTGTAACTGAAAAGGAAGCTGTTGATATTTACAGTAAGTGGTTGAAAGTATTGTACAATTAAAATCATAACAAAA
The DNA here is from genome assembly GCA_030765055.1 of Mantis religiosa. Taxonomy (NCBI): domain Eukaryota; kingdom Metazoa; phylum Arthropoda; class Insecta; order Mantodea; family Mantidae; genus Mantis; species Mantis religiosa. Next base: position 34,482,740 of record CM060952.1, on the reverse strand, counting down.
TGCTCTAAGTTAAATAAATATTATCATTGATGTAACTATTTTACAATTCACATTTTTAATGAAACTAAATTAATCGTGCGTTCGTTGAACTCAATTCAGCTGTTCCATCCATCAAAACCATATCCGTCATTTCGGCGTTCGTATAGCGCTCTATATTGCTTGGATTTGCTATCTAAGTACGCGCAAAGTTCTCTCTGTTAGGACGGAATGTGTAGTTTTACACTGAAGAGCAACCTTCAACTGTCCGAGTTATTAGTGGACTTTTTCACAAATAACTGCCCTTTGCCCCATTACCTGAAAGCGAGGCTGGGATCACTGATAAAGAACAAGGAGTAATGTTTTTGTTTTCGTGGCCAGTGCGTGCCAACAATAACTTTCGAGGTTCGCACACCAGTGGCTCCTGCGCTGCCTAATCACAAAATAATGTAATATTTAATGCTGCATAAAATTATACCCAAGAGAACTTCGAAACTGCGACACCGAAATTCGGTCTAGTTAAGTTTTAAACTACGCAACGGCTATAAGCGTTCGGTGTCGTTTCGAAACAGCCTGTACAGTCCTTTTCATTACATGTTTTCTACGAAAGTTTAGAACTGCTCGTTTTAATGTAAAGTTGTTTATATTGCTTATTTTACTCGATGAAAATAAAATAAAAGACATCTAATTCATGCACTTTGCCCTTCAGTGAGGCAGATGTTTAGACACCTAATTCATTTGTTCTCAAATTCCGGAGCATCAATTCAATTTCAGCACGAGGCACCAAGAATGCCAAATTTTATACGAATTCACAAACGTTCAATCAGTTTCACTTGTTTTGCAGACACTTATGCTGCCTTTTTGTTACAAAATGTTGGTTACTGCCAGTGTAGTCTGGACCAGAGATGTCAAGTTCTAAGACCCTTGATCTGTGCGAAGGATTGCGACGTTGTAAAAGAAGAGAAATGCAATATCGGTATAAACTTTATGACTGTACCAGCCGTGACGAACGACAGCTAAAGAGTAAAGAGCACATAAAAGTGAAACGAGCGTTGGCTTTTATGTCTCCAACTGTACTTCAAGAAAAAGTATTTATTTACCTGTGTTGCACATAATATCCTTTATTGCATTTGTTGAAGGGGGGAACAGAAAGCCGTTGAACACCAATACCATGCACGTGTCACATTTATCCACTTAATGCCATCTGTTGTTTGGAGTGAGAGTTTTACACTTTATTGAAGTATAGTAATCTTCAAGTTTAAAAAAGTCAAATCTGTGGCAGTAGATCCTACATTCTACAAACCTGCCTACCGACCTCACCAATAAAAATGCAAGCCTAAGATAAATCCTTGCTCAACCGATATAAATGCCGAGGTCCTGAAATGCACTTCGATGCTGAATAGGAACTGTTCGTATATATGTACAGCCACCGCAATGGAAACCTTTACATACACAATGTGCTTAGTTTGTTCTTCTCCCAGCACTATAAAAAAGGCGGGCGAAGCTGCAAATCACGTGATTCTCGGGTGCACAGCAGCAACTTGCTTTTAGTAGCAGCCCAGATCTCAGTCTGACTGGTATTTGCGTATAGCAAGTTGTTTATTCTGAGTTGTCATCCGATATTTGATCTCAGTGTTGTTTTTGAAGCTGTGTATTTCTGCATTCAATACACAAAATGGGACGCAAGAAGCTCACTTGTGAGGAGAAGATTCGTTCTTTAACTCTGTTAGAGGTAGGCACCTCTATAATTTATATAGCTGTTGATCTAAAGGTTTCGAGACAAGCCATTTACGACCTAAAAAACGCAGCAGCACTTTTGCCATGTGGCACCACACCATGTCGAAAAACAAGCTCAGTTAGTAAAAGTAAGACTTCTACAAGGACTGATGACCTTCTAAAACGTGAAGTGATAGCTAATCCATGGATTGCAGCAGCAGTTTTAAACAAGAATCACCCAGAACTGCTCAAAAGTGTTGCAATCCGGACTAATCAGCATCGGCTTCAAAAAGACTTAGGTTTACCAATGCGGTGAGCTGCCAAGAAGTCAAAGAAGATGAAGACCAAAGTACATTTCTGCAAAACATATCAGCACTGGACATCAGAGGACTGGCGCAAAGTAATGTTTCCTGATGAAAGCACTTTCAAATTCGTCAGAGGAAAGTCCAAAAAGGTGAGAAGACCAAAAAATGTGTCAAGATATGAACCAAAGTTTTTGATCAAAACTGTTAAACATCCAGGAAGTGTGATGGTATGGGATGCCTTTAGTGGTAATTGTGGTAGAGGTGGCTTGTACTTTCCCCTAAAATGCAACAATGAAGGGAAGTAACTATTTTGAAGTGTTGCAACAGCATTTGATCACATTTTGGCCAATTCATCAGTATCAGTTATTTATACATGATAGTGCCCCTGCTCATAGAACAAAGATGGTTCAGAAGCTCGTGAAAGACAATAATGTACCTGCAGTTGACTGGCCTGGTAATTCTCCTGACCTAAATCCAATAGAAAATGCTTGGAATCAAATGAAAAATAAAATAGAAGAGCTGCAACCATCAAATATTAAGAAGCTGCAGGAGGTGTTGAAGAAGTTATGGGTGGAAATGGACAAAAAGTATTTTGAAAATCTAGCAGATTCGATGCCAGGAGACTCATGAAGGTGATAAAAGTTAAGGGAAATATGACCAAGTACTAACTGTACGGAGAAGTTCAAAATAAAACCATGTAAAGGCAGTGTTTGTTGTTTAAATTACCATGTATAGATTTCCATTGCGGCCGCAACGGTATGGATGGGCTCGAACTCACACACGTATAGATGAAAGGTTCAATTGAAATTGAATCTGAATGTTTATTTATGGATGCTCTTTAAGAGCTCTGGTTCTCAGTATCCCATTCCTCATAAGGAATGTAAGATCACTTAATTTTGCTGAGGCAAAACCTATGTGTTGTAAATGTACAGAGTCTCGCACGAAATGTCATACATATAAAATTGTTGATACAACTTTAAATAACAAAAGCATGTCGATATTATCTTTTTTTACATTACTCACCAGAATGTATATGCTCAGTGAGCGTGTAGTACATGTTGAATATGTCCACATTGTTGAAGTACCACCTCTTCGGGACGAACTGTGACGTTCGACCACTCTACGACACATAGAAAAAGGTTGTGATAGCCGCTCGCACTTGCATTAGAGTGCGTGGTTTGTTGCGATAGACCGTCTCCTTCAAATATTCCCATAAGAAATAATCACAGGGATTAACACCCGGGCTCTATGGCAACCATATTGAATCGTCCTGAAAACGCTTAGGATATCGATGGGACATCACACGGAGTCCGAAATGTTGGTGCAGGAAATCCAGAATAAGTTTGCTCTATGTGGACGAGCTCCATCTTGCATAAAACATTGAGTCTCCATTGGTAATCATGTTGCATAAAGTTGAGGTGCCCCCAGGGGCCTACTTCGGTAGGTACGGGTTTGGCGCACCCGGGGTCCCGAGCCAACAGTCTCCCTCGTGTGGGCTCCTCTTCGTGGTTGAGGGAGACGGTCAACAGGCCCAGCCACGTGTAGGCCGTGCGTGGAGACCCGTGTCGGTGGAAAGGTGAAAAAAAAGGTGAAAAAGGTGAACGAAATTTTTAGTAGGTTTTGATTGTTTTTTTATGTACGTGTATTTTTAATAGGTTTTGTTATACTTGTATTGTTTTTAGAAAGTTTTATATCTGGCTTATGCCATGACTGGTTTTTTAAAGGGCGCTGATGACCGCCGTAGTTGAGCACCCTTATATATATCATCATCATAAAGTTGAGGAAGAAAATTGTTCTGCAACACGTCCAAGTAGCGCGCACTGTTAACGGTGCCGTTGAAAGAAATTGGGCCGATGATTCCATGGCTGGATATGGCACAATATACACTAACGTTTCTCCTTAATTTTCAATCTCGTGTACGACACCAGGAGGTTTTCGTTCCCAAAATCTGATATTCTGCCTATTGAGGCTACCGTAAATCTCATCAGAATACCATGAGTTATGAATCACGGCATCATCATTTGCAAGAACCGAAGTCGCAAACTGTAATCGCCGTACCTTGTCATGTTCCCTCAGTTTGTGCAACTGTCATTTTGTATGGGAATAATTTCATGTCAGCATGAAGTATTCTTTGAAGCGAACGACGTCAGCTGCCCATTTCGGCCAAAGCTCGTCTCGTGGATTTCCTGGGACTTCGTGTGCAGATTGTGTTGACACGAGGTCACTTTTGCTCTAAAATATGGCCGTCAGTTTCAAATTGTGTGGTTAGTCTATACACTGTCTCTCTGCAGGGGACCCACCTCGTACGAAAATGAACACAAAAACGTCGTTGCGTCTCTGCTACGCTCTTCGTTTCCAGTAAAACACAGTTTTCACTTTTTGTTCTATCGTCAACCGGCCTTTGGCCGCCATAAACTGAAGCGGTGGAATCACGCATGCGCGATATTGACAATCTGTTGAACCATGCACGAACTACGACTAATTGTCACATCATTCCAGCGTTGCCAACTTGCAATTAACATATTTGTTACACAGTTCCAGTGTCTGACATGCCGTGAGCCACCCTGTATGACACAGGGCTACCGGCTTCAACTCCCTTCCGAATAAAGTCATGCTAAGGATTTTTATTCCATCTGCCACCATCGCGTTTGAACCATATCGGGAACCAGAGCCTACCATGTTACTCCTAGACCATTATATCACTCTTACGTACTAATTTCCTAATATACGACACCTTGTGAACTCTGCTGGGAAACACAACAAATACGTCGTCATGTGGTCTGATGATTACCATTGTTGAGTTTAACTCATATAGGGACTGTATAGTAAAATGCTTTTAAGGAGCCAACAATAAAAACTATAAAGGGTTTCCTGAAAACAGAACTTCTCCTTTGCAACAACCATGTATAGATATGAATTTTCAATACACGAGGAATGTCATACTCTTGCAACCACAACAGCACTGTCTTCTCAAGAAGTTAATGCAAGTAATGGACGTGCTATAAGTCCAAAGGATATCCATCAATTCCCCAAGTTAGCACGTTACATCCATCCACAGGTTGATGGTAAACCACGACGTTCAAGTTCTGTAGAGCTTTTAAAATAATCTTTTTACAGAATCAATCCAAGGAAATGAAACTTGCAATGTCAAAGAAGGCAGTACCGAAAACACCATCCCTGAAAAGGAAATTAAAGAAATCTTCCAGTATTTTGGACTTTGAAACTTATTTTGCCCAACACGACGTTTCAGAAGGGCGATCTGAAGAAGACACTGGATTTATATACAATGTAAGAAAAAGGTATGTCAAAACTTTGGGGAAATATTTCTTGCATATAGAGGGTAAACAATGTTTTATGAACCTAGATCCGGAAATTTTTTATTTCCTTCGTAGAGCTCCTTTTCTACAACTCTGCTTACACGGTGAGGTATGTAATACGCAGTTGTCCTGTGGCCACAACAACAGAACAGTGGTTTAACTGTACATTAGTAAACATTCACTTTTACATCTGGTTAAATTGGTTGAAGGGATGCATTTCACCGTTGTCATGTGCTATAGTACGCTTATTAGGCACCTGTAGTCAGTTCATACACGATGGAACTGCTTCTCATTTCAGGCTTTCTGTCCGTCGATTTCTGAATAGTTGGATGGAGAGATGAGTACTAATTCTGTGGTCTCCACGCTCGCCTGACTTAAAGTCACTATAATTTTATTTGTGGGGACATTTGAAACCTCTTGTTTATGAAACTCTACTTCCAGATGTAGAGACTCTTCATGCTGGAATTTTGGAAGACAGCCAGACAATACGAGATTCTCCAGGTATAACGAATCAGGGACTCGATGCAAAGGCGGGTTGACGGATGCATTAGAGCAACAGAGGCCATTTTAATCCTGTGCTGCGATTTCCTGCTTTCCAGTGGTTCTATCATTGAGTGCTGTGTAGGGTTCAGCTGTAGAAATAAATAATTTCTGAACCTAAGTTCATATAAAATTTGTATCTTCTATCCGCAAGAAATGTTTCCTCAAAATTTTTTCATACTCTTTTTGTTACACCATATGTGAACAATAACTTGAGCGCTCGGGCTCCGAGTCTTCATTCGTTAGGTTTCGTCTAACTCCGTAAACACATATGACAACTTTGAAACACGAAATGTACTATACACTCTGACATCTAGTGGCTAATATGCTAAGCTTTCACACGTGAACCATATTTCTTTTTGAGCAATTTCGGGGTTAATTAGCTAACCAGTTGATAACAACCGTATGCTGTGGATGTTGCGGCTCTCGAAAGGGGACACACTTTTATTCGTCTACTTCCGTGTAACTGATCTGAGAGAACTGAACTAGCGTGGACAAAACTAAAGAATGTTTTCAGAGGACGCAACGTTATTGGTGAGATGTCAGCCACAAATCTGCAGAAACTTGCTATAGAAGCAATCTTTCCCGTAACCGCGACGGATTGCAAGAAGATGCAAGAGCTGCAAATGCAATACAGGAGAAACATGATGAAACAGAAAATGTAATTGATGAAGTTATCGTCAACAAATCGGAGGATATCAGCGATGGAAGTGATGCGACGGCCTCGAATCGGAATCGAAAAATCACAAAGCGAATGAGAGGGCGTAGGTATATTGAGTGGACTGTTTACATAGCTGCACACCAATATTTGACTGAGGAGTGGTGCAGGAAGCGTTCAGAAAAATGAGACGTTAACCAGCGTTATCAGGTGAGGAAAAGCGGCAAATAATCGCTTACAACAACGAAGGTTTGTCCTCACGAGAATTAGCAAGAAGACTTCACAGATCTCCTTCCATCGTGAACAATTATTAGCGCCTTGGGACGAATTATGGCACGAAAATGTCCTCTAGAAGACCACGGAAACTTACACCCAGGCAGGAGAGAAGTGTGATAAAACAATTAAGTGAAGGCAGAACATTCCTGAGAAGACTGGCTCAAGATCCAAATATTCACGTGCACAAGTCTACGCTAACCCGAATGGTAACCAGGAAGAACTTCATCTTGTACAAGAAAAAGAAACGGAGGCCTCGGCTTACTGATATGCATAAAAAAGACGGATAACCCGGGCAAAGGAACATGTGACCTGGAAAGCCCAATGTAAGCAAATAGTGTTCAGTGATGAAAAGAAATTCAGTTTATATGGACCAGATGGAAATGAAATGTGTAGTGTTTAACGCCCGCTTTTACTACATACGGCACCGCAGGCGATGACACTGATGATGCATGAGATGAAGATGGAGCACCGGTGGAATGAGATGGCGGGGGAAACCGGAGGTCCCGGAGAAAACCCGCCCCAACGCCGTTTTGTCCACCACAAATTTCACTTTGCGGTCGCCTGGGATCGAACACGGGCCGCCGTGGTGAGAACCAAGCGGTCTAACCACTGAGCCACGGCGTGGCCGGACCAGATGGAGCAGCTCACTATTGGCGTGATTTGCAGAAAGAAGAACAGATATTTTCCAAACGGCAGCAAGGAGAAGATTCATTAATGGTCTGGGCTGGATTTGGTTATCTTTCAACAACAAACCTTGCATTCCCAACGGTCGAATGAAAGCAACTGGCTACCCATGCCAGCTGTATGTTCATCTTTTCCCTTTTGGGAAAGCAATTGGAGGTCCATGTTGCTTTTTCCAGCAGGACAATGCTAGTATTCACACTGCAAACTCCAAATGGAAATGGCTTCTACAGAATGGTGTGCATGTAATGTACTGGCCTGCAAATTCACCAGATCTGAAACCTATGGAGAACCTATGGGGCATATTATGTCACTCGGTGCATGGTGATGGCAAATAGTTGAAAGCTGCCGTCATATCTGCTTAGGAAAATATGAAGGTGTCCACGCACCAGAACCCTAAAGACAGCATGTGTGATCATGTTTTTAAGGTCGTGCTCAAACAAGGCTCATACACTGGCTATTGAGATGAGGTGGTTGTATCATTTTGCAACATCAGAAATGTGGTAAGCGTTGATTTATATCTGAGTTCCGGACACTGAGCAGTTTGTGACCCACATATGCATTACATAATGTTAAAATGTATCTAATAAATACCTGAATCATATGTATAAGTTTTCAGTTACATATTTACCTATCCTTTCTATTATCACACTGGTGGTTGTATCATTCTGCAACGCACCTTATGAGGTGGAGCTAGGGAGGGCTCACCTAGAGCGAGTGTCCTATCATAGGCGTGCAGCCTTGCCTAATTCGGAATGCACAGTACAAGCGTGAGTAACAGAGATTTCTCTTTTTCATGCGCTCAAAATTACTACTGGAAGTTTGACAATGTAATATGCCTTAGACACGCGGCAGGAGCTTTTGAGGCAGTCTGTACAAAGGCTATTTTTCAATGAAGTATGGTTCTCGATTTTTCGCTTCCAGAATAAACATCTGACTCCCGTGTTTATCCTCCAACTTACAATCTTGCCCGTGTTGTTCCTTTTATTTATGCAGTACTAAGTAAGACATTACGAAGTGTTGTTAGGAACTGCATATATTTAGTTCATCAGTTACCTGACCACGAATCACTGCAGTCCAAGAGCACGCGCGTATTCTTTGAAGTTGGAACCAAAAACAGTACGCAACGCAAGTTGAGTGTAAGATGCTTTGTGTAACTTTGACAATAAGCTGAAACTTCACATGTTTACGAGGTGCGTTCAAGTTACAACACCTATTTTTTGCAGGACTGGGATCAGATTGGAAGTTCTGTGTTTTTTTTTTAATGCACGTGGGCTCTTTTTAAATGGTGACAGAGATGGCGGCACTGTACAGCGACGAGAGTAAGGACTGTTTTTGATGCTTAAAATGGCGACGTTTTCATTGCAAGAACAGCGTGTAATCATTCGTTTTCTCCATTTTCGTGGTGTGACACCTATTGAGATTCATAGCCAGTTGAGTGAGGTATGTGGTGATGGTACCATGGATGTTTCTAATGTGCGTTCCTGGGTGCGACAGTTCAGTGAAGGCAGAACATCGTGTGACAACAAACCAAGACAGTCACGCCCTCGCACCAGCCGGTCTGACGATATGATCCACTGAGTGGACAACGTTGTTATGGAGGATCTCCTATTGAGCATTTTCAGATCTTCATGCAGGATTTTGTGCACAGATTCTATGGAAATGCCAATTTTGGAGGCGATGTCTGCAACTGGCTTGGTTTGTTGTCACACGATGTTCTGTCTTCATTAAACTGTCACACCCAGGAACGTACATTAGCCACATCCATAGTACCATCACAACCCTCACTCAACTGTCTTGGTTTGTTGTCACACGATGTTCTGTCTTCATTGAACTGTCGCACCCAGGAACGTACATTAGACACATCCATGGTACCATCACAACCCTCACTCAACTGTCTTGGTTTGTTGTCACACGATGTCCTGTCTTCATTGAACTGTCGCACCCAGGAACGTACATTAGACACATCCATGGTACCATCACCTCAGCCTCAGTCAACCGTCTTGGTTTGTTGTCACACGATGCTCTGTCTTCATTGAACTGTCGCACCCAGGAACGTACATTAGACACATCCATGGTAACATCACAACCCTCACTCAACTGTCTTGGTTTGTTGTCACACGATGTTCTGTCTTCATTGAACTGTCGCACCCAGGAACGTACATTAGACACATCCATGGTAACATCACAACCATCACTCAACTGTCTTGGTTTGTTGTCACACGATGTTCTGTCTTCATTGAACTGTCGCACCCAGGAACGTACATTAGACACATCCATGGTAACATCACAACCCTCACTCAACTGTCGTGGTTTGTTGTCACACGATGTTCTGCCTTCATTGAACTGTCGCACCCAGGAACGTACATTAAACACATCCATGGTAACATCACAACCCTCACTCAACTGTCTTGGTTTGTTGTCACACGATGTTCTGTCTTCATTGAACTGTCACACCCAGGAACGTACATTAGACACATCCATGTTACCATCACAACCCTCACTCAACTGTCTTGGTTTGTTGTCACACGATGTTCTGTCTTCATTGAACTGTCGCACCCAGGAACGTACATTAGACACATCCATGGTAACATCACAACCCTCACTCAACTGTCTTGGTTTGTTGTCACACGATGTTCTGTCTTCATTGAACTGTCGCACCCAGGAACGTACAATAGACACATCCATGGTAACATCACCTCATGCCTCACTCAACTGTCTTGGTTTGTTGTCACACGATGTTCTGTCTTCATTGAACTGTCGCACCCAGGAACGTACATTAGACACATCCATGGTAACATCACAACCCTCACTCAACTGTCTTGGTTTGTTGTCACACGATGTTCTGCTTTCATTGAACTGTCGCACCCAGGAACGTACATTAAACACATCCATGATAACATCACAACCCTCACTCAACTGTCTTGGTTTGCTGTCACACGATGTTCTGTCTTCACTGAACTGTCACACCCAGGAACGTACATTAGACACATCCATGGTAACATCACAACCCTCACTCAACTGTCTTGGTTTGTTGTCACACGATGTTCTGTCTTCATTGAACTGTCGCACCCAGGAACGCACATTAAACACATCCATAGTAACATCACAACCCTCACTCAACTGTCTTGGTTTGTTGTCACACGATGTTCTGTCTTCATTGAACTGTCGCACCCAGGAACGTACATTAGACACATCCATGGTAACATCGCAACCCTCACTTAACTGTCTTGGTTTGTTGTCACACGATGTTCTGTCTTCATTGAACTGTCGCACCCAGGAACGTACATTAGACACATCCATGGTACCATCACAACCCTCACTCAACTGTCCTGGTTTGTTGTCACACGATGTCCTGTCTTCATTGAACTGTCGCACCCAGGAACGTACATTAGACACATCCATGGTAACATCACAACCCTCACTCAACTGTCTTGGTTTGTTGTCACACGATGTTCTGTCTTCATTGAACTGTCGCACCCAGGAACGTACATTAGACACATCCATGGTAACATCACAACCCTCACTCAACTGTCGTGGTTTGTTGTCACACGATGTTCTGCCTTCATTGAACTGTCGCACCCAGGAACGTACATTAAACACATCCATGGTAACATCACAACCCTCACTCAACTGTCTTGGTTTGTTGTCACACGATGTTCTGTCTTCATTGAACTGTCACACCCAGGAACGTACATTAGACACATCCATGTTACCATCACAACCCTCACTCAACTGTCTTGGTTTGTTGTCACACGATGTTCTGTCTTCATTGAACTGTCGCACCCAGGAACGTACATTAGACACATCCATGGTAACATCACAACCCTCACTCAACTGTCTTGGTTTGTTGTCACACGATGTTCTGTCTTCATTGAACTGTCGCACCCAGGAACGTACAATAGACACATCCATGGTAACATCACCTCATGCCTCACTCAATTGTCTTGGTTTGTTGTCACACGATGTTCTGTCTTCATTGAACTGTCGCAACCAGGAACGTACATTAGACACATCCATGGTAACATCACAACCCTCACTCAACAGTCTTGGTTTGTTGTCACACGATGTTCTGCTTTCATTGAACTGTCGCACCCAGGAACGTACATTAAACACATCCATGATAACATCACAACCCTCACTCAACTGTCTTGGTTTGCTGTCACACGATGTTCTGTCTTCATTGAACTGTCACACCCAGGAACGTACATTAGACACATCCATGGTAACATCACAACCCTCACTCAACTGTCTTGGTTTGTTGTCACACGATGCTCTGTCTTCATTGTACTGTCGCACCCAGGAACGCACATTAAACACATCCATAGTAACATCACAACCCTCACTCAACTGTCTTGGTTTCTTGTCACACGATGTTCTGTCTTCATTGAACTGTCGCACCCAGGAACGTACATTAGACACATCCATGGTAACATCACAACCCTCACTCAACTGTCTTGGTTTGCTGTCACACGATGTTCTGTCTTCATTGAACTGTCACACCCAGGAACGTACATTAGACACATCCATGGTAACATCACAACCCTCACTCAACTGTCTTGGTTTGTTGTCACACGATGTTCTGTCTTCATTGAACTGTCGCACCCAGGAACGCACATTAAACACATCCATGGTAACATCACCTCATGCCTCACTCAACTGTCTTGGTTTGTTGTCACACGATGTTCTGTCTTCATTGAACTGTCGCACCCAGGAACGTACATTAGACACATCCATGGTAACATCACAACCCTCACTCAACTGTCTTGGTTTGTTGTCACACGATGTTCTGCTTTCATTGAACTGTCGCACCCAGGAACGTACATTAAACACATCCATGATAACATCACAACCCTCACTCAACTGTCTTGGTTTGCTGTCACACGATGTTCTGTCTTCACTGAACTGTCACACCCAGGAACGTACATTAGACACATCCATGGTAACATCACAACCCTCACTCAACTGTCTTGGTTTGTTGTCACACGATGTTCTGTCTTCATTGAACTGTCGCACCCAGGAACGCACATTAAACACATCCATAGTAACATCACAACCCTCACTCAACTGTCTTGGTTTGTTGTCACACGATGTTCTGTCTTCATTGAACTGTCGCACCCAGGAACGTACATTAGACACATCCATGGTAACATCGCAACCCTCACTCAACTGTCTTGGTTTGTTGTCACACGATGTTCTGTCTTCATTGAACTGTCGCACCCAGGAACGTACATTAGACACATCCATGGTACCATCACAACCCTCACTCAACTGTCCTGGTTTGTTGTCACACGATGTCCTGTCTTCATTGAACTGTCGCACCCAGGAACGTACATTAGACACATCCATGGTAACATCACAACCCTCACTCAACTGTCTTGGTTTGTTGTCACACGATGTTCTGTCTTCATTGAACTGTCGCACCCAGGAACGTACATTAGACACATCCATGGTAACATCACAACCCTCACTCAACTGTCGTGGTTTGTTGTCACACGATGTTCTGCCTTCATTGAACTGTCGCACCCAGGAACGTACATTAAACACATCCATGGTAACATCACAACCCTCACTCAACTGTCTTGGTTTGTTGTCACACGATGTTCTGTCTTCATTGAACTGTCACACCCAGGAACGTACATTAGACACATCCATGTTACCATCACAACCCTCACTCAACTGTCTTGGTTTGTTGTCATACGATGTTCTGTCTTCATTGAACTGTCGCACCCAGGAACGTACATTAGACACATCCATGGTAACATCACCTCATGCCTCACTCAACTGTCTTGGTTTGTTGTCACACGATGTTCTGTCTTCATTGAACTGTCGCACCCAGGAACGTACAATAGACACATCCATGGTAACATCACCTCATGCCTCACTCAATTGTCTTGGTTTGTTGTCACACGATGTTCTGTCTTCATTGAACTGTCGCACCCAGGAACGTACATTAGACACATCCATGGTAACATCACAACCCTCACTCAACAGTCTTGGTTTGTTGTCACACGATGTTCTGCTTTCATTGAACTGTCGCACCCAGGAACGTACATTAAACACATCCATGATAACATCACAACCCTCACTCAACTGTCTTGGTTTGCTGTCACACGATGTTCTGTCTTCATTGAACTGTCACACCCAGGAACGTACATTAGACACATCCATGGTAACATCACAACCCTCACTCAACTGTCTTGGTTTGTTGTCACACGATGTTCTGTCTTCATTGAACTGTCGCACCCAGGAACGCACATTAAACACATCCATAGTAACATCACAACCCTCACTCAACTGTCTTGGTTTCTTGTCACACGATGTTCTGTCTTCATTGAACTGTCGCACCCAGGAACGTACATTAGACACATCCATGGTAACATCACAACCCTCACTCAACTGTCTTGGTTTGTTGTCACACGATGTTCTGTCTTCATTGAACTGTCGCACCCAGGAACGTACATTAGACACATCCATGGTACCATCACAACCCTCACTCAACTGTCTTGGTTTGTTGTCACACGATGTCCTGTCTTCATTGAACTGTCGCACCCAGGAACGTACATTAGACACATCCATGGTAACATCACAACCCTCACTCAACTGTCTTGGTTTGTTGTCACACGATGTTCTGTCTTCATTGAACTGTCGCACCCAGGAACGTACATTAGACACATCCATGGTAACATCACCTCATGCCTCACTCAACTGTCTTGGTTTGTTGTCACACGGTGTTCTGTCTTCATTGAACTGTCGCACCCAGGAACGTACATTAGACACATCCATGGTAACATCACAACCCTCACTCAACTGTCTTGGTTTGTTGTCACACGATGTTCTGCTTTCATTGAACTGACGCACCCAGGAACGTACATTTGACACATCCATGTTACCATCACAACCCTCACTCAACTGTCTTGGTTTGTTATCACACGATGTTCTGTCTTCATTGAACTGTCGCACCCAGGAGCGTACATTAGACACATCCATGTTACCATCACAACCCTCACTCAACTGTCTTGGTTTGTTATCACACGATGTTCTGTCTTCATTGATCTGTCGCACCCAGGAGCGTACATTAGACACATCCATGTTACCATCACAACCCTCACTCAACTCTCTTGGTTTGTTATCACACGATGTTCTGTCTTCATTGATCTGTCGCACCCAGGAACGTACATTAGACACATCCATGGTACCATCACCTCATGCCTCACTCAACTGGCGATGAATTTCAATAGGTGTTACACCACGAAAATGGAGAAACGAATGATTACACGCTGTTCTTGCAATGAAAACGTCGCCATTTCAAGTAACAGAAACAGTCCTAATTGTCGTCGTGGTCTCTAGAGTTCAATGCATTGTACAGTGCTGCCACCTCTGTCACGCATTCACAAAGTCCAAGGTCTGTTCTTTTCGTGTTAACAATGTCACTCTCAAAGCCTGGCATTAGTGGATCAGGTATACTAAAGGTAAGGTATTCCCCTCCCTGGCCAGAAATATTATTTTTAAAGTGTACAGTTTCTTTAAGGGATTGTCATTAGAGCAAATGCGTGACCGGATCAACTTTTACGAGGCTAGGAACTCAGACCAAAGCGTGCAATGTGAGTGTGCATACTGTGCCGCTTATTGTGAAACAGGGCAAAACTTCTAGCACTTGGTGAACTTCTATTTATTCTATTTAAGCTAGCAACTCCTCTACAGTAAATTGTTTTCAGAAATATCCCGGTACGTTATTGTCAGTAAATAAGCACGTTAATATTGAACGTTACAGTTTATAATGTTATCATAATTATCCTTAGTTGCGTAAGTTTACGTTCTGACAGTTTGTGAGAAGACAATGTTACTTTCCTCGATCCCTCTCCCTATCTTCCACTCTCAGTTGGCAACAGTGCAACCACCGTGTGCACGCAATGGTTGAGCTCACATGCCTTCTAAAACCACACGCCCTATAGAATATACATAAGGCCCAGGTACTCCAAAATATGCATGCGGTTCCGCCTGACTAGTGATTAAAAGGTACGTACCGTTTTATTTTCCTGTAGTGATGACAGGTAGATAGGTAGCATCAACTCTAATAGCGTGCTAGCTGATACACCCTGCGTTGTCCAGGACTTTTGGTGATACAGAGAAGTAAAGAAAGAGTAACAAATAAAAGTAAAATAAAATAAAAGTATATTACATTATTATTCACTATATATTTTCCCTACAAATAACCCAATTACAATATTACTGACATTTAATTATCTTGATTTATTCGCCTCGCCATTAACATGAAATTAAACTAATTGTAGGAATGAGTTACGCTTATTCAAGGACAAAGCCACTCACCGAACACGAGTATTATAAAAAACTTTCATTGTTGTTTTAAACAGACTGCAATAAACATGTTTTTTCACTATTTAAAATGGATAAAACAGACAGAATCACGATAAACAAGCTCCAAATTACCTCATTTTGTATATTTTTACATCCCTCCTTCCATTGGGAGAGTTATTCATTTTATCTCCCTTAAAAGAGTAAACAAAACTGCATTTTGTCTTTTTATTTATGAAAAATATTGAGAGAAAAATGCAATGCTTAATGAAAATCTTCCAAATTGCCTCCTATGTGAGCATTTTAAAACATGATTAGGTTATCCTTTCTTCCACACTAGCCATGTATAGGCTAAGATTTGAATGAATAGAGCCAGACTGAAAAATTCAATGGCACAGCCGAGATTTGAACCACAGATCTCCCGCTCTCCATGTGGTTGCTCTAACCATCTGAGCTACTATGGCCAGGATGCCGATATGACATTAAATTCTGCAACTGACTCGAATGTTTCCCGGTAGACCACTAGGAGTTCTCATATGCTATGAGACACGCACCTTTTTTGGCGACTTACTATACTGTAAGCACTTAAGTCCCAGGCTTCATAGTTAAACCACTACGTTTATTCAGATAAATTGATGGATACATGGTTAGTGTGGAAGAAATGATTATTTCCATCAATTTACCAGCATCTATACATGTTTGTACTCGTCTCACCATATTCTCTGAAGTTTTACGGAGAGTATCCTCGCCAATGTTACTTATTTCGGTTCAAATGGATTCCTTGAGAACATCAATTGTCCGTGGCCTATTCTTGTACATTCTATTTTTAGATACCCCCACAAGAAAAAAAAACGGTGAGGTTTGGTCAGGGGATTTGGCGGGCACAGACCTTTTGAGATTATTCGATTATCAAAGAAACTGGTTACAAGCTTCATGGTGTCATTAGATGTATGGCACGTTGCTCCATCTTGCTGAAAACAACCTTCTCTCAATTCGATATCAACCAGCTGCTCCACAAATGTCTTGAAGATACCCATATAAACTTCAGTGTCTACAGTCGTATCAAAGAAAATTATCAACTGTCAGTGTTGTGAATTCTCCCAAAGCCACTGAGCTTATTAAAACAAATTACGAGCTTTCAAAGGGGAATTATGGCATTTTGAAATGGTTCAGGTTTATATGGATCGCACTGTATAACAATGTCATAGCGAACAGGGAAGTTAAATTGTCATTCAGTTTAAAAAGTTAACTAAAGCTAACTGGAAAACCAACTGTCATCATCATCATTATCATCATTATATACCTCTCATATAACCATTATAACAAAGATTCATCCAACAACTTTTACATAAGCACCATAAGTTTCTATTTCCAACTGGTTTGGTTTGATTTGAGTTTATATTCTGCTAATACTTATCCGATTTTGTTGTGCCTACCATTCACTTGTTTATTATTGCATCATTTATATTCTCTACTTTCAACCACTGTTTTAATATCTTTAAATTTAATTTGTTCTATTTGTTATTCCTTCAACGTTTCTTAAATATTTCATTTACTGTTTTCTTTCATCAGAAACTTTGAAGGTAACTCTTCAGCT
This sequence comes from Mantis religiosa, assembly GCA_030765055.1. Lineage (NCBI taxonomy): Eukaryota > Metazoa > Arthropoda > Insecta > Mantodea > Mantidae > Mantis > Mantis religiosa. The sequence continues at coordinate 34,465,358 of CM060952.1, read as the reverse complement.
CCGTAGACACACTTATGTATGCTTTTTCTTTATTTACTTAATATAATTCATTTTTAAATTTATTGAAAACTTTCTATACCCATTCAAAGTATTTTTAGTTTAGATAACAAAGATAAAATTATTCAAAAGAATTGTAAACGTGTATTGAGGTTGCAGTCCAGTGACTGTCCTCATTTAAACTGTTTTGAGATCATTTCAAATTAGTAGATCTGTGTGTCGTTTTCGCTTCAGTCTTCTCCGCAGGGACGGCTTCTGAGGTAGTGCCGCTGTGCCATGGCACCATCTGTATGAAAACGAAAGAAAGAGAAGTGTATAGGAATTGCGGAAAAAAGATTGTTTCTTAGTAGGTATCTGCTCCCTCATGTGAATAGGCGCGTTAAACGCAAGTGCACTGTCCTGGTTGTTTTCCGTGGTTTGGTACCGATTCCAGAACGGCACCATCTACGCTCATAAGCACATGTGTTAAGGGCTAGGATGTCTGCTTATACACGGCTCCTTATGGGAGATGGTAGTGCCGAGATTCCTCTGGCGCATAACTTACACTTTATCCCTTAGAGTGCAGTAAAGCACGGGACTTCTCTGTCGCGAAATCGCACACGAACCCTTCGTAACACATTCTCCATTAAACTTTTACTGTACTCGTTACACCTGTGCGTAACAAGAGTACGGATGTAATAAATATCTATTTCCGTTTCCCTGTACGTTCTGTTTGGTACAGTATATTATAAAATAGGATGGAACATTGATAAGATTACCTAAATTGTTCGAAATTGGTACACATATTTATACTTTAATAACCCTTATTTATTTATTCATTTATTTTATTCAGTCATTCATTTGTTTATGGCAGCGTCAATACAATGCCTCACCAGCCACCCCTGCTTGTCCGTGCTCGTTCTTGTGGCATATGCTGAGGAATCTGTCTCAGAATTGTATTTTCATGTTCACCAAAGGAGGTGAAGAGGCGTGTGTAGCAGGAGCGAAGAGTATCTTCCATTGTTGGAGCAAGCAGATGTTTGTGTAATGTTGAATTGTGCATGTACAAAGGTACACTCGCTATTAGCTGCAAAACCCAATTTTGTAAAGTCTGTATTCTATTGATTTGCGTTTTGGATGCTGAACCACAAATATACCCAAATAGGTCTGATTAGCGAGTAGTAGATAAGTCTTTTTGATCATAAGGGCAAAGGAGAAGTATCTGATATTAGTAATTTTAGTTGATCGAATTTTCTGTCTAAGTTTGTTGATAAGATCAGTGATGTATGCGTTCCAGGTTAATTTTGAATCGCGGATTAAACTAACATATGTAACTGTATCACTATATGTAACTGTGGCACAGCAGGCAGGCAGCGAAATTGTCGTTGGAAGGGGATCCCACCAAAGGTGGTGGGGCCTTCCGACAGATACCATTCCAGGACTAGGACCTTTACTGGTTGAAAGATGAAGTTTGAAATAAAGACGGTGGTAGACGGTGGCATTGTGGTAGGGAAGATATGTATTTAGTTACTTTGGGGAGTTGAGTTGGAGTGAGATGTTGAATAGAGAACTTAGAGAGATGATGAAGTTAGAGAGATGATGAGGCTGTATTTTGTTTTCAGGGGATGATGAATTTAGGGTCGATGGAGGAGGAGCCTGGGATGTTTGTAACGCTCCCCGGGGTCAATATCGTACTCCCCGAGGCCGCAGATGAAGGCGTTGAAATTGTGTGGAAGAGAGTCGAAGAATTTTTGTGAAAGGGAGAGCATGTAGTCAGTGAGGAGTGGAAAGGAAATGTCACGGTGGATATTGATGATAGGGATGTACCAGTCGGCATTGGCAGCGGTACGAAGGAAGCGATTTTGAAGGGTTTGGAGGTGGTACATGTGGGTTTTTGCGGCAGTGGCCCAGACTGGGCAGGCATAGGTGAGGGCAGGACGGAGGACTTGTTTATAGAGAAGTAGATTTTGAAAAGTGACATGGCAGAGTTTCGATGGCATAAGGGGTAGAGAAGTGCCATCTTGCGAGCAACCTTGCTGTACAGGGTGCCGATGTGGGCCTTCCAGGTGAGCTTCTCGTCCAGTGTGATGCCAAGATATTTGGCTATGGTGGACCAGTGGACAGACCCACCAGCAATGCGAAACTCAGAAACATCAGCCTCCAAGCTTCTTGTGAAGGTGATAGCCTGTGACTTGATGGGGTTCACAGTGAGGCGCGAGGTATTGAACCATGTTGTGAGGTTATCTGCGTACCGTTGTAGTCTATCTACAGCTACCTGATGACGTGTGGAGGCGGTGGTTATGGCGGTATCTTCAGCAAACTGGTACAGCGTACAGCCTTGAGAAGGAGGGCAAGGTGTTCATGTAAATGAGGAAAAGCAGAGGGCCAAGGACACTCCCTTGGGGGACCCATGCGTGAATGGGGTGTGAGGTGGAAGAGATGTCTTTGGTGACGCTGAAGGTGCGTTGTTGAATGTGATGGATAATATACGGAGGGAAATTGTAGTGGATGAGGCGGTAGAGGAGGCCTTCGTGCCATACGGAGTCGAAGGCACGGGTGAGGTCTAGGAATAAGGCAACGACAAAGTGCCGGTTGTTAAACCCTTTGATGATTTCGTCGAACAGACGAAAGAGTTGATGTACCGTGGAATGTTGCTGACGAAAACCAAATTGCTCCTGACAAAGTATTGGCTGCGCAGAGAGAGTTTGTTGAAGCCTGGCTTGGATGATCTTCTCGAACAGCTTACTCATAGTAGGCAGCAAGCTGATGGGACGAGGTCCTTCCGGCGTGTATGTATCTTTACCGTGTTTAGGGAGGGTGATAAATTGTGGCACTATCTCGTTGGCAAAGCTTATTTTGATATTTGCAGTATATCGTTTATAGGTGATCTTCATTAATTTGGATTTCTTTGGATTCATCTTTACCCTCCACCTTTTGCACTATTCGTCAACTTTATCTGTAAAAGATTTTAGTTGGCTAGCAGCTGCAGTATCATGTCCTCTCTATTATATAATTGGACATAATTATCAAAGTAACATGTGTCAGCCAAGGAAATTCAAAGATATAAGTTGCTATATTATATTATTCCTGATAATTTTGCTTCCTTTTATCTAGGTCTCCAAAAGCTCATAAATTTGGTGTTTGAGCGATATTTGTAAATCAAATTATTTCATGAGGTTTTACAATTCAAATTATATATACGTATAATAGGTATAGTATAAAATTGATCTAAAATGATTGAAATGTGTAATATTTATATACGATAAGTCAATAGAAAATAGACTGCAACACGTACACAGAATGTACTGGAACGCAGCGTGAAACAGTGGTATGGCTGGTTGATGTACACAACCAATCAACGACGTTCAGAAGTGAACTCTAGGGGCAGTGTACAGCACAAAAGGAGCGAGGTAGGCAATAAAATATCCCGTAAATAAGGTCGTTAATGTGAAATAAGTACCAAAGAAGTTCCACAAGCATATTAAGTAGCGTTCGCAAGCATTACATTCCGGACAGTAAAGGATAGAATGATAGTGGAAGAAAACCTGTAACGTCCAAAATGCAACGAAGCATTTAACGTATATTGACAACGAAATCAGTAACGATAAAAAATAGAGAGTTCAGCATAGACAATTATTATCATAATGAAAATTTGGCATTTATCAATTTCATTGTACCGAAATATACGAGTACTTCGGTTTGATAACTAACCATTAAGATTTATTTTATTTAATATATTTAAGTGTACGGCGAAACAACACAAATTGTGAACGTTAGCATTAAAAGATGCGTTTAAAAAATGAGCGGTCCACGTTCGACGCCAGGCGACGACCATAAGATTTGTGGTGTACAAACATGGCGCAGGGGCTGGTTTTCTCCGGGATGTCCGGTTTCCCCCGCCATAATTCCACCAACTTATCTAATATCAGCTTTCCATTTCGTCCATTTCGTCCTCATTCTTGTCATCTAGTGCTCTCGTTCTCATGCCAGGCATCGGGTTGATCACCCATCCTGCGTTGTCTATCTTATTCACAGTTTGTTCCTCAATACGAATTCTAAAGGCATAAGGGATAGAGATCTAACACCACGACACTGGTTAAACTACGGAAGTTGAAAAAGTAGAACTTTAAGAACTGAACAGAGCATTCCTTCAAATTGTGTAGGATAGGATAGGATACGCATAGAATCGTGGGGAGGGATTTCGGCACTGTGGCCAGTTATGAGCACCAAGTGGGGCATCCCGGGGAAGAAGGATGAGACGAGAGGAGACAGAAGGTAGCTGGCCCAAGGAGTCATGACAGTGAAGAGGGTGCGTTCCTTACAATTTACCAGTTGTAAACTACCCCACCGTGGTTCTAATACGGTCCACCGGACCGCAAGCCGTCCTACCTGAGAAGGAAGTGTTTACCAGGAGTATATCATCCTGCCATGCAGCACCGACACTACTATACTGAAATAGACCACCAGATGAGAGATGATGTGAAATGATAATGGAAATGAAATTGAGGGAGAGGAAATTCGGGGGATGTAATTAAACCACCTAGCATTCGCCTGGCGAACCGGGGAAACCCCCCAAATAAAAATCCACGGGAATCGAACCCAGTGGGTCACAGACGAAACCGTCTGAGCTGGGCTTCAAATTGTGAAAAATGAGTTTTAACGCATCGGTGGATCAGCATTATTAAATATGGTCGCTTTGGCTTTTAGCTGTTTTTGCCTCCAGCTCAAGGCTGTTCGTACCTAGAATTCAAAGATCAAAGGTCAGAAGTGCTTTGCCAAATGTAAAACGTTGGTACCTTAAGTTAGCAATTGCACCTATACCTCAGTTTTGGTTTCAGGAAGTCAAAGGATATGATTTGCTTATAAAACAATAATAATAATCATATATTTATCTTTTGAAAGTTTACTTGCATGAGTTATTATTAATTATTCGAATGCTTAATTTTCTCAAACAAATATTTTATGATTTATAAGATAATGAAAGAGCTGGACCTCTGCCACTGTGATGTTTTGTCCACTAACACTAACGTACAGTATACCACAGCAAAGAAAGTCTCTTGGGCCTGAGAGGCAGAAGGGTTGGAGAAGGTTCCCACACCCTCCCTGGACTGGTTTATGACACCCATGTCAGTTCAGTTATAGACCATTCAAAAAAGTTCTGATTGCTTCTACTTTTGTGAATAAATCTTCGTGGTTTTACTGTATAGAGTGAATAGGGCGCATGATGTTTAATGGTTCTACTCCTTGTGTAGCATGCGTTGTCACACACATTCGCTGTCCTTATCTCACTGTGTAAGGGTGGCACTAGGTGGCACATACCTCTCAGGGACTTACTTTACGTTGGTGGACAGTACTATTACAATATCATCTACCCTGAACTTATGCTTGTACTAATTGGTGCCATCTGAGCTTGCCAATAATTACTGGGTGAAATAATGTTTCAGAGATCTATTATGTGCATCAAGTGCAAAACTTCTGTAATAACAAAACATGTAACCACATTAACTAAAACATTGACATCAAGGGGTGTCACAAAATAAATTAAACAATTTAACATAATTTATTACCAACAAATTAAAGGAAATACAAAAATATTTGACAGTAACAACATCTGTGGACTATCTTTATAGCTCTCCATCTTCCATAGGTTCATGTACTCCATTTTCAGCTAAGGGTAGTTAATATCATAATCTAGGCTGCAGCTACAACCTCAGTGCACATTCAGTTCCTTCAAAACTTTCTTTCTCTTCATTTTCTAAGTCGCATTATATATTGGTGAAGAATCCAGCAATTCATATAGCAGAAATAGTTGCTTTAAAATTCTTTCACAAAAACTCTGTGATCTTAGTAGCTTTATTGCTGAAAGAAAACAAAAGCATACTAATGACATCTAAATATTTTAATGCAATTTGTACTGCATGAAGGGCATTATAAAATTTCTCGGCCTGAAAAACAAGCAAAAAAAAAAAAAAAAAAAAAAAAAAAAAGCGGATTTTAAACTTTTTTTTCAGGTTAGCCACCTTATAAATAAGTATACGTAGTCCAACTCTTTACCCTTAGTAAAATAGATTTTTTACTAACAGCCCTTTAAATATATGAGCTTTGTGTATGATATTTCAGTATTGCTGTTTTTGGGTCAACATTTTTGGAGCTGCGTAAAATTATCTTATGTCTCAACTTGTGAGTGATTTATTTATTTTCCCTCTTACGGTCGGATGTGGTTTCTCTAATAGTTTGGCGGATTGTAAACCGGACTTGACTGTTCTTTCCCTGCTTTGTGTTAGAGGTAGCGTCACCATCTGGAGCAGAGGAAGGCAGCTATGAGAGGTGTGACGTATTTCAGCCGGGAGCGAGGCTTGCAGTGCGTGTGACGTCATGCAAGAGCCGTGTAGGACCAAGTTGTCTATATAAATGGCGCTGTGAGTACAGAATCTGAGGGTTCAGTCAGGTGTATCACACTCGATGACAACAATGTAGCTGCCACGTGCCAAATGGAACTGTTAAATTTACAATGTGACGATTTATTGAAGGACAAATATACACACAAGAAAGACTTGACTGATTTTTACAAGAATGTCTCCCAAACCAGATTTCCGAGGTTGGACATTGTTGCCGCATGGACATTGTGTATGTTTGGTTGAACATATGTGTGCGAACAATTTTTTTCTCTGTTATGAAATTAGCCAAGTCCAAACTCCGAAGTACCTTGTCAGATCACAATGTAACATGTAGTCTTCAATTACAAATTTCCCAGACATAACGTCCAGACATTGATAAACTAGTTAAAAAAAAGAAAGAAATAGAAAGTGTCGGGAAATGTCCACGTAATTTTGTTCTGAACTGGTCTCCTCTAATTTGCACAGAAGATTACTTTATATTTTATTCTATTTACATTATAACATGCCTGATCTTTAGATAAACTACGAGTTGAAGTTTTATATATTTTCTCATAGCACAGAGCCAGAATGTAATTGTTTATAAACTGTGACCAATTGTGTAATTAAAGTAGTCAGCATTAATATTACAACACCCAGGATATAAGTTGTAAATATTATTAATACCCGATAGCGTTTCCTGTCTTTCCTGCACTGGAACCCCAACACATCAAACTGTTTCCTTCCTCTTGGGCAGCAGAAATCAGTGCGGTGACGTCACACGCTAACCTGCCTTTCGTTCGGGGGTATATTTGGCGGTTAGAGCTGACGGAGAGCCACTACCTGTCCTCCCCTGGTCTGGGGGCTGGTCCTACTCCTAAAAATGGAGTGCGCCTCCTTGGTAAGTCCATTTATTGTTAACATGTGCAATTTAAATCCTTCCATTTCTGATCGAGCTCTTGTTCGTTCTGATCTTAATTTTGTATCAACGCTCTCATGGGTATACAATTGTTGAGCCCAAACTTTGAATCTAATTGGTATTATCAATTTAAATTTGGAAAGTGTAATAATGCTTTTCTCAGCCGTTTTAGGAAGCCTATGTATTTTCTTTGAGATGTTGGAGCAGAATTGCCTAGCAAAGCTACAACAAGAAACTGAAGTCATGATATGGCAGGCAAGAAGGTTCTAGAATGGAATGTGGAAATCCGATTATCTCTAGTTTGTACGTATTGAGGATGATATGGAAATATATTTGCTGCATTATACTTTCTGTGTAATTCTTGTTAAGCCTCTGAGTGTATATAATTCCCTCCTTTGTGAACTTTTGTCCCAATGTTGTCGTCTATAGCTCATTTCTTTCCACTTCTTAACTGCCAAAAACGAAGGGGAAGAATACTTTAATGTCAGTAAATTCTAACAGGCGTTGTTTTTCTGTTGGGGTTAAGTATTCTTATTGCAGCTTCATATTTCAACATTTTCTACACGATCATCAAAACCAAATGACTACACTTTCGCACCATTTAAAGGATGATAACAGATAAATATTATAGGAATTAGGTTATCTTCGCGACAACTCTAAGTCAGGCCGAGAACATTTAGAACACCCTTCGTAAACATTGATTAAGGGATGGTCAAGGTACACACAAATACAGTTTATAAATTCTACTTTAGGAACATAGGTGTTTTGAAATATATCCCGAAATAACACCCAGAATTACTAACGTCTATACGTATTTGTGACGTTTCCAGTAGCTTTAAAGTTCATTCATGGTTTAAAAAAAAAATGCTAATGCTAAACAAAAATGGACCATTTGATGAAACAGAATTGAAATTTCACTGTACAAAGATCTATTTTAGTAAAAAGTTTGGTAACAGACTTTTAATTCTTTTAATTTTGGAAAGCAAGTTATAAACTTCTGAGAAAGAGCACTTTTCTCAAATTTTAATGTGTTAATTAGATCTCAAATTAATATCCTCCAATGAGAAATATAAAGAAAAAAAAACTCATAAAAGTGTATAGTAGCTTTGGGTATTTCTGTACGACATTTGAAGGAAGTTGGAAAAAAATATTGCAGGATGTGGAACATTTTAAACATGTAAAAACGTAGAAAAACAGAGCTCAAAAAATGAAAGTTTTGAAATTGTAAAGGACATATGGTTTTGTGCACAAGCACATTTGAAAGCTAGTGTGACATTTCTGAATATGAGTAACACATCAAAGTATACAGATAATGAAACTTGATGCATCTTCTTAAAACTAAAACACATTTTTTGAAGGATTTCTCTCAAAATGTGCACCCTTAATTAAAAGAGACTGGACTGGATTGGACTATGCTACGGGATTCGTCACAGAGGTCGAAACTTGGTCTATGGTATTGCCGTGCTGCTCCAACGGTTACCATGGATTTATCTTTGTTAATGGAAACCTCTCGGAAATCTCGCTGATTTATTCTTGTAAAGGTGAGAAAGGGACTGCTGGCTTCTCAGATCTGTGCTAAGCACCAATGAGCGCATCACTTCAGCCAACGGAATTCGCGGGAATCTCAAATGGCAAATGGATGTTCACTCCACGTGGAGTAATCAGTGCATTATCTGAAAGGTATCTATTTACAAAGATAAATCCATGGTAACCGTTCGTGTAGCACGACAATACCTATGCCCCCAAGTGGAGCATTCTCGGAAGCAAGGAAGAGAGAGGAGGCAGAGGGTGCCCGTCCCAAGGAGCCACGACAGTGCAGAGAACAGGGTCCCTACACTTTACCAGTTGGAAACACTCCGGCAGGCCAGAACATCCGTCAGTTCACTCTACTACGGTCCGAAAACAGCCTCACCAGAACGGAGACCGTCAGAGCATACCATCCTGCCATGCAACGCCGAGACACTTCTATCCTGGAAGACACACCAGATGAGAGATGATTGAGATGATAATGGAGATGAAATGGAGGCACAGGAAATTCGGATGATGTAATATTAACTAGCATTCACCTAGCGACCCGGGAAAATCCTCGAAAAAGCGCATGGTTCAGATAGTTCACGGGAATCTAACCCGGACCTCTCGAATGCGAATCGAAAGAGTTGGATGCGTAGGTTTCCACGCTCTGTGTCTTGATGAGTATCCTTAGCTTCCGGTGAATGTCGCGTCATCTTGTTCATACTTGCTGACGTTTCGCTCATCATGTCGTGAGCTTCTTCTGGGCTCTTATCGGATCTTTGCATTGTTGTTCAGGCCTATATCTCCATGGTTCTCCGGTAGCTCCGCCCCTTAGTTCTAGGTTGGCTGCCTGTCTACCTATTTGAGTCGGTGCCGGTGTCATTTTTTCCTAGTGGCTTTGTAAGTGACTTCTATTGAAATTTTCCTCGCTTTTTGTTTCCTTATGATTGTTAGGTCTTCTGGGACCCATTTGGTTCTATTAAATGGTAGAGACTGTTTCTGGGAGCTGTCAGACTCGAGATGGTCTCGTGGCTCCGGCTCTTTTCTCTCACTGACTGACCTCGACCAATAGCTGCGCTTATGAACAAGGTCTTCCAAGTACTCTGTAGTTGCTTTCCGCTGCCTCTGATGATGTTATTGACCAAGATTACGTGGCCTTCACAGGAAGGTAATGGTACTCATCTATAACACTTTAACAATTTATAGTCAGACACCAAGGGTTTAAATTAATTAGACAATGATTTCTGATATTTTAGATATTAAAAGGCATTACTTCACATATAATTTGTTGTTGTGTCATTCTGCATATTCCGAAAATATGGCAGATACAGCCACATGGACAAACCTATAGGTTGTAAATGTTTGTTGATTAAATTTATCTCCAAAAGAAAAGTTTGCAACATCAGCCCATGGTGTTCATGTTCCATAGCTATGAACAGCATATATCAAACAGTTCTGCAAACAATGTTGTCTCCTAAGTTCTACTGAAGCTAACCCAAGGACATAGAGTGAATGATTTGCATAGCGTACGCTAGTGACTATACATATGCATATAATGTGTAGGATTAGGATTACATTACGGAGGGGATTCAGTACGTAGGGCACCGTGCTGAGCCCATTGTACCTATGTCCCCAAGTGGGGCACCCCAGGGAGGAAGGATGAGGCGAGAGAAGACAGAGGGTGGTGGACCCAAGGAGCTACGATACAGTACAGAGGGCAGGGTCCCTACAGTTTACTTAGAGACTTTCCCCTACAGGCGAGGAAAACGGACACGCTCCCTAACAGCGGGACGGCAACGAGCTCAGCAGCCGAGCCCCAAAGATCCCTGGCTGATGGTCCCGAAATGGTCCGAGCAGAGGAACGGAGGCCGGCAACCGACCTATCGGAGGAGGAGGTAGTTTTCCTCAGAGCATATCATCCCGCCATGCTCCGCCGAGACACCCGCCGACACTTCTACCCTGAAAGAGACCACCAGATGAGAGATGATGTGAAATGATAATGGAGATGAAATGGAGGGAGAAAAAATTGGGGGGGATGTAATTAACCCAACCAGCATTCTCCTAGTGGCCCGGGAAACCCTCGAATAAACCCATGGGTCAGGTAGGTTGGCTACAGGAATGGAACCCGGGCTTCCGAATGTGGGCCACAGACGAAACCGCTTGAGCCATACCGCTCGGTCATATATTTTGTAGAAAAATGCTAATCATATTCCGAATAAGTAGTTAATGTAATTTCAGAACGCTATTTTCGTATATACTGTGCAGAAGCGTTCTCATCAGAACGTTTACACATTTCATGTGTAAACGTTTCTTTGGAAAATATATCATACAACTTCTGATTATACAATGGCAGTTCATATACACATAAATCATACTGAAGATTGTCATGTTTTATCCTTCGATTAACAAATAATAAAATATATTCATAACTTAAGCCTTATAACATCAGCTACACCATTTCAAATTATTTAACATATTGCCTAGGTTGTAAAAGACATAAATATCTATTTATAAGTAATATTCTTTTGGACAATCCCTTCATCACTTCATTAGTACTTCCAGAGGGACGGTTAAAGGGCGGTTACAAAGCAGATTCTCTATTCAGTATTTGGAATTCCTGCTCTATTAGAAGCTTTTAACAGAAATATACCCCAGAGTGACATATTCTCGCCTATTTTCGGATGCTCTGTAGGCAACGGTACACTGAAAATTCCAACTTCTATCATAATGAATCTATCGTTATAAAAAATTTAGTCACATAATTAGAGTATCATTTTAAACTTGCATGCAAATTTTCATGTTGCTTCACCAAATAGTTAATTAATTATTAATTATCTTTTGTGATATTATAAAAATTACTCGCTGTATAAGATGTTCTACGTGTCAAACAATTTGAGCTTTTAAGTTGAATTTTTATTTTCGGCTAGTACAGAGCAATTTAAAACACCCACATTCTTATTTTTGAAATATTTTTGTCCTAAAATATTTTCCATGTGTTAGCTCTCAAAATTTTGAAAATATTAACTTTTTTCCCTTAACACCATATAATTTTCAAAACATGAGCACTAACATAAAAGGGGGGAATGTGAAGTTTCTTATTTACATATTATGACTCTATCCTGTGAGTTTCACCAAGTTAAATGAAAAAAGTTTGACGCGTGAGACATTTTGTATACTGAAAAGTGCTAGAAAAAAAGTTTCTCAGAAAATTAATTTTAAAATAAAGATTGTTACTTTTAACGATTGTTTAAGTCTCTTTAAATTGTCAAGCGATGGCCTAAAACGGTGCAAATGATAAAAATAACATGCCATCTATTACTACACACCCTAAGCTACAAAAAAAAAAAAAAAAAAAAAAAAAAAAAAGAAATTGCATGATTTTCAACATTTTCGGCGAATTTTCAGTGTAGCCTTGCCTGAAGTAGACAAACAGAACTGTAACAGCACAGTTATGTGGCTGGTTCTGTCACGTACAGAGTTTGTAATTCGTCACTTGCTTTATTATCATGATAAAGTGAATTATGGGAGCAGAATCTATGCCTTCACCTCATCTATAGAACGGCAGTTTTCATCTATCTCATCTGGTCCCTTGGATGCTTTCATTCTGAGAATAGCTTCGCTTTTTGCTTTTTATTAATTCACCTCCCTCTGAAATACCTTTGAAAAGAAAATCTGGTATGCTTGTTTTACATGTACTTACACGTTTCATCCCTAAGGTTTCTTTCACCATGACTGGCTGCTTTGACCACAGTTACTGTTCATTTTACAAACGTAAATAAACTTATGTACGTACCCTCTTATGTCAAACAAAGGAGTTCTAAAACTAGACACACAAAGAAACAGTTTTTAACGTTTAAAACAAGTTATAATTATACTGAATTTTTTTCAATGGTTATACGTGTTGACAACAGAACAACATAAAAGTGCTGGACTTCATACTTGCCCTCACATGTAAATGCAGAAAGGAAGTTATTCATAGAAGAAATGTACCTATAACACATAGTTTAGAAGTAAACTAGACCATAAGTAAGCCTGTAAATCACTTACCACCTTTATGTAGATACTTTATTATATACGAAATAAATTACTAAATATCAATAAAGTAGTTTATTTTGTTACAACTGCGCATGCGCGGTGGAAAGTGCCAACCCAAAAGTTAGGAAATGTGCAAGAAGTAGCTCATTTTACTTCAGTTCTATTTGAAAGATACTGTGACTGCGAGGCTCACGTAGAATCAAAACTTTGGTATGTAGAAATTTAGAACACTCTTTAAATTGGCAATCAGTTGTATCAAGGTCGACTCGGCGCTCCACCGCACGCAAACAAATGAAAGAAATCACTGCAGTACACTTGAAACGTCCACTGGCACTTCTAACACGTTGCCAGTATTTATAACCCCAGCCCTTATTTCTAACATGCCGTAGATCTTCCGAGAACATTCGCGGCGGCAAGAGAACGACAGAAAATTCCTGAGACTCTCTCTCTGTCTCTTTCTCTCTCTCTCTGTCTCTTTCTATCTCTTGTCAAGCGTTCAGCTCTGCTGCCCACGTGCTCGGCTACCGCTTGTCGCGGCCGCACAACAATGTCATCTGTGACAATACTGTTTAACAATTTTTGTGTTACCCGTTTTTATACTCCTATATCACCCCATCCTCTTCCCTCGTATATTACCCAATCATTGAGGTTTAGCTTTATTATCTCCATTGCTAAGTCCTATCATCTTTTCGCAGCTGTTTTGCCCTTTTTGTTAAGTAAATTATTCAGTACGCTCTGCAGCTCTTTCCGCTATGTTTTGCGGCTTAGAGCCCTTAATTTCTCGGCTGAACTTTCGACTTACCAAACGCTTTAAAGTCTTCATTCCCTCATTCTGTTGTTCTTTCACATCTTGGCGACATTTCGTTCAAACAACACAAACAGAAGTAATAATTCTTAAAAAGGAGGTTGTAGAATTGCAACAGTTGTATTGGAATACTTGAAGAGTGACTGGCCAAAGTAAAAGATTAGAAATAAGCTACAACCCAATCGAGTGGGATTACTCAGACACTGACGCCTGTAGTCTCCATTCTAGATGTTTTGGTTTTATCTTCTTTCTTTTGTTTTCTTTAGTCGTTATGATGCTGATATGGATTGGATATTTCTTGAGAAGAGTGTAGAAGATGTTTTATGTTGTTTTAAATTCTTTTAAGGACACTGGGAGGTCGATAGATTTCAAAAAATTCATTTTTTGTTTTTAATGCTAAAATATTACATAATTCTTCAGTTTTAAAATGATATATATAACATAGGTTGTCAGCTGGTATTAAAGTCCTTTAATTCGTAAATTTAAAGATGGCGGCGTAATGATATGTCCACTTTTGATAATGGTGCTTAATTTTCATCGCGATTTCCCAAAACCTTGATTTTTCACAATTTAGGTGCATGTTTCTCAAAAACTATAAAAGATATTGACACAAAATTTGTAGTGGCTATTTCTCAATGTTCCTTGAACACATTCGGCTAACATTTATATTCATGTGGTTTATAAAACGGATGAAATCAAATATTCAGCCCTTGAAAATATTATCTTTTTTTACTCAAAACTAATTAATTTTTCATGTGCATAGTATAAACTATATTTGATTTTCATTAAGCCTACATTATAAAACTGTATCTTAGGTTATTTAGGATAAAACTTGGTGCATGTAGCTTTAAATTCCTACAAGTAAAGTGCACCTGAAATATAGGGTGCAATATTTTTTTCAGGACACACAGTGTGATTTATGCCCCTTTTGCATGGACCTATGTGAACATAATTTAAATATTATTCAGTAGCTAAATGCAAACATCCTTATACAGTAATCATAGCGATATTCAATTACTGATAATGCTTAGTTTTCTGTATATTCAAATTTAAATATTGGTAAAAATCAGCCTTGTCTGGGTAAAAGTAACCTCCCAGTGCCCAATGAATGTATTAAAGATAGTTGAAGAGATTGCAATTTATGTTAAAATACAGGATGTTACAAAAAGGTACGGCCAAACTTTCAGGAAACATTCCTCACA